>CM040915.1:20570317-20918531 GCA_023029165.1 Gobiocypris rarus
GGTTAAAAATAATATCAAACTACGGGATGGTACAGCATTTTAAGAAGGTATTGAGATTAAAATGTATTCACTATTTAATAATAAGAAACAATGAGAAATTAATTTGCAGGACTCATTCTTCCTCAATAATGATAAATTACTTACAGAGACACCATTTACATTTTTATAAGTATTATAAAGTTAAATGCTGCATTGTTACTTAGAGCACAAAAACGTATTAAATTATGAAAGATTATTTATTCATTAACATGGAAATTCTTATTTAGGTTGGTTTACCCTAACTTTTATACCACATCTGAAAAAAGTTAAAATACAATCTCATACCACTTATACATCATACCACAGAGTACCTCATGTTAAATTACTCAACAAGTTTAACATGTAAGTTAAGTAAATTAAGTTTAAGTAGATAGGATGGCTTATAAGTTTATGTATATTTTGGTCAAAGGTGAAACTCATAGTCTGGCCTAAATGTGTCTGTGGCTGTGACATGCTGTGCTTGGAAGCCATTCTTCATTGAAATGCAAATTGCCTGTGGGTGTAGTCGGGGGTAGTGCAACATGGCTTGAGTCTATTCTCAAGCCAGGCTTGAGTGGCTTGAGTCTATTCTCAGACTAAAATGCATGTTTGAGCTGTTTTATCTTTAAGCATATCTTAAAATATGTAACTGCAATTGTTTTGCAGGCAATTCCTAATTGAACTAAGGCATAATCCTGGCTTAATCTAAGTCTGGATTCTGTGAAACAGGGTCCACAATAGGTTTCATGAATATTTTTTTATGTCATGTTTTAGAGAAGGATAATAAAATGATAATTTAAAATACAATGAGCTCCTGTAACCCTGTTTCATCCCGTTGTCTAATACAGTTCACCTATATTATTATAGATGGTAAGAAATGTCACAGCAAACACACACGCGTCGTGATTTACTATCTAACAGGGGACCAGAGTCAGTGTGTGTTTATCATAATTAATATTCAATGATGACCTGTAATTAATACATTAGAGAGAGATTTCTGCTTGATTTAACCCTTAAAACTCAGTTATTGCTATACAAACTCTAAATCTTTACAGTGTGTTTGAGATGGTAAGAAATGTCAAAGCAAACACACAGGCGTCGTGATTTACTATCTAACAGGGGACCAGAGTCAGTGTGTGTTTATCATAATTAATATTCAATGACGACCTGTGATAAATCAAGCAGAAATCTCTCTCTAATGTATTAAACCCTTAAAACTCAGTTATTGCTATACAAACTCTGAATCTTTACAGTGTGTTTGTGATGGTAAGAAATGTCAAAGCAAACACACAGGCGTCGTGATTTACTATCTAAAAGGGGACCAGAGTCAGTGTGTGTTTATCATAATTAATATTCAATGATGACCTGTAATTAATACATTAGAGAACTATTTCTGCTTGATTTAACCCTTAAAACTCAGTTATTTCTATACAAACTCTAAATCTTTACAGTGTGTTTGAGATGGTAAGAAATGTCACAGCAAACACACAGGTGTCGTGATTTACTATCTAACAGGGGACCAGAGTCATTTTGTAAATCATAAATAAAAAAATGTTTGTTTAAAGATCTCATAAATGTATAAGGTGGCAAGGTGGGCCTTTTATGGCACATTTTACATGGGGTAAAAGTCACACATTATTTATACAAATACTTGAGCTAAGATAAAATGTTTAATGTCTATGTTAACACTTGTTTAAAAGAACTTTAGATGCAAAGTTTGTACTATTTTCTGTTTATTTTGAACGAACACACACGCGCACGCACACGCACACACGGTAAAGCTGTAACCCATAATTGTAAAAAACAACAACAGCAAACTATAAAACTTTACAATTATAAATATAGCCCAAATGTGGCCCACATGGGACCCTCAAATGAAGAATAATGGGCAGCCTAACTCTTTAGCCAAGATGGGGCCCATATTCAGCTCAAAGTGCCCACTCTGAGCCCATGCCCAGATGACACCCATATAGCCAAGCTAAAACCCATGTGGGGCCCACATGGACATGTTGGCTGGGTAGCTTTTTGGTGTCTAGGTGGCTGGAGAAGACAAGGCTCTTAGCTTTTCACTGTTCAAAAGAGCAATCAGGTGACGGTACAGAGCTTTAGCTCTTTGACATACAGGCTGGTGGCAGAAGACACACAAGTGAATGCACCAGTATTAACTCGGTGGACATACAATGGGAGATTCAGCGCTTCAACTCTTTTCATACGGCAAGGGGGCAGGTAAGAACACAGGGCTGTGGCTCTTAAGCTTACAAGCAAACATACAGACCAGGAGCTGGTAACAGCGAGAGGAGACACAGCGATATGCAGGCTTTTAACTTTCGGCTTACTGGTGGAGGGAGGCAGGTACATCCAATCTCAGTCCCCTCAAACAGCGGAGCGGGGCATCAGAGCATGAACTGGCATCTAGAAACACGCAACAATAGAATGGTTATATGTGAGGGTAACCAGAGAATTCCCCAGCGGCAGTAGGTAGATATAAACACTCCCTTTCTTGACACCAGGCACAGTAATCGAAGCCAGCTCTTCCACAGCGCCCCCACTAGACAATAGGGAAGGAAGAATAGTCCCCCAGTCATGGACATGTGTTGAAGGGCTGTCCAACACCAGCACTCGGCTATTCTCAGGCAGGGCTCTTTCCTCAGCCTAGAACACGATCACTGACAAACACTAGCAAAAGCACTGCAATTTTCCTGGTGCACACACTCCAAAAAAAAAAAAAAAAAAAAACACCCACCGCACTCCACACACTCACAGTGATATAAGGCCAGTGGTACATTTCCAGCCTGGGCTCCCAGTCCTGGCTAATTGTGCAGGTTTAGGCGTGGGACAGACAGGGTATTGAGGCCACGAACCGGGGACTCCTTCCTCCTCTTCTTGCTACCTCCAGCAAGAAAACACAGGTACAAGCAGGCTGGGTGATGGGCAAACGCTTCTTTGAATCTGAGGATCTGAGCTTTTGGTAAGTAGTCAGCGCTAATATGGGTGGTAATATACAAACAAGGAAATGTCTGAAAGTGTCAGACTGCTTCTTTAACTTTTACCCCACTGGATTAGCGTCGCTCTCCTTCTTCTATTGCCTCTCCAATTCAATCCGTTCGTTGTATCCTCCAAACCTCCAGTATTACTTCAAAACACACCACACAATCATGAAAGCACAGCGTAAACAAAGGGCTTAGCACTTACATCCTCCGTGTTTCAAACATAAATCTCCTTCTACCACAGCCTGCAAGTCCAAACAGCCGTTCTCAACACCACACCAGTTACCTGCATTACACTCCCAGCAAACACCCGGAACAAAACTTCCCCTCCCTGTTTCTCCAACGTCCTTTTCATAGGTCTTCCCCTTTCTCAATGGCCCAATCGTCGATCGCCACATCCTCACCGCACACCTGATACGTATCTCCTTAGATTTCCTTGCCCGGAGTCGACTGGAACCGGCCCGGTGTTGCACTGAAATCGGTCTGGACGGAACTATTTCCACCACTTTCATTCCACTTGTGTAAAGTCACTCCGTGACACTGGTCTGAAAACGAGGTGTATTCAGGCTCATTGTTGGCACTTTGCTATTTTGAAGCAACTGAAAAAGACTGCGCCATTGATTAAAAAAAACCTGGTCTAAAGTCAATAGCGCAGTATTTTTTGTGTTATTTAAAGGAACTCTCCACTTTAAAAAAAAATAGGCTCATTTTCCAACTCCCCTAGAGTTTTTACAGAGAATTTAACCCTTTTCAAATCTATTTAGCTGATCTCCTGGTAGTAGCACTTTTAGCATAGTTTAGCATACATCATTGAATTGGATTAGACCATTAGCATCTCATTCAAAAGACCATATGCTAGGGCCCAAAGACTGAAGAGGAAAAAATAAAGTAGATAATTAGAGTTAATGACCAAAGCAATGAGAATGTTTCTATGAGACGGTTAAACATTGTGGAAAAGGGTCATGCGCTCACATATGATACGAGAATCACTGATGTACTGGAGTCCGTTTAAACTTCTGTTTAAGTCGTGGTCTGTCTCTGCATAATTCTCATCAGTCTAAATGACCAGAGACTCTGGCGATTATTCATAGATCTTTTTTATAGTTCAAGACCACTAGAGATGGTTAAACATAGTGGAAGATGATTGTTACAAAGACGAAACTACTAAACACAGTAAGGTGATGATCAAAACCCTGGTTAACCAATGAGCGCTATACTACTCATCAGCATATCACTGGAGATCCCTCTGACATTACACCCTGGATAACCAATGGACCTTTAAGTGAGATAAACTTTGTACCTGGATCCCCACAGGATCAAATACAAACCCAGAAATCTATCCTGTAATAATTTCACTCGGGCCCAATCAGGGACGCCAAGTAAGGCGTGTGACAGGGACGCCAAGTGTGATTTTTGGATCACACGTCACTTAAGGTGTGATTATGAGCACATTAGATGGCCACCTTCCCCCTCTCTTAGTTTGGGACAATAGTCAAGGTCTTTTACCTTGACTGTATGAGAACACTCCAAATAGGAGGCTGTCCAATCATTTAGAATGAATGTAAAGTGAGGAGAGTTGGTCAGCTGATTTATCTGAAAGATTGGTGAGATTTCTAACTTGTAGAGCCTCTTCTGTATTATCAGCACAAGGAAGACACAATTGTAATAAAATAGATTTTATTAACAAAAGATAAACAAGATTAACACACAACTACTAAATGAATACAATGAATGATAAAGGAATAAAGTGCATAAGATACATAAAATATATGTGATTAAGTTGAGTGTGGCTATGGAAGAGTTACGTTATCTTATGGAAAGATAAAATGCTGTTTCTCTAAAACAAAGGTGAAGAACCTTATTATGCATCAAACAAATAAAAGAATGATTACCTCTAATGTAAATTAGTAAATAATATACTGATAATAAACAGACAATACCAAGGTCTCTAGAAAGAGGTTTGGTTAAGTGATATTTACGTTCGAAGTGGTTGAGTGAGCAGTCCGATGGTGATGACTTCTTCCACTGGTTGTGCTGGGTGACAAGGCAGTGGGCAAAGGAGCTGGAATCCGTTTCAACAGTCTTGAACACGAAGATCTGTGGAATGCTGATCTCCTGGAGCACCAAAGGGTCCTTAAATCTGGAACATGCAGATGAGGCCCTGAAGTAGGTAAAGAAGGTCCTTGATCTGGAACACGCAGACAGAGGAACCTTGAAGTGAAGGTTTGCTCTCCTGAGCCTAACCTTGTTGCAAATGTCTCTGTGCATCTTCTGCCTCTTTGGGCCAGACACTCAGAAGTTGGTCAATCCGCTCTGGTCTCTCTAGCATGGAGACTTGGGACGTACTGCAGTCTACTCGCTGAACTAAAACTCTGAACCAAGTGTTGGTTAGGGTCTCTTTCCTCACAGGCTGAAGGCTCAGAACGTTGTCATTTCCGTTGCTGCCTCACAAGCTGTAGACTCAGATCCTCGGATCTTGTGTTGTTTCTCTGGTTAAACCAAAGGCTCAGGACTTGGTTGCTCTGTCACAGTCTCTGTCAATGGAGCGCTTCTCCATTCCAGTGTTGCGATTGGCTGCTGGCATCAGAAGGGGGCACACAGTGTGGCCCACCCTTCTTTCTCCTGTGGAACTCATTTGCATACTGTACACAGTTAGAAGTCTTTAAAGTGTCTTTAAAGTTTACCAATGCGTTTCTCACTTTCCAAACCACCATCAGAATACCATTGGCAATATTCTAAACAAATAGACATCAAACATAAAAGATTGAAATGTCATGCGTTCATTAATTTGATCATTAGCAGCTGATTATGTGTAAGATGTTGTATTACAAATAGCTGTCACTGAGAATACTTATTTCTCTGAATAAGTATTACATGGATGTATGTAATTTACATCAGTCTTAAGGTTTCCAAACATGGTTATGAATGGATTTGGATGGATCATTGTGGTCTTTCTTTATTTCACCCACTACTGCTGAGGTTCTGAGGAATGTTTATGGCCATTATAAAACCAGGACATTAGGCATCAGTCTTTAGCTGGGTGAAGGTCTAAAACTGCATGTGGACCAATGAGAAGTCCTGTCCTTCCTGGGCTTGGAACCAGAGGTCTTCTTATTGCCCTCTAAGAGGTGTCTGGCTGTTGTCTAGCATCTTTATCTGATGTTGTTGGACAGTTTGTTTGTGTTAGTCCAACAAGATCCAATCAAAATGTAGCAAATCTTTGTCCACTGTTATGGGCAGAGAAGCCCAGTCATAAACTGGCCCTGGAATGTGCTGTCCACTACATCCCCCCTTATCGGCTTGATTGAGGACCTGAAGTCGTTGATCTGGGCGATGCACTGAAATGGAACAGCAGGAACAAAACACACACACCTCGCCTCCTCCTTTTGACCAATGGCATTGGAAATAGAATTTGGCTCAATATGTTCCTTACAGAGTTAAATGAGCTAAATTAACTTTTCTCTTTTAGAATAATTTCTAAACAGGTTAGAGGCTTTTAGATAAGGTACCTATGTGTGGATGAAAATGTAATTTCCTTAGAATCGCAAAAAGTATTAGTAGTGAAATGTTTGAGCACTTGAAATGTTTGAGCAGATATAGCAGGTGTTGGAGCTATTTTCTTGTTTTGTAATTAAGTAAACAATTACATTACTTTATTTGTTTTACTGTTTAACTAATTTGCATGATTATTTTATTGATGTAGAAACAGAATGTTAATGGTATTATTTTCCTTAATTTGAGCCATATTTTGGGGACTTTTATTTTGATAGTACTGGGCACCTTTTTGCATTAGTGATTACACTTAGGATGAGCAGGCACTGGGAAAGGTTGTTGGTTTTTTACCAGGGCAAGAGAGGCTACAGCCACCCTTTGTTTGTATGCTTGCTCAAATGGAAATAAACCGCATGAATCATATGATAGCCTGGACATTGGATTTATTGTGTCCTGCGTAAGATACGATCTTTAGGTGCCTCAGTGGCCGTTTGATTCTTGTTTGATTTAAGTTAAGGACAAATCGCCACAACAGCAGGAAACCAATTCTTTAAATGTCTGGATTGACATAATTTGGTATGGCACTGGCCAAGCTGTAAGATTAGTGCACCTGCTATGTTTACTTGCATTGCCTTATTAACAGAATCCTCAACTAGTTCACCTGGTACCACAAAATGACAAGATTGTATCTATCATCGCCTTATCAGAAGCAAAGCTCAGAAGTAATAATTGCATTATTATACAGACAAATTAATGGGGAGTAGTCAGGTTGTATGACATCCATTATCTTGGCTAGTGAAGCTCAAGAGGCTTCACTAGCCACTAACCTGTACTGGGGGTTGGGAATTGTATTGCTCTACCTAAAATCTGTAGCTTCCTATGGAAGGCTACACTACAGGTCTACTCCACTATCTCTTATTTTTGGAGGTCTCCTATAAGGAAGTTTGGATGACTGGAATGGAGAACAAATTATCCAACCCTGACGGTGATCTGCAATATTTTACTGTATGAGTGGCCAGTGAATTAGTTGATCGGAAATTTCATAGGAGGCTTTGACTTAATGACATCCAAAGGGATTGTCATGGGCATGCAAAATCATAACCTTGCGATTTATAGATATTGACTGAAAAGTCTAAACTGAAGCATAAGTAAAAAGGAAAATAATGAACTCTTCTTAGGCTGAAGTTGAAGTCTAAAAGGCTACAGGGATTTAATGTCTGCTGAATCTGAAAGACCCTATTCAGTTATGGGCTACTGCTTTCTCCCCTTACTCTTCTCCACAGTCTGAGATGTTAGGTGGAGGGGGAGGGCCCTGACCTGATCATGCTTAGAAGACCAAGTCTCTATCAGTGGAGTGATACTCCTCTGACTTGAGGTCTTTGAGGGCTTTAATAAGTATGTGCTGGATCTCTGCTAAATTCTCAGCATCCTTACTTTCAGTCCCTCTAGATTTCCTATTCTGACTACTCTGTTTTTGGCCATTCTCAGAGTTATCGCTACCCTTCTTTTGTCTTTGCCATATGCCCTGCCTCTGCCAATGCCTACTCTCCTTTCTGGGGGCATACCTGTGATTGTTATGGCCCCTTTAACCTGAGAGCTTAGGGCTCTGGGTACTCTGCTGGAAATTGCTGCAGTGGGCAGTCCTGTTTTTGGGAAGTTCTGACTCTACCATATGAATGGGAGTCTTACAGTCATGTCTAGATTCAAACACAGCTGCACATGGCTGCCTGTCTTGCCTGTCTGTGCCTACCTTCCCACTGTCCCAGGCTCGCATGGCAAGCTGCCTCAGTTCTCCTGCAGACATATTTTCAACATCTACCAGGAGTATGAGTGGTTTCCTAACAGTAGGGTAAAGGTTACTTACGAACAGACTCTTAAACATAACATCCTCCTCTGCTTTGGGATCATCTTTGCCAGCAAAATACATTTTCCTTAAACGCTCATAGTACTCTCTGGGAGACTCATGGCGGCCTTGCTTAATTCGGAACGCTAAGAGATGGGAATCAGATGGGTTCTGATATTGGGTATACTCTACCAAAAGAGCTTTACACAATTTGTCATAATTGTTAGCAATATCTGGGCTTTGTCTATCCATGAAGCCATGGACAATCTGTGATGTGGTCTTTCTCAGAAGAAAGACTTTGTCAGCCATGCTGGCCTCAGGGAAGTATGTCAAGGCTGCATTTACATCCTTTAAATACAACTCTATGTTGTGTTTAGCTGTCTCAGGATTAAAAACCTCTATGTCACAGGCTAATTCCCTAAGAATATGCAGTCTGTTGCTAGATGGTAGCACGCTAGGAAGCTTAGGTAAGGAGCGGAAAGTTTTAGGAGAGTCACTCACAATTAGGCAGCTTGAGGCTGTCCTGATGATGCTTTCTCTGTTCAAAGCTATACAACAGGGGGTCCCTACCAGCTGAACCAAAGGAGCGGGGGTGCACACTTTGTGGTTCAGGTTGCTGCTGGGGGAGACACTTTACTCTATCCAGTTGACTAATCCTGTCATTATGCTCAAATTGTTGGAGTTTCTTCAGCTCAGAAATTTTGAGCAATGCTGAACTTAACTCAGCTTTAGTCCTTGTCTCACTAGAGCTCAGAGAATTTAACTTCTCTGTCTGTTCTAGCAGGTCATTTTGGGTATGGGCCAACTCTGACTCAGAGTGGCCATGTCAGTTTTGACTCTTTTAAGTTTTGCTTCCTGACCCTCAGTAATGGACTGTAAGCTTTTTGTCTCTGATGACAATCTACATATTTTAGCTTATTTTCCTTACGTAGATCATCTCATTTTTGAGATCCTGGTACGAATCTTTATTCTGTTCTTGGGCAAGGGATATTTTGTCTGTGGCTTGGTTTTGTTGTACACGCCAATTTAGTGCTAGGTTGGAAAGAAGCTTTTTTTAGTGAAGCGCCCTCTAAGGCCTGGCTCACTGCTTCAGCGGTTATATCAGCCATCTTTATTTAATATGCATACAATTGTTTTTTATATATAATAAATAAATAAGCAACCCAAACTAGCTAAACTCTGAAAGTTTACCACAAGTATAAGCAGCTCTAGGCCACTACGACAATGAATGTCACACACACTAGGGGTTGAGAATTCTAGCACTGTAATTTGTCAGAGGGCTTTACCATTTCCTGACAAGTTCATAAATATTCTAAAACGGTATTTTAGACTTAGGCGAACACCATATGCAATACTTATATTAGCAATTAGTTATAATCAACAATTACAACGTGTGCTACAAAAAAAATGTCAAGCTCTATGCCACAATAAAAATTCTGAAAATGTATTTCCCTCACAGTGAACTCTCCAGTGGGATGCTGGAACATCTGAGACTGAGGAGAGGTAAGCATCTGTTTATATACTCTGGCTGTTAATTGAAAGATTAGATGGGCTTGCTCATCCCTAAATTACGTTTAGAACTTCACATAAAAATGCAGGAATGATGGCTACATTCATATAGCGTTTGCTTGTGTTTCAGTCGACAGTTACAAATAAGTCACAATAAGCTCGTGGAGCAAACTTGTCAATTATCTTGATGGATGACTCAGAGGAAACTCTGACCAATAAGAGGACAGTTATATTGACATGTGACTTGCATAAACACATTTTGAAAGGCTTTGAAATGTTGCCTTGTGAAAGCAAACCAACATTGTAACAAATGAAGTCCCTGTTTTGGAACAAAACAAACAATCTACAGTTCTGAAAACCCCCTTCAAGTTTTAGGCCTGTTTTAAGTAGCTTTTATAAAAGTGCTTTAGAAAAAAAACATTACTGGTGTTCATCTTGAGACAAAACAATTGCATTTACATATTTTGAGATATGTACGTGCAAGTTGCTTTCAGGTAAGACAGCTCAAACATGCATTTTATGCTCAGTTCACACCACGATTTTCAAAGTCGTCAGAACACTGTTCTTTTCTCACTGCACGACTATCTGGGGTAGCATTCAGTTGCTGCTGTTCACACTGCACGATGGATCGGCGACAGCGGTTTCACATTGCATGACTTTACAATAGGAAGAATCGCTAACAAACTCTGTCTCATTCTCATACTACATTTCACAACCAAACACATGTGAGATGTGACAAGGAAACAATGCAAGATCACATGTATATCAGACCGGAGTTCTTGGACGAGACTGGAATTGTTATTAAAAATGATAGCCTGCAAGAAGCTTGCCCTCCAAATTGTCTGTGCGCTGATTTGCAGCAAAAAGGAGCAAAATAAAAAAAAATAATGGAGGAGTAAATGGTTGGGGAGATGCGAGGTGCAAGGATTGTTTGTTCTGCAACGAGAGTTGGAGGTAAATAAATAATTTTGCAATGTGGTGCTGTTGGAGCTGGTCAAGCAAATGCCTGTGCTTTGTTAATGTTTTAATTGTAAATATATCTATACATAATACACATATTCTGGTCTATAACTCCTCCCTGAACCTCCCGCCACCCTGTATCTTGTTCTCTCATTGGCTGTAGGTCCTCGCAGATGTAATTTTCAATCAGAACACATTTCACACAGCAGGATTTTGAATCGCTGACCAGATATTTAGCATGCCAAATATCTCACGGGCGTCGGCGACTCACCAGTGATTCTCTCGGATCGCGTCTTTGATCATTCACACTGTGATTGTCACTCGCGAGAACAAGCACCAATTTGCCTATGATTTTTGTCTGCGATTTTGCAAAACCTGTCGGCGAGTCAGAATTGGGGATAAAATCGTGCAGTGTGAACTCGGCATTAGTCTGGGATTAGCAAAAAAATATATAACAAGGTTACACAGGTAATCACAGCAAAGACTGACGCAAGAATATGGCATGTACTGTTGTGTAGCAACCTGTCTTCATATACAACCCCAAATCAGAAAAAGTTGGGACAGTATGGAAAACGCAAAAAAAAAAAAAGAAGTGATTTCTAAATTTACTTTGACTTGTATTTCATTGCAGACAATATGAACAAAAAATATTTCATGTTTTGTCTGGTCAACTTCATGTCATTTTTAAATATGCATCCTTTCCTGTCATTCAGACCTGCAACACATTTAAAAAAAAGTTGGGACAGTAAAGCATTTACCACTTTGTAATGTTGCCATTCCTTTTCACAACACTTAAAAGACGTTTAGGGACTGAAGACACCAAGTGATGAAGTGTTTCAGGTGTAATTTTGTCACATTCTTCCTGCAAACAAGTCTTAAGGTGGGCAACAGTAAGGGGTCTTCGTTGTCGCATTTTGTGCATTTTGTGCTTTAAAATGCGCCACACATTCTCTATTGGACACAGGTCGGGACTGCAGGCAGGCCAGTCAAGTACCTGTACCCTCTTCCTCTGCAGCCAGGACTTTGTAATGTGTGCAGAATGTGATTTTGCATTGTCTGTTGAAATATGCATGGACGTCCCTGGAAAAGATGTCTTCTTGAAGGCAGCATATTATGCTCCAAAATCTCTATGTACTTTTCAGCATTAATGGTGCCTTCACAGAAGTGCAAGTTACCTTTGCCAAGGGCACTGACACAACCCCATACCATGACAGACCCTGGCTTTTGGACTTTTTGCTGGTAACAGTCTGGATGATCCTTTTCTTCTTTGGTCTGGAGCACACGGCGTCCATTCCTCCCAAAAAATACCTGAAATACTGATTCATCTGACCACAGTACACGTTTCCACTGTGTGATGGTCCATCCCAGATGCCTCCGAGCCCAGAGAAGTCGACGGCTCTTCTGGACACTATTAACATAGGGCTTCCTTTTGGCACAGAACAGTTTTAACTGGCATTTGTGGATGTAACTACGTATTGTGGTACTTGACAAAGGTTTGCAAAAGTAGTCCTGAGCCCATGTGGTGATATCGCTTATAGATGAATGAAGATTCTTGATGCAGTGCCGCCTGAGGGATCGGAGATCACGGTTGTTCAGCTTAGGCTTGCGCCCTTGTCCTTTACACACTGAAATTCCTCCAGATTCCTTGAATCTTTTAATTATGTTATGCACTGTTGAATGTGAAATATCCAAATCTCTTCCTATCTTTCTGTGAGGAACATTGTTTTTAAACATTTCAATAATTTTCTCACGTATTTGTTGGCGAACTGGCGATCCTCGGCCTCTTGGATGCTGCTTTTGTACCAAATCATAATTAAAATCACCTATTGAAATCACCTGTTTCAAATCACATCATTATTTAACCATTTTACCTCATTACTAGCCCTAAATTGCTCCTGTCCCAACTTTTTTTAAATGTGTTGCAGGTCTGAATGACAGGAAAGGATGCATATTTACAAATGACATGAAGTTGACCAGACAAAACATGAAATATTTTGTGTTCGTATTGTCTGCAATGAAATACAAGTCAAAGTAAATTTAGAAATCACTTCTTTCTTTTTTTATTTGCGTTTTCCACACTGTCCCAACTTTTTCTGATTTGGGGTTGTAGCACAAAACTAGCCGGCCAAAACATGAGGGAAGAGAGCACAACAAGTAGGGAGGAAGCACACAAGGAACAAATGAGAACAATTAGGAAATGAGTATGAGATAAAGACTAAATAAGGGTGCATGGTAAAAGGAAACAAGGAGAACAAAGGCTTTGTCTTTGTTTATGTTGGCCATGTGCTCACACACAAAACAAACAGAAAAACATTAAACAAAGACAATACAGACAGTGCTGCCAGGGCAGAATCCTGACAACTGACAAGTTGACTGTGTTTTCTGAGTGGAGGCTGGCCTGACCGTGTTAAATAACAGGGGGAAAATGTGTCAAGAAGTCAGAAAGTCGACATGTCATAAACATTGACATTAACACACAGGAAAAATGTGAAATGGACAGATACAAACAAGTGTAAATAATGTGTTTTTATTTGTTTTTCTTAAAATAAAGTTAACTTTGGCTGTTTGTCATACAACAGAGTCCATTCAGAATCCTTCTGCTTTTCAAAGATAACGTACTCAGTTACTCACGTAACCTTGAGTATTGCGTATTGGGAAAACTCCTTTTCTCGAGAATATGAAGCAAAAACGTTATTCTATAAAGTGTCTATGTAAAACGCTGTGAGGCTGCACAGCAGATAGAACAGCACGAGCTGTGCGCTGGTTGGCTGTGCTGTGGCAACTGCAGGAACCTATGGCGAGGCGGCTGAGAGAGCAAACCAATAGGGGTCGCTAGAAAATCCCGCCGAACAAGGTCGCTAGAATTAGCATATTGAGGATATAAAAGACTGTGTTCTACCATAGGAATTCAGGTTTAAAATCGACTGAAGCGATACCCTGAGAAGCACAAGCACAGCGCGTTACGCAATACTTGTTCCCTCTCTCAGGGAACCGAGGTTACATGAGTAACCGAGTACGTTCCCTTTCGAGAAGTCTCTCGTATTGCGCATGAGAACCCCATTTAAAACGCCATGCGTGCTTAACCGACCCAAACTGTGGCCTGAGGAGAACCTGAGGCACATAAGATGGGTAACAGTGAGTCCAAGGGAGGCCAACAAAGTGGGCCTCCTATAAGGGCATAATGAATATATAGGCCGGATAGGACCGGGCCATTTGATTATAGAAACTATGACCGGACATAGTTTTATAGTTATGTAGTATAGCACATGCTAGTGAACACAGTTTATTTGTGTATAACAGCAAGACCGGAAGATATCGGGTCTTAGTTAATAATAACAGGCAATACTTTTTAAATGGAGAGAATCCCAGCTTGTAGAGCGAGGACTTCCAGTTTATAAAATCTGATAAAAGTGGACGGAGAGGCGCAGCCTGACGTTGCACAGATATCTTCCAGCGGTATGCCCACGATGAGGCCATGCCTCTGATAAAATGGGCTTTAGTGCCTATAGGGCAAACGAGGGATGTAGACATATAAGTCAGTGAGATAGCGTCTATTATCCAGTGTGACAGTCTCTGCTTCGTGACAGCAAAACCTTTAGTGCGGCCACTGAAGCACACAAAGAGCTGTTCCGACTGCCTGAAAAGGGCGGAACGCTCAAGATACAGTCTCAGTGCTCTAACTGGGCAGAGCAGAGCCAGATCCAGATTTTCTCTCTAGCCTGCATGAGGAGGTCTTTCCTCAGCGGAATCGGCCATGGGGCTGTGTCTGACATGTGAGTCAGTTCGGAGACCCGTATTCGGTTTTACCACAACGGGGCTTTTAATAGCACTGTGGATTCGGTTTCCCTGATCTTTTTGATGGCCTAAGGCAACATCGTGATTAGAGGAAAAGCATACAGAGGGTGTCTGGGCCAGATATGGGCCAGCGCATCCCTGTGCTTGAAGAAAAATATTGGGCAGTGAGCATTGTCTTCTGAGGCGAAAAGATATATTTTCACTTGCCGAAGGTGCTCCAAATCAACTGAATTGTATGCGGGTGAAGGGACCATTCCCCCGGAGAATGCCGCTTCTGGATAAAGTAAACAAACCCTGATTCAGGATACCTGGCACATGACCCGCACTCAGGGGACCTCAGGTAGTGCTCTGCCCATAAAAGGAGGTGTTTCGCCATGGAATGTAGAAAGCCTGATTTCTGACCTCCCTGTCGATTTATGTAGGATACCACCGATATGTTGTCCGTTCGGACCAGGACATGGTGACCCTTTATGTAAGGAAGGAAAGCTCTTAGCGATAGGATGACCGTTATCATCTCTAGACAGTTTATGTGCAGCCTTTTCTCTGAATTTGCCCATTGGCCAGAGACTGGCTCTCCCTCTGGCAGGGCGCCCCAACCTAGGTGTGATGCACCTGTCGAGACCACTTTCCATTTCGTAACTGTACCCATAATCACACCTGTCTGATACCAGGTGGTTGCCTTCCAAGGAGCCAGAGATCTGACACAGCTGTGGTTCACTTTGATGCGAAAATGGCCTGATCGCCATGCGTGAGCCGGAACGCGGGAATTCAACCAGCGTTAAAGGGGGGGCGCATGTGTAATAGACCCAGCTTGAGTACTGCCTATGCCGAGGCCATAAGACCTAGCATCCTTTGAAAATATTTGAGAGAAACGTACGAGCCAGCTTTGAATGACGCCGCCGCGTTCTGAATAGAGAGGGCGCGCTGTGACGTAAACCGAGCCCTCATCTGTATTGAGTCTATGACCATACCCAGAAAAGATAAATTCTGGGTGGGAGACATTGAAGTCTTGGCGATATTGATCCTGATACCCAAACATTCTAGATGGTTGAGGAGCCAGGACTTGTGTATCGTCAACTGTGCCTCCGATTGGGCTATTACAAGCCAATCGTCGAGGTAGTTGAGTATCCTCATGCCATTCAGCTTCAGTGTGGCTTTTACGAACTACCATGTAGTTCGTAAAAGTGCGAGGCGCCAGGGATAACCCAAATGGCATGACTGTTTATTGATAAGCCTGACCCTTGAAGGTGAATCTCAAGAATGGCCTGTGACGGGGTGCTATCTGAATGTGAAAATAGGCATCTTTCAGGTCGACTGAAAAAACAATCCCCCCGGCGAATGTGCGCGAGGACGAGCGCGTCATAAGCGCTGTGTTCGGAAGTCTGAGGTCTAGGATGGGCCTGAGGCAACCAACCAATTGTTCGGGATGAGGAGGTAGAGACTGTAAAAGCCTGACTCACTTTGTGTCAGGTGCACAGTTTCCACCGCTCCCTTTTCCAACAGTTTTTATACCTTGGCGTGGAGCACGCGACTCACTCTGCTTTTCACTGAGGTTTCGACCACAGCGCGAAAGCGCGGGGGTCTGCGAATGAACTGTAGTGAGTAACCTCATTTTAATATGTTCAATACCCAATTTGGTATACCAGGAATGGCCTGCGCTCATGAAGCCAAGGGTTGAATTAGATTCGGAGGCGGGCTGCTAGTAATAGGGACCCGGTAACCCGGTTGCTTTGTGCTGTAACACTGTGTTTATGTTTGGAGACGCAGATTTTTCAGTGGGCGCACGTCTCACCTTCATAGCGCTAGTGGCGCGAATGCGCTGTCTGAAAAGTGCTTGGGTGCATGGGTGCAGACTGTAGAGTGGGCACATTCCCTACATAGAAAAAGCTCTTCTAGTGATTCATTGTAATAACGTGCAGTGGCACGCACTGTGTAGTGGGCGCAAACTTACATTTAAAGTACTCATGGCGTAAGCCGGAGAGCGAGCCCCAGAGGTGTAAATTTTGTAGCACTGAATTGACAGTGCTTATGCAGGAGTGCATACAGTGTACTGGACACATTGTCTACAGTGTAGAACCTCTCCAGTCGCCTTAATAGAGGGGACTGGGAGAAGTGATAGAGTGAAAAAGGCGCAGGGCTTGGCAGCTACATTACGACGCCATTATGCTCTAGACAGTGAGCGCGTACTATGACGTAAGTCACGCCCTAGTCAGTGAACGTGCACTGTGGAGAGGGTGCACGCGCTGTCATAACAAGGCAGCCATTTTACAACTCCCTTGGTTTTAAGGGCGGGAGAAGAGAAGAGTGAGGAGAGCTCCGTCTGTCCGCGGCGCTTCTCAGTGTGGCGGGGGAGAGTGAGAGAAGAGGAGAGCTTTGGCTTGAGTTCGCTTGTCCACTCTAGCATTCTCTGTCAGCGGCGCTTCTTCCGCTGAGTTCCGCTGAGTGCTTTTCGACGGCTGAATTGAAGAATTCCGAAGCTCAACGAAGGTATCGCTGAAGGAGATTAAATCTGAATCCCTATGGCAGAACAAGGTCTTTTATAGCCTCAATATGCTAATTCTAGCGACCTTGTTCGGCGGAATTTTCTAGCGACCTCTATTGGTTCGCTCTCTCAGCCGCCTCGCCATAGGTTCCTGTAGTTGCCGCAGCACAGCCAACCAGTGCGCAGCTCTTTTCTATCTGCTGTGCAGCCGCACTGCGTTTTACATAGACACTTTATAGAATAAAGTTTTTGCTTCATATTCTCGAGAAAAGGAGTTTTCCCATACGCAATACGAGAGACCTCTCGAAAGGGAACCAAATATTTCACACATAAGATGAAACCACCTGAAGCACAAGTATCTTGGATAAAGCTCATGTGCATTGATAAATGTTCACTCAAACATATATTAGGAAAGAAAATGTGGCTCAATATAATTTAATATACACTTTAAAGTTTTGAGAGAATTTTAGAATTATTCCATGGTTCCTCAGAAAATACCAATGCTACTCTCATATATATTTTCCTATATGTTTTATGCATCATATTTAGCTAACATAAGTGTTCAGAGAAACGATTGTTGAAAGACAACAGGATTCTAAGAGAGAATGTCAAGATTTTTTTTAAGCATCATTTGCTCAAATGATAGAGCTGGTCCAGAGGAGCCCCCTTTCACGGTGTCTGAGGAATGTGCAAGCAGAATAGGGCTTGCATAGAAACCGTACATTGTTTGTACAGTGTGTATTAGTGGACTTTATTGCATAAAAGCATTAGTACATTACTGAGTTTATCTACTAAGCTTATCGATCATGATGGGAAGACCCAGTCTGATAGTGTTCTAAATACCAGTTAGCTACTATTAATGCACATTTCTTCTCTAATTGTTGTGAAATTCCTCTGATAATATGTAAGAGCATGCCAAAGCATGTCCATCTCCTAAAGCAGGGGTGGGGAACGTTGATCCCGAAGGGCCACTCTCTTGCAGGGTTTAGCTCCAACCCTAATCAAACACACCTGAAGCTAATCAAGGTCTTCAGGATTACTGATGTTACAGGCAGGTGAGTGTTTTTCTCAGGGTTGGAGCTAAACTCTGCAATAGAGTGGCCCTTCTGGATCAACGTTCCCCACCCCTGTCTTAAAGGCTTTCTCTGTAGATTACCTGTTTTTACAATACATACAGTTTTGAAGTTAAAAATCATAAAGGAAAAAGATTCCTGGGCCTGAGATTTAATTGCTGGTGACCCTGAGGGAATTACAATATCATGACAATCAACCCCCAAAATCACAAAAAAGAAGCTAATTGCTTGTAGTGCAGAAGTGTTAAAATCAACAAGCTGAATATTAGTATTACTGTGCAAATGAAAGTGTACATTTATATGAAAATATTTGCAATAGTGTGCAATGAGTGAACAAGTGCGCAGTTTTGAGAGAACATATGCAACCAAGGTTTTTTGGGTTTGCCTACTTTGTCCTCCAGTTAACCTTATATAACATGAGTCATAGAGCTTTGTCTTGGTCTGTCAAGCCTGATAGCTGATGAAAGCTTTCTAAGGTCATCAAATAAGGCACTACCTTTAGCACAAAAGCCCTTTCCTTCCCCTCACTGTCTCTTCAGACTCTGGGACTGACAAAGTGACAGTAGTGGACAAGCGTTTCCAGGGAAGAGCCCAGTTTTCAAAGGCCTGAGTCAGATAAGTAGGTCAACAAAGGGAGGAATGAGGTGTCCACCCGACTGATTTCAGCTCTGTAATGATTGGATGGAACAAAGTTGACGCAGATGGACATGACTGTGAATGATGTTGATGTCTACAGTAACTATCAGACACAGTCAGAGGTTGCCAACTCTCATGCATTTGGTGTGAGACTCACGCTTTGAGGCTCTCACGCTGGCCAAGTCTAAGCGTTACATTTTTAAAAGTTTTAATACAAAATTCGAACAATAAATAGTGTTTTGGCATACTTAATGTGGCCAGAGCCATGCCTGTCAGTTAAAGCCAGAGCCGTGACATGCGTTCATCTCGCGGCGGCGTGCACGGTCACATGGATCATCGCGCTCTCAATAGTTCCAAACAAACTGACGCTGTCAATACATTTGAATAGATAACAGCTTCACTATGCAGGTATTTACAGCAATTTTTGGTGAACAGCACAGCATAGAGTGCATTGATTATTACGTCAACTACATTTACAGTATCATTTTATTATGGAGGAGAGTGATATAGATGCAACATTGTTAACATTAATGTTATGGGTTTATTTGTTTTTAGTCCCCAGGTATTCCTTACTAATGGGTCACACTCATACTCATTAACCATAAACCTTAACTATTTTTCAATTAAATAAATGTTTTATGTTTTAGTTCAATATTTTGAGGAGATCTTTTGCTACTGTAACTAAATACTATTTATATATAAAGGTCCTTCTAAAAAAATTAGCATATTGTGATAAAAGGTCATTATTTTCCATAATGTAATGATAAAATTAAAATTTCATATATTTTAGATTCATTGCACACCAACTGAAATATTTCAGGTCTTTTATTGTTTTAATACTGACGATTTTGGCATACAGCTCATGAAAACCCAAAATCTCAAAAAATTAGCATATCATGAAAAGGTTCTCTAAACGAGCTATTAACCTAATCATCTGAATCAAATAATTAACTCTAAACACCTGCAAAAGATTCCTGAGGCTTTTAAAAACTCCCAGCCTGGTTCATTACTCAAAACCCCAATCATGGGTAAGACTGCCGACCTGACTGCTGTCCAGAAGGCCATCATTGACACCCTCAAGCGAGAGGGTAAGACACAGAAATACATTTCTGAACGAATAGGCTGTTCCCAGAGTGCTGTATCAAGGCACCTCAGTGGGAAGGAAAAAGTGTGGCAAAAAACGCTGCACAACGAGAAGAGGTGACCAGACCCTGAGGAAGATTGTGGAGAAGGACCGATTCCAGACCTTGGGGTACCTGCGGAAGCAGTGGACTGAGTCTGGAGTAGAAACATCCAGAGCCACCGTGCACAGGCGTGTGCAGGAAATGGGCTACAGGTGCCGCATTCCCCAGGTCAAGCCACTTTTTAACCAGAAACAGCGGCAGAAGCGCCTGACCTGGGCTACAGAGAAGCAGCACTGGACTGTTGCTCAAATTTTGTATGTCATTCGGAAATCAAGGTGCCAGAGTCTGGAGGAAGACTGGGGAGAAGGAAATGCCAAAATGCCTGAAGTCCAGTGTCAAGTACCCACAGTCAGTGATGGTCTGGGGTGCCATGTCAGCTGCTGGTGTTGGTCCACTGTGTTTTATCAAGGGCAGGGTCAATGCAGCTAGCTCTCAGGAGATTTTGGAGCACTTCATGCTTCCATCTGCTGAAAAGCTTTATGGAGATGAAGATTAAGATTTATGGATTTTTCAGCATGACCTACCACCTGCTCACAGTGCCAAAACCACTGGTAAATGGTTTACTGACCATGGTATTACTGTGCTCAATTGGCCTGCCAACTCTCCTGACCTGAACCCTATAGAGAATCTGTGGGATATTGTGAAGAGAAAGTTGAGAGACACAAGACCCAACACTCTGGATGAGCTTAAGGCCGCTATCGAAGCATCCTGGGCCTCCATAACCTCAGCAGTGCCACAGGCTGATTGCCTCCATGCCACGCCGCATTGAAGCAGTCATTTCTGCAAAAGGATTACCGACCAAGTATTGAGTGCATAACTGAACATAATTATTTGAAGGTTGACTTTTTTTTTATTAAACACACTTTTCTTTTATTGGTCGGATGAAATATGCTATTTTTTTTAGATTTTCGTGGGTTTTCATGAGCTGTATGCCAAAATCATCAGTATTAAAACAATAAAAGACCTGAAATATTTCAGTTGGTGTGCAATGAATCTAAAATATATGAAATTTTAATTTTATCATTACATTATGGAAAAACTTTTATCACAATTTGCTAATTTTTTGAGAAGGACCTGTATATTTGCAATAATTATGGTCCATTAATGACCACTTAAAATATTTTTCCTCTAATATTTGTTATTGTTTATATTACAATTAGTGTAGTAATTATGGTTAAAATAGATAATCCCAATGCAAAGAGGAAAATTATAGTAATTTTGTGGCTGGAATTTTATTAATTTTTTTTTTCATTTGTAATGCCATCACCCACTAGCTGACTTATTTGTCCTTATACAGTAGTACATATGAACTGATACTAAATCAGATCAAAAACAACCAACCAGTTTGCTGAACTGTCTGACACATACAAACCTGCTTTTTGGTTATATAATTTAACTATGGTAAAATGTGTTGTTATGGCACATGTAATTTGAATAATAGGCTCAGAGAGGCTATTTAATGGATGATTGAATGTTATCTCAAAAACCGCAAAGACTTCCTTATGACATTGACTTTTGTTTTTGCCCTTCCATGATTCTGTGATGTTTTACCCATTTAATAAAAAGACTGCCCAAATAAAGCCTGTATGTGTGGACAGTTTTCATAACACTAGATGCAATTTAGGTGAGTTTCAAGGTAGTATGCTTAATCTTCAGAAAAAGTTTGCCATATATTTAGTTTATTTCCTCAGCAAATTTCTATCTAATGTTATAGGTTCACACTATTCTAAAGAAAATATTGGTAACACTTTATTTTACACGTTACATGTAGTTATAGTAATAACCATATATGGTAACACTTTACAATAAGGGTGCACTAATATGCATTAATTCATGCTTAACTAATGCACAGATAATAATGAGTTAATGCATTACTAATGGTTAACTAACCCATTTATTAATGATTACTGCATCAGCAACTGATGAAGATTCTACATGATTAATAGATTAAGTAATCATTAAATTGTTATTAGTTAAATGTGTCATAATGTATTAATTCCTTAATAACATATTTTATGAACTAATAACGTAAATTAATGTGTTAATTACCACAACGGGTCAAAGCCATGCATTTCAACTTCCAGTTGTCTGCTTTAATTAATCATTAGCTAATGATTTACAAATGTGTCATTATGTTATGACTTTACTTGTTGGGGCACATGACTATTAACTAATTGATTAAGTAATATGTAATTGAGGTTATGAGTTTTGAATTAATTTTTAATAAATTTTAATTTCTTCATTAGTTGCTGATGCAGTAATCATTAATAAATGGGTTAGTTAACCATTAGTAATGCATTAACTCATTATTATCTGTGCATTAGTTAAGCATGAATTAATGCATATTAGTGCACCCTTATTGTAAAGTGTTACCCCATATATTATGCATATTTACATGCAACTAATCCTAATCCTAACCTAACCCTATAGTAAGGACGTGGTTTATTAATATTACTATTAATAGTACTTAAACGTTTAATTACATTGTAACAAGGAGACCTTAAAAAACTTTAAACAAAATATTTATAATCTTTGAACAAAATGTAATAACTTGCTTCACCTTTAATGGCTTTTCCTTTTGGCCTTTGTCACCATTCTCTTATTTTTCAAATTCAATTCCCAATGGAAAAAAATAAAAGAATAAACACTAAAATATTTTTTTTTACACATTTAATATGCTGTGGGCTATGCGTTGATTTTCATTTATACTTCTGCGTTGTTGTCTGTGGCGACGCATAGGTACACATGCAGAGGGAGCATGTGTACCCCTGAGGGAGGGGTTCTGGCAGACCAATCACATTGCTTGTGGTCCGCATAGAATTGACGCGTTGTTACATTTTAGGAGAGGTGCACGTCAGGGTACCTCATAGGCTATGCATGCAACACACAGCCTACGACGTAGCTACGGTGTGCACTTGACGCAAAAGTATAAATTTGGCTTAAGGCCACATCCACACAGTCAGAGCTTTCCCTATCCAATCTTTTTTTCCCCTAGTTCTATAAAAAAATATGTAAACACTACGTTGTGTCAAAAAAAAAAAAATCTGCATACACACGAAACCACTGAAACGACACAAAACAATGTAGTACATGCCAGATCAGTATGTGGCGCTGTAATTCTGCCACAGAGATACTTGAAATATGGAAAAGAAGACTTGGAGAATGCGTCGTTTTGAGATTTATCCAAAAAAATAGCGGTTTCAGGCTCCTAAAACGCTAATACGATAAACATCGTACAAACCATTTTTACGTATACATCTAAACGCGTCTAAAACCGTGTGAACATGACAGCATGTCCTAAGACATGAACAAAACAGAGCAAAAAACAAAACATGAACAAACAAATCTCAAAACGTGACTGTAACGGAGTATGTTGTTATGAGAAGAAGGAGGCGGGAACTGGTGAACGTTTAAAGACTTTAATCCAAAATAAACAAACTGAAAGTAAGCTAACCTCACATAATAAAATGTAAAGAAAACATTACATAAAATCCAGGCCTGGTTCTCTCTCGTCCTTCACTGTTGTAGCTCCTCCTTTTATGCTTCTGAGCTCCTCCATGAGAGGATTTGATACTGATGTGATGTGCAGCTGGTGCTCATGTTGAATCACACACCAGCCTCGCACAGCTCTTATGGCTCTTGCCCACCCTGCTTGTCACATAACCCCATTGCCCCTAACAAGCCGGGGGGTACCCACAAAGCTGCACTCTACTCCCCCCTGGGCCAGTCTCGGTGACTGCAACACCTGGGAGTAAGGACAGACTCGAGGAGAAAAAACGAGACAGAAGCAAACAAAGACGAGAGAGTGGAGAAAAAATCTTGATCTGGTTCCTGAACAAACTGTTGCTTGGTCCTCAACCTTACAAGCTCTTCCTTGACGGTGTCATGCAATGGTACTGGCCACTCGGTGGACGGCTCGACACTCCTCCGCCTCCTGGCGGCCGGCGGTGGCCCCTCCGGTTGAGGGCAGCCGGCGGCGAGTCCCACGTTCCCTGCGAGTCCCCATCATGGCGGACGGCAGCAGGCTCCGCCCCATGGCAAACAACGGTGACTCCTCCGCTCTGTCTCTGAAGGCAGCCACCCCACCTCAACCCAGGTGCATGGCAGCGAGCTCTCCGTCTCACCCGGTCTTCACTCGCTCCAGAACCACCGACCTCCTCAGCACAGCAATCCCCCTCAGCAGCAAGGGCTCTCCGACAGCATGTCTCTCCTTCCTCCTGGGTTTCGGGCGCCAATGTAATGGAGTATGTTGTTATGGGAAGAAGGAGGTGGGAACCGGAACATTTAAAGACTTTAATCCAAAATAAACAAACTGAAAGTAAAACGCAGACAGCCCCTCCCAGATGGCTGCCGCACACACACATAATAAAACGTAAACAAAACATAACATAAAATCCAGGCCTGGTCCTCTCTTGTCCTTCACTGTCGTCGCTCCTCCTTTTATACCTATGTCAAGTAAAATAGGTTGTGAATCCTGTTGTTGACTTTAAATGTGAAATTTCTTAGCCACTAGAGGCATCGTACAGTTTCCCGACCAACCAGAAGTTGACATGTTGGACCACTGAAACAACCAACCATTTTACTTCTGTAATGTGACGTGTTTCAAAGTGTAACAGGATATTCATTGAAGGAAAAACATGTAGGGTGAAACTTGATTTTATCCATCTGGATTTGATTGGATCATAAAAATTGGTCTTTATGTGACAGGGGGTTGGAGGTGGAGGAGTTGAAAAACAAGAGAGCTCGGTGACATAAGCCAAAAAAGAAATCTAAAAAGCGCCAGATCAAGTTGTTACATTTTGATTAAAGATTACAGAGACAACGTTTTTTTTTTCCTTTGGTATATCATGCACCAATAAATCGCTCACAATAAGACCAACTTTCTGAAGATGAGAGAGTAAATAAGGATTCGATTTTACATTGACTTTAAATGTGTGGTTAAAAGCCTCTCTTTTAGGTCAGGCTATAGTGATGGTTGTGCCCTCAGATGATTCAGAGAAAATAAACACTAGAGGGTGACTCTTTAGTTGACTGAGGTGTGAGATCTGAGACAGCCCCCCTCCACAGTGCAGTGTCAGTCTCCACATCCCAAACCACAAATGATGCTTAAAAATTCTGAAAATACCACAGCGCCCTGAAATGGTTGGCAGGAGAGTCTGACTGGGATGCGTTAATGTTAAATGAATGGAATTTACATACACACAGTAACTACATGAGGAGTACATCTTATGAGAAGAACCCCACAAGCCAGTTCCCTGCCTAACTGTCATTTCCTTTACTTGCTGCTGGTATTCACAAGGGTTGGATAGGTTAAAGTAAGATGGCAGGAAGATTCATTCTGTTGTTGGGTCTGTAGAGAGAGGGAGGCCATTGGATTGAGCTTCACACTAAGTGAGAGTATACAGGTCCTTCTCAAAAAAATAGCACATTGTGATAAAAGTTCATTATTTTCCATAATGTAATGATAAAATTAAACTTTCATATATTTTAGATTCATTGCACACCATCTGAAATATTTCAGGTCTTTTATTGTTTTAATACTGATGATTTTGGCATACAGCTCATGAAAACCCAAAATTCCTATCTCAAAAAATTAGCATATCATGAAAAGGTTCTCTAAACGAGCTATTAACCTAATCATCTGAATCAACTAATTAACTCTAAACACCTGCAAAAGATTCCTGAGGCTTTTAAAAACTCCCAGCCTGGTTCATTACTCAAAACCGCAATCATGGGTAAGACTGTCAACCTGACTGCTGTCCAGAAGGCCATCATTGACACCCTCAAGCGAGAGGGTAAGACACAGAAAGACATTTCTTAATGAATAGGCTGTTCCCAGAGTGCTGTATCAAGGCACCTCAGTGGGAAGTCTGTGGGAAGGAAAAAGTGTGGCAAAAAATGCTGCACAACGAGAAGAGGTGACCGGACCCTGAGGAAGATTGTGGAGAAGGACCGATTCCAGACCTTGGGAGACCTGCGGAAGCAGTGGACTGAGTCTGGAGTAGAAACATCCAAAGCCACCGTGCACAGGCATGTGCAGGAAATGGGCTACAGGTGCCGCATTCCCTAGGTCAAGCCTCTTTTGAACCAGAAACAGCGCAGGAAGCGCCTGACCTGGGCTACAGAGAAGCAGCACTGGACTGTCGCTCAAATTTTGCATGTCATTCGGAAATCAAGATGCCAGAAGGAAATGCCAAAATGCCTGAAGTCCAGTGTCAAGTACCCACAGTCAGTGATGGTCTGGGGTGCCCTGTCAGCTGCTGGTGTTGGTCCACTGTGTTTTATCAAGGGCAGGGTCAATGCAGCTAGCTATCAGGATATTTTGGAGCCCTTCATGCTTCCATCTGCTAAAAAGCTTTATGGAGATGAAGATTTCGTTTTTCAGCACGACCTGGCACCTGCTCACAGTGCCAAAACCACTGGTAAATGGTTTACTGACCATGGTATTACTGTGCTCAATTGGCCTGCCAACTCTCCTGACCTGAACCCCATTGAGAATCTGTGGGATATTGTAAAGAGAAAGTTGAGAGACGCAAGACCCAACACTCTGGATGAGCTTAAGGCCGCTATCGAAGCATCCTGGGCCTCCATAACACCTCAGCAGTGCCACAGGCTGATTGCCTCCATGCCACGCCGCATTGAAGCAGTCATTTCTGCAAAAGGATTCCCGACCAAGTATTGAGTGCATAACTGAACATAATTATTTGAAGGTTGACTTTTTTTTGTATTAAAAACACTTTTCTTTTATTGGTCGGATGAAATATGCTAATTTTTTGAGATAGGAATTTTGGGTTTTCATGAGCTGTATGCCAAAATCATCAGTATTAAAACAATAAAAGACATGAAATATTTCAGTTGGTGTGCAATGAATCTAAAATATATGAAATTTTAATTTTATCATTACATTATGGAAAATAATGAGCTTTTATCACAATATGCTAATTTTTTGAGAAGGACCTGTATTGTGAGAAAACAAATTAGTAGCCTACATCATTGTAAAATGAAGGAATAGTCATGTCCAGGTGGTGGTTTCTTTGCAATACATACTTGGGGTTAATTAGAGTTTCTCCTCACAAATTCAGTTAAATCAAAGGTCCCATTTTATATTAATTGTCTTTAATTACTGTGTACTAACATTTAAATTAATAATTTTATATAATGTACTTACTGTGTTACTTAGATATGTTTTCATTGTGCTTATACACTAATACTGTGTTTGACCCCCTTTCGCCTTCAGAACTGCCTTAATTCTATGTGGCATTGATTCAAGAAGGTGCTGAAAGCATTCTTTAGAAATGTTGGCCCATATTGATAGGATAGCATCTTGCAGTTGATGGAGATTTGTGGGATGCACATCCAGGGCACGAAGCTCCCTCCACCACATCCCAAAGATGCTCTATTGTAACTGTGGGGGCCATTTTAGGACAGTGAACTCATTTTCATGTTCAAGAAACCAATTTGAAATGATTTCAAGCTTTGTGACATGGTGCATTATCCTCCTGGAAGTACCGATCAGAGGATAGGTACATTGTGGTCATAAAGGGATGGCAGCTTTGAGCTCAGAATTTGGCCCGAACCCTGAGTACCCCTGTGTATGAAAGTGGTTAGAACTAAAAAGAGAAAAAGTGGAGAAGGGGTGCTGGAAGGTAATGCCTGCATGTAATTACAGATGCAATTAATTTCTGTGTTTACATCTATAATTACGCTATTGACCCTTGCCTTACACCTTAACCCACCCTTAAACCTAAACCACCAAACCTGTGCCTAACCATACCCATATCCCACCGCAATAGCAGCAAAAGTGTTTTGGGTTACACTTTATTTTAAGGTGTCATTGTTACAGTGTAATTATATATTTAAGTACTGAGTAATATCAATTAACAACATGTACTGTACTGTACTTACTATACTGTACTATAGTATAATTATGCACTATGGTATTACTATGGTAAATACATGTAACATATGTGACAAGGACACTAAAATAAAGTGTTACTGTGCTTTGCAATACAATACAATACAATATGAACACAGTAGTTAAAGACACATGATATAAAATGTGACCAATCAAAGCTTAAACATGTGAAATACATTGAATGCAATGTAAGTCGCTTTGGATAACAGCATCTGCCAAATTAATTAAATGTAAATGCATCATGATAGCTTTGAATGGATATTCAAATATTATTTGTGAAACCACAAAACAGTTAATTAAAGGGTTGCTATAAGAAACGTTTCTTGTGTTTGCCTGTGTGTGACACAAAGAAGCACAGAAACATAAATCATTTTAAGTGGTGGCTTAATATGAAAATTACTGGTTAATCGCTCCTGTGCACATGCTCAAAACTGCAGCCATTCTGATCATTTACAGATGCATGTTTGAGCATGTCTGATCTGGAAAAACACAAGTACAAATCCATGAACATGCATGGATGCACTGTGTGTAGAAGGGAATTTGTCCTACACACCTAACCATAAAAGCCTGGAAGGCAACAGGCACATCAGTGCAAATGGCTTGTCAATCATCTTTTTCAGCTTTCATTTTTTTTTTTTCAAAAACATAAACGAGTCTCTATGACCTAATTCTTTCCACTGAATTCCAGTCATACTCTATTCATTGAAAGTGGCATGTCCATAATGCAAACTGGGTGAAAAGTAAAGTTTTTTACTGTACCCTTATATTTATAAAATTATAAAAACCCTTGGGCTTTAAAACTTTACAGTTTCCACTTTACAGAACATTTATACAGATTTTGTACCAACAGTGCATTAGTGATAGTTCTTAATTTAGTTTTTATCTGTTTTGATTCATTGTGCTGTACATAGTTATGACACTAGTCTATTGCAGTATAAATCACATCATACTGGATAAAACAATCGATTTCCTAATGCAGAATTATAACATTAACAACCCTAACCCTTAGTTGGAACCAATTAGTTTTATCATGTAAAATAATAACATCTCGTCTTTTCAGAGATCAAAAAATTTACTTATTATTGTCACGAATGGAAGAAAAGTTGTGTAAGCTGGTGTAAGGAAATAAGCAAACCTTGTTTTTCATCATTACTGATTAAGAAATGAAAGAATCAGAAATTGACAGGGTGTTTAACATGTGTGATGCAAGTAACATTGCACACCAGATTGATCAACAAACACATAGTTTAAGCAGGTTTGGACTCTGACATTACTTAACGATATAGACTTGTTTAAAAGTTGCTTAATGATGCATTCAGTGTGAATCTCATTCAGTCTTCCCCTTTAAAGTTGCACTGTGTAAATGTTAGCGGCATCTAGTGGCGAGGTTGCAAATTGCAACCGCCCAGAATTTACCCCTCCCTTTCCAACACGTTCTCACTCCCAACTTGTCACATATTGACACTTGGTCAAGACCTCTCTGCGTCAGTTTTTAGCGCACAGGGTAGGCAAGGCAAGGCAAGTTTATTTATATAGCACATTTCATACACGATGGCAATTCAAAGTGCTTTACATAGAAAATGAAATTAAAATAGTGATAAGAATTAAGAATACCACGTGTAAGACTTAAAAATAAAAACAGGATAATTAAAACAGTTGTAAAGAGAATTTTTAAAATAAGAAGACAATAGAAATATATAGTTGTAAAGATATTTAAAAAGAATAAAATTATTACAGTATATATAGATAAAAAATAAAAAATAAAATAAATAAAAAATTAAGATGATGCATAGATTAGAATAGGTGCAATCAGTAGGACGTACAGTGGCACAGTGCTCATTCAGTAAAGGCACAGCTGAACAGATGTGTTTTGAGTCTAGATTTGAATGTGGCTACTGTTGGAGCACATCTGATCTCTTCTGGAAGCTGGTTCCAGCTGCGGCTGGCACAATAGCTGAACGCAGACTCTCCTTGCTTTGAGTGAACTCTTGGTATTTCTAGCTGACTTGATCCTGATGATCTGAGTGATCTGATGGGTTTGTATTTAATCAGCATATCTGCAATGTATTGAGGTCATAGGTCATTGAGTGATTTATAAACAAGTAATAATACTTTAAAATTGATCCTTAATGTAACTGGAAGCCAGTGTAAAGACCTGAGGACTGGCGTGATATGGTCATATTTTCTGGTTCTGCTCAGAATCCTGGCTGCAGCGTTCTGTATGAGCTGCAGCTGTCTAATGGTCTTTTTGGGAAGGCCGGTGAGAAGACCATTACAATAGTCCACCCTGCTGGTGATGAAAGCATGAATGAGTTTCTCTAAGTCTTGCCTGGAAACAAAGCATCTGATTCTTGCAATATTTTTCAGATGATAGTAAGCTGATTTAGTTATTGCTTTGACATGACTATTGAAACTCAGGTCTGACTCCAAAATCACACCAAGATTCCTGACTTGATTTTTTGTTATTAGACCTTTTGTCTCAAGATATGCGTTCACCTTGAGAATTTCATCTTTGTTTCCAAATGTAATGATTTCAGTTTTGTCTTTGTTTAACTGAAGATAGTTTTGGCTCATCCAACTGTTAACTTCATCAATGCATTTGCACAGGGAGTCAATGGGGCTATAGTCATTAGGTGATAGTGCTTAGTAGATCTGGGTGTCGTCAGCATAGCTGTGGTAAGCCATTTGGTTCTCTCTCATTATTTGGCTCAGTGGCAGCATGTACAGGTTGAATAGGAGTGGTGCTAGAATTGACCCTTGTGGGACTCCGCAAGTCATGGATGTCCAGTCAGACTTATGTCACCTATACTCACATAATAACCTCTTCCTTCTAAGTACGACCTGAACCATTTAAGGACCATCCCAGAAAGTCCGACCCAGTTTTCCAGCCTGTCAAGAAGTATGTTTTGGTCAACAGTGTCGAATGCGGCACTGAGGTCGAGTAGCACCAGAATTGATGTTTTGCCTGTATCTGTATTGAGGCGAATATCATTTATTATCTTTATAAGTGCTGTTTCTGTGCTGTGATGTGGTCGGAAACCAGATTGAAAATTGTCAAAGTATCCGTTTGAGCTTAAGAATTTGTTCAGCTGACTGAAGACAACTTTTTCAATGATCTTGCCTATGAAGGGGAGATTTGTGTCATAATGGAAAGACGAGAACGGAAGCAATATGCAATACGTAAGGAATTTATTACTGATACAGATGACAACAGTGCAAGCTTGTGGAGATGGTGACGCAGGGACTTCGATGGCCAGGATCCGTGTAGACGTGCAGTGAGAGGTGATGATGACAAACTGCGAACTCCAACGAAGACAACGAGGAACAGGAACAAGGCAGGACGCGAATACCGGGATACCAAACACAGACGACATCAAACAACGATCTGACAAGGATGGAAGGAACAGTGATGAGTATATATGGAGTGAATGAGATTGCTAGCAGCTGGTGATGATAATAATCAGCTGGAGTGGATCAGGTGATGTCATGCATACACGCCCACTCCCCACATGCGCTCACACCACAACATAAACACAAGACAAGAAGGAACAGAGCATGTGTCTACCGTGACAGTACCCCTCCTCCTAAGAATGCCTCCTGGCGTTCCCAGGCTCCTTTACCTGCCGATTGAAGTCATCGATAAGGGAGTGATCCATTATGTCTCTAGCAGGAACCCAACTTCTCTCCTCCGGACCGTAACCTTCCCAGTCCACCAAGTACTGAAATCCGCGTCCCCTCCGCCTGGAGTCCAGAATACGATTAACCGAATATGTGGTCTCCCCATCTACGAGTCGCGGTGGGGGAGGGACCGGGACGGGCAGATTAATATGAGAATGAAACACGGGTTTAATCTTTGACACATGAAAGGCGGAATGAACCCTCCTGTACGCGGGAGGTAATTTGAGGCGGACTGTCACTGGACTAATGATCTTAGTGACAGGGAACGGGCCAATGAATTTGGGTGCAAGTTTATTAGAGACGGAGTGCAAAGGAATGTTCTTAGTAGAAAGCCACACTTTTTGACCTACGACGTATATCGGAGGCTTAGACCTGTGGCGATCGGCCCTAGCCTTGGTGCGCACCCCCACCTGGAGTAGAGTCTCACGGGCTCTAGTCCAGGTGCGGTGACACCTCTGGACGAAGGCGTGAGCAGAGGGGACAGCAACCTCGGATTCCAGACTGGGAAAAATAGGTGGCTGGTAACCTACGCTACACTCAAACGGAGATAGGCCCGTGGCCGACACTGGTAACGTGTTGTGCGCGTACTCCACCATAGAAAGTTGTTGGCTCCAAGAGGAAGGATTCTTAGATACCAAACATCGCAACACCCTCTCCAAATCTTGGTTAGCTCTCTCGGTCTGACCATTGCTCTGAGGGTGAAACCCAGATGAAAGACTAACAGTCGCCCCCAGAAGTCTACAAAACTCTTGCCAAAATTTGGACACAAACTGGGGTCCCCTGTCGGAGACCACGTCCGTCGGGAGGCCATGTAGCCGAAAGACGTGATCTACGACCGCAACCGCCGTCTCCTTAGCTGAGGGTAATTTGGGTAAGGGGATGAAATGGGCTGCCTTCGAGAACCGGTCCACCACAGTCAAAACGACGTGTTCCCTTGGGAGGGTGGGAGGGCGGTAATAAAATCTAGAGCGATGTGGGACCAGGGTCTCGAAGGAACCGGCAGCGGCTGGAGTAACCCATCTGGAGGTCGATTAGAAGTCTTACCAGTGGCACAAACCGAGCAAGCCAAAACGAAATCGTGGATGTCGCGAACCATGCGTGGCCACCAGAATCGTTGCCTGACTAAAAAGCTAGTACGATTAACCCCTGGGTGGCAAGCCACGTTGGAACTATGACCCCACTGGATGACGTCTGACCGTAATCCCTCTGGCACAAATAATCGCTTCGGTGGACAGCCGGGCGGAGGCGTTACCTCTTCTAGGGCCTTCACGACCCTCGATTCGACCTCCCATGAGAGTGTGGAAACGAATAGCGTCTCGGGCAAAATGCACTCGGGAGTAACCGGGCGCTCGGAAAAATCAAATATGCGGGATAAAGCGTCGGGCTTGATGTTCTTGGAACCCGGACGATAAGACAAGGTAAAATCGAAACGACCGAAAAAAAGTGCCCACCGAGCCTGCCTGGAGTTCAATCTTTTAGCAGTTCTGATGTATTCTAGATTCTTGTGATCAGTCCAGACGATAAAAGGTACCCCCAACCCTTCTAACCAGTGGCGCCATTCCTCCAACGCTAACTTGACTGCCAACAACTCTCTGTTACCAATGTCGTAATTACGCTCAGCCGGAGACAACCGATGAGACAAAAACGCGCAAGGGTGCATCTTGTCGTCTGAAGGGGAACGTTGGGACAGCACTGCTCCTACTCCCACCTCTGACGCGTCGACCTCCACCACGAACTGACGTGAAGAATCAGGGGCTACGAGGATGGGGGCTGAAACAAAGCGGCCTTTGAGTTTGTTAAACACAGCCTCGGCTGTGTCAGACCACCTGAACGCCGTTCTGGGGGAGGTCAAGGCAGTCAGAGGCGCGACTAGTTGGCTGAAGTTGCGAATAAAACGCCGGTAGAAATTGGCAAACCCCAGGAACCTCTGCAGGGCCTTGCGAGAATCCGGGGTTGGCCAGTCTACCACAGCCTTGATCTTCTCAGGGTCCATCCGCATCCCTTCAGACGAGACGATGTATCCTAGAAAGGGAACAGACTGTGCATGAAAATCGCATTTCTCCGCCTTGACAAAAAGCCCATTCTCTAGCAACCTCAGAAGCACTCGCCGAACGTGCTGCACATGCTCCTGGAGAGAAGATGAAAATATCAATATGTCATCCAGGTAAACATATATGAACTGGTCGATCATATCTCGCAACAAGTCATTGACCAATGCCTGGAAAACTGCCGGGGAGTTGGAAAGCCCGAAGGGCATAACCAAATATTCAAAGTGCCCCCTGGGGGTGTTAAAGGCAGTTTTCCACTCATCCCCCTCCCTGATGCGAACCAAATGATAAGCGTTACGCAAATCCAATTTTGTGAAGATGGACGCTCCCTGCAACCTCTCGAAGGCAGAAGACATCAACGGCAAAGGGTAGGTATTCTTTACCGTGATGTTGTTCAGCCCTCGGTAATCAATGCAAGGTCGCAGAGAACCATCCTTCTTCCCCACAAAAAAGAACCCCGCCCCCGCTGGAGAAGAGGAAGGGCGAATGAACTTGGTTGCTAGAGAATCAGAAATATATTTCTCCATAGCCTCCCTCTCTGGAACAGAAAGTGAATATAACTTGCCTTTAGGCGGAGACTTACCTGGCAGTAAATCTATAGCACAGTCATAGGGACGATGCGGAGGGAGAGAAGCAGCACGAGACTTACTGAACACTTCCTTCAGGTCCAGGTACTCTGCGGGCACGTTAGACAGATCCCCTGTCTCCTCCTGAAACACAGAAACAGGCACGGACGAACAAGCAGACACAAGACAGGACCTATGACATTCCTTGCTCCACTCCCGCACGGTCTTATGCTGCCAATCCACATGGGAGTTATGTTTGATGAGCCAAGGATGTCCAAGGATGACGGGTGCAAGGGGTGAATCCATGATATAAAATGAAACAGTCTCGGAATGGTTGCCAGAAGTGATCAGAATGATGTCCTCAGTGGAATGAGAAATGGTGGGAAGGTCTTGTCCATTGAGGGCGTGAACTGCAATTCTGTGAGTGAGGGGTCTGAGTGGAATTTGAAATTTCTGTGCGAAGTTGTGATCCATGAAATTACCTTCCGCCCCGAGTCCAGAAGTGCCCGACAGTCGTGTTGGTGAACTGACCATCTAAGTCTTACCGGAAGGAGTGTGGAGGTAGATGATGTCGTAGATGAGGTCTTCGTAGCGGAGATCCCACCCGATAGTAGCCTCAAACTTACTACCGGGCTGGACCTTTTACTGGACAATTGTACGCGAAATGTCCCGCTCCTCCACAATACAGGCAAAGGCCCTGGGACCTCCGCCTCTCCTTCTCCTCCCGGGAAAGCCGAGCTCGACCCACCTGCATGGGTTCGGGATCGTAGGTGGGGCTGACCTCGTCCCTGCCACTGAATCTCGTCTCGCTGTATCCTCCAGAGGGGCGAGTGGACGGAACTCGGCGCTTCACCCGAGATAACCGAGCGTCCACCCGCAGCGCCAGGTCTATGAGTCCCGTGAGAGAAGTGGGGAGATCCAGGGCGTAAATCTCCTTCTGGACGTGGTCAGCCAACCCATGCAGGAACATGTCCCACTGCGCCTCCTCGTTCCATCCGCACTCCGCCGCCAGGGTCCGGAATTCAATCGAGAAGTCTGAAACCGATCTCTCCCCCTGACGAAGTTCAGCCAAAGTCCTGGCTGCCTCTCTTCCGGATACTGCTCGATCGAATACTCTCCTTATCTCGGCGGCGAGGGTCTGGAACGAGGCACAGCATGGGTTTTGATTTTCCCACACCGCCGTTCCCCAGAGCGCCGCCTTCCCGGTCAGTAGCGTCAGTACGAATGCCACCTTAGACTGCTCGGTGTTGAAAGTGTTGGGCTGTAATGCAAAATGCATAGAACAGCGGGTCAGGAACGCATGACAGAATGATGGTTCTCCCGAATATGGCTCCGGTACCGGTAAGCGGGGCTCCGACCGAGGAGGGTTCGCTGGAGGTGGTGGGGGAACGGCTGGTGTGGGCGGCGCAGCAGGAGCCTGTATGCGTTGGATCTGCTGGGTGAGCTCGGACACCTGCGTCACCAAGGCTTGCACTGCGCGACTCGTGTCGCCGATCTCCTTCTGCTGCGAATCCATTCTTCGAATGCTGTGGTGGATAAATTCCTCTAGTGTTCCCGAAGATACGCTCGCTGCTTCCATGTGTGGGTCAGATCGTTCTGTCATAATGGAAAGACGAGAACGGAAGCAATATGCAATACGTAAGGAATTTATTACTGAGACAGATGACAACAGTGCAAGCTTGTGGAGATGGTGACGCAGGGACTTCGATGGCCAGGATCCGTGTAGACGTGCAGTGAGAGGTGATGATGACAAACCGCGAACTCCAACGAAGACAACGAGGAACAGGAACAAGGCAGGACGCGAACACCGGGACACCAAACACAGACGACATCAAACAACGATCTGACAAGGATGGAAGGAACAGTGATGAGTATATATGGAGTGAATGAGATTGCTAGCAGCTGGTGATGATAATAATCAGCTGGAGTGGATCAGGTGATGTCATGCATACACGCCCACTCCCCACATGCGCTCACACCACAACATAAACACAAGACAAGAAGGAACAGAGCATGTGTCTACCGTGACAATTTGAGATTGGTCGGTAGTTGTTCAATATGGAGTTATCCAGATTTCTCTTTTTCAGAAGAGGCTTAACTACTGCGGTTTTAAGGGAGTTTGGAAAATTCCCATTGAGAAGTGATGAGTTTACCACTTCTAGCAGATCTGCTTCTAAACAGTTAAACACACTTTTGAAAAAAGAAGTGGGGAGTGTGTCAAGGAGGCAGGTTGATGTTTTAAGATGCTGTACCGTTTCTTCTAAAATTTTATAATCAATTGCTTCAAAATCAGACATAGTAACTTTCCGAGGTTGTGGTCTGATCTAACTGACCCCAAAGCAACTCACGGATGTGCTGATCGCCTTCCTGATATTATTTATTTTCTCTGAGAAGAAGGAAGCAAACTCACTGCATTTGCTGTCAGAGAGCATTTCACTGGGAATGTGACTCGGGGGGTTTGTCAGTCTCTCTACAGTAGCAAAAAGAGTGCGCGTGTTGTTTATGTTTCTGTTTATACAATTTTTGAGAAGAAGGTCTGTCTAGCCTTGCCTAGTTCCACATTGAAATCATGAAGGCTGTCTTTATAGATGTTATAATGGATTATAAGTTTTGTCTTCCGCCACATGCGTTCAGATTTCCTGCATTATCTTTTCATTATTTGCACTGCTGTTGAGTTTCTCCAAGGTGCTTTCTGTCTGCCACTCTTTTTCTTGACTTTCTCAGGAGCAATATCATCAATTACACTCTTAACTTTTGACTTAAAGGAGTCAAGGAGAGAATCAACAGAGTCTGCAGATATGCTTGGTGTTAGAGATATAGCCTTCATAAATAGCTCACTAGTGTTCTCATTTAAGCTTCTCTTTTTGACAGCGACAGATCTAGCTTCAATGGCAGGAGAGATTGAAATATCAAAGAAAATACAGAAATGATCATACAATGCTACATCTTTAACAACAATTGATGAAATGTTTAGACCCTTGCTGATAAGTAAGTCTAGAGTGTGTCCACGATTGTGTGTGGGACCATGTACATGCTGTGTCAAATCAAAAGTGTTAAGAACAGTCATGAGCTCTTTTGTTGTACTGGATTCAGCATTGTCTATGTGAATGTTAAAATCCCCAGCAATGGCAAAACAATCAAACTCTGAGGAGATTATTGATAACAGCTCTGTAAAGTCCTCAGTAAAGGATGGAGAGTATTTTGGAGGCCTGTAAACAATGATAAGCAGGATGCGTGGAGCATCTTTTAACACAATACCCAGATATTCAAAAGACAGATAGTGTGAGGGCTGGACGGAACAGAGAACCCAAGAGCAGATCAGTTCAAACTGTATTTATTTGGACAAAAAGTAAAGTAAAAGGAAACAATATTTAATTGGGCAGCCGAGCTGCCAAGCAAGGGGAAATAGCTGATGACGTAATCCAAGGACAGGCAAAAGTCAGCAACAGGTAGACAGTCCAGACAGGCCACAATGCCAGAGGCCAAACCAGGAGAGTGGTCAGGAGGCAGGCAGGTTCAGGACCAGCAAAATGACACAGTCCAAAGTACCGGGCAGAGAATAATCCCAGCACAGGTACAACCTCAATCACACAAGGCAAAATCCAAAAGGAGATGAGAGAACTGGGCTGCAGGACTGGACCAGACTAGTAAAAACAGAACAGGATCAAAACTTGACAAGGCAAAAATAGATTCACATATGTAAGGCTGGAGCATGACAGAAAAACAGTCAAAACACTCTGGCAGAGAAGGCAGATAAGGAAGGAAGCTAAATAGTGTGAGAAATTAAATGAGAGGAGAAACAGGTGAGAGAGTTGTGCAAGAGCCCTGATTATAATGCAGCGCAGCTGCTGCAGACATCAAGAGCGGGAAACTTAAATGGAGAGACAGGTAAGAGTTGTGCACAGTAGTGCTGATTAAGAATACAGCACAGCTGTGGTGCAGTGGAAAACTACAGGGAAACATGAATGAGAGAAAAAGCAGGATGAGCAATGATCAAACCCGAGTCCTGACAGTACCCTCTCCCCAGGAGCGCCTCAGGCGTCCTGGGTTGAGCAGATCGGTGGAAATCGTCGATCAGCGAGCGGTCCAGGATGTCCCGAGTCGGGACCCAACATCTCTCCTCCGGACCATACCCCTCCCAATCAACCAGATACTGGAATCCCCTTCCCCGCCTTCTGCTATCAAGGATCTTCCTGACAGTGAAGGCAGGAGTGCCCTCAACCATCAGGGGAGGGGGAGAAGAAATAGAAGTAGAGGGGGAAACAGAGGAACGAATAAAGGGTTTGATGCAGGAGACATGGAAGATGGGGTGAACACGATGAAAGGGGTACGGGAGCCGAAGCCGCACCGCCACCGGACTGATCACCTTGACAATAGGGTATGGCCCAATGAACCGCGGTGCCAACTTCCTAGATGGCACCCTAAGAGGCAGGTCCCTAGTGGAGAGCCACACCCTTTGTCCACAGATATATTTAGGTGCTTCAGCCCGACGGCGATCCGCCAATCTCTTGGTGCGTTCCCTGGTTCGCAGCAGCACCTCCCTGGCCCGCCTCCAGGTCCGCCGGCATCGATCAATGAATGCCTGAACCGAGGAACCGCAGCCGGGACCTTGTGAGGGAAACAGAGGGGGTTGATAACCAAGACAGCACAAGAAAGGAGACAATCCAGTAGACGACACCGGCAAGGAATTATGTGCATACTCAGCCCAGGTGAGTTGCTGGCTCCAGGATGAGGGACTGTGAGAAGCAAGACACCGGAGAATCCGCCCAAGATCCTGGTTTGCCGCTCTGTCTGACCGTTGGTCTGTGGATGGAATCCCGACGACAGACTAGCAGTAGCACCAATCTGCCGACAGAATTCCTTCCAAAAGTGAGAAACAAACTGGGGACCCCTGTCGGAGACCACGTCCTCCGGAAGACCATGAATCCGGAAGACATGGTCCACGACCACCCGAGCAGTCTCCTTGGCCGAAGGGAGTTTGGGAAGGGGAATGAAATGAACCGCCTTAGAAAACCGGTCCACCACAGTGAGAACCACGGTATAGCCACTGGACTCCGGTAACCCTGACACGAAGTCCAGTGCAATGTGGGACCAAGGACGGGATGGAATAGGAAGGGGTTGGAGTAGACCAACGGGCCTAGCATTACCAGACTTGTTTTGCGCACATACAGAGCAAGAAACCACAAATCGATGGACGTCTCCCCCCATGCCCCGCCACCAAAAACGCTGGCGAATAGCAGCCAGCGTTCTCCTCACCCCTGGGTGACACACTAACCTGGATGAGTGGCACCACTCCAGAACCCGCGTCCGGACTGACTCCGGAACAAACAACTTGCCCACTGGACAATCCCTTGGCGCCTCTGTTCCCAACTGGGCCCGCCTGACACGCTCCTCGATGCCCCAGGTGACGGACCCCACCACACAACCAGGAGAGAGGATAGTATCTGGTGGCAGCACGTCCTCCGGGGCAGAGAACTGACGTGAAAGCGCGTCAGGCTTACCATTTTTGGAACCCGGCCGGTAAGACAGGCAGAAATTAAAGCGACCAAAAAAAAGTGCCCAGCGGGCCTGTCTGGAGTTCAGCCGTTTAGCCGTTCTGATGTACTCCAGGTTCCGGTGATCAGTCCAAACCAGGAACGGCTCCACTGACCCCTCCAACCAGTGGCGCCACTCCCCCAGTGCCAGGCGCACGGCCAACAACTCACGGTTGCCGATGTCGTAGTTCCGCTCTGTGGGTGTCAACCGGTGAGAAAAATAAGCACAAGGATGTAACTTGTGATCATGAGGGGACCGTTGGGAGAGAACTGCTCCGACGCCTACTTCTGATGCATCGACCTCCACAAGAAACTGTCTAGAAGGATCAGGAGTAATTAGAATAGGTGCTGAAGAAAAACGTCTCTTTAGTTCATTAAAAGCAGCCTGAGCTGCTGGAGACCAGCAAAAAGGGTTTTTTGTGGAGGTCAAAGCAGTCAGAGGAGCCGCCACCTGACCGAAATTACGAATAAACCTCCAATAAAAATTGGCAAAACCGATAAAACATTGTAATGTCCTTCGGCTATCAGGTGTCGGCCAATCGGAGACAGCCCTCACCTTCGCAGGGTCCATGCGGATCCCCTCCACCGAGATGATATGACCCAAGAACGGAACTGACTGGTTATGAAATGAACACTTCTCCGCTTTAGCATAGAGTTGGTTCTCTAACAGCCGCTGCAGCACTCGCCTGACGTGCTGGATGTGTACCTGGAGAGAACGAGAAAATATCAGAATGTCATCCAGATACACAAAGACAAATTGGTTGATCATGTCTCTCAGCACGTCATTAATGAGAGCCTGGAAGACGGCTGGGGCATTAGTAAGTCCAAAGGGAAGGACCCTGTATTCAAAATGCCCGTGGGAGTGTTAAATGCCGTCTTCCATTCATCCCCTTTCTGATCCGAACCAAATGGTAGGCATTATGGAGATCCAACTTCGTAAAGTACCTTGCCCCCTGCAAAACCTCAAAGGCTGAAGACATCAAAGGTAGAGGATACCTGTTCTTAATAGTGATGTCATTCAGCCCCCGATAGTCTATGCAAGGACGCAAAGAGCCATCTTTCTTCTTTACGAAGAAGAACCCCGCCCCTGCCGGCGAGGAAGAGGGACGAATGACACCGGCTGCCAGAGACTCCGACAGATAACTCTCCATGGCCGCCTGCGTTCAGGAGCAGACAGGGAGAATAACCGCCCTTTGGGCGGAGAAGTGCCAGGGAGGAGATTGATGGCACAATCATAAGGACGGTGCGGAGGAAGGGATGTGGCCCGGGACCGACTGAAGACCGCCCGCAAATCATGATAGACCTCAGGAACTCGAGATAGATCACCAGGCTCCTCCTGCGACACAGGGAGAGAAAAGACAGGAGACAAGGCAGACACAAGACAATGGGCATGACAATAAGAACTCCATGATAAAATTGAATTTTCTGACCAATTAATATGCGGGTTGTGTGTAGTAAGCCAAGGGTGTCCTAAGACAATAGGGGCAAGGGGTGAATGACAGATAAAAAAAACCAATTCCTCCCTGTGGTTACCAGAAGCGACAATGACTAAAGGAACAGTGGTATGAGAAATAGTGGCGAGTTCTCTGCCATCAAGAGCATGAGCCGTGAGAGGGGGAACAAGAGCCTGAAAAGGAATGCCTCTCGTAGAAGCCCAGGTGAAATCCATGAAATTTCCCTCAGCCCCTGAGTCCAAGAGAGCAGATAGATGATACCTGCCTAGCTGCATAGGTTCAGGAGATGGTAGATGAACCAGAGCATCGAGAGCCATCCCGGCAGGAGCTGTATCCTGGAATGATGTGGGCACGGAGGAACGAACTCTACGACGGAGGTCCCGCCGATTGTCCAGTCGAATCGCCAATTCAACCAGCTTGTCTAAACCCTCAGGAAGTTCACGTGCATAAACCTCGTCCCGTATATCCTCTGCCAGTCCCTCCGCGAACCTGGCCGCCAGGGCTTCATCGTTCCACCCACTCGATGCAGCCAGAGTACGGAACTCGACTGCAAAATCTGCCACTGAACGCCTACCTTGCTGAAGGGCTGCCAAGAGCCGAGATGCTTCTTTACCTAGAACCGACCGATCAAACACCTTCATCATTTCCGCCTTGAACAATGAAAATTCCTTGCAGCAATTAGCCTCCTTGGACCACACAGCCGTGGCCCATTCCCGAGCTCGTCCGGTGAGGAGGGAGATAACAAAAGCTACCTTTGAAGAATCCAAGGCATAAGTGGTGGGTTGTAAAGAAAAAACCACCTCGCACTGGATGATGAAAGGTCGGCACATAGTGGGTTCACCAGAATAAACAGGTGGGTTGTTAATCCGCGGCTCGTGGATGGTAGGAACACGTTCAGTGGCAGGCGGCTCAAGGTCGCGGTCCCTTTGCATCCTGGAGACAGTATCTGTAAGCTCGGTGACCTGGCGCATCAAGGTGTCAACGGCATGGTGTGCTGCTGTGAGCTCCTCCTGGTGACGTCCAAGCATAGCACCCTGCGCCTCCACAGCTGCACGCATAGGTAGCTGATCCGCTGGGTCCATTCTGGCCAGAGTGTGATGTGAGGGCTGGACGGAACAACAGAGAACCCAAGAGCAGATCAGTTCAAACTGTATTTATTTGGACAAAAAGTAAAGTAAAAGGAAACAATATTTAATTGGGCAGCCGAGCTGCCAAGCAAGGGGGAAATAGCTGATGACGTAATCCAAGGACAGGCAAAAGTCAGCAACAGGTAGACAGTCCAGACAGGCCACAATGCCAGAGGCCAAACCAGGAGAGTGGTCAGGAGGCAGGCAGGTTCAGGACCAGCAAAATGACACAGTCCAAAGTACCGGGCAGAGAATAATCCCAGCACAGGTACAACCTCAATCACACAAGGCAAAATCCAAAAGGAGATGAGAGAACTGGGCTGCAGGACTGGACCAGACTAGTAAAAACAGAACAGGATCAAAACTTGACAAGGCAAAAATAGATTCACATATGTAAGGCTGGAGCATGACAGAAAAACAGTCAAAACACTCTGGCAGAGAAGGCAGATAAGGAAGGAAGCTAAATAGTGTGAGAAATTAAATGAGAGGAGAAACAGGTGAGAGAGTTGTGCAAGAGCCCTGATTATAATGCAGCGCAGCTGCTGCAGACATCAAGAGCGGGAAACTTAAATGGAGAGACAGGTAAGAGTTGTGCACAGTAGTGCTGATTAAGAATACAGCACAGCTGTGGTGCAGTGGAAAACTACAGGGAAACATGAATGAGAGAAAAAGCAGGATGAGCAATGATCAAACCCGAGTCCTGACAGATAGTCACCAAATGACACTTGATTACATTGATAGACATCTTTAAAAAGAGCAGCAATACCCCCACCTCTTCTAAATGCTCTGGACATACTCATAAAAGTAAAGTTAGGAGGGGCTGTTTCATTGAGGACTGTTGCACTGCAGTTTTCTTCAAGCCAAGTTTCATTTAGAAGCAAAAAATCTAGGTTGTTTGTGGTTATTAAGTCATTGACTAGAAATTATTTGTTCTTAAGTGAACGGATATTTAAAAGTGCTAACTTAACAGTATTAATTTTTTCCCCCACAGTAATCTTAGTTTGACATGTAATAGGCAGCAGATTAGATGGGTTTGCTATACGGTCTGAGAAGGTCTTACACTTTCTATCACGTAACAGAACAGAAATAGAGAGAGAGACAGGCACACTGGGTTCCCGCTCGTTCTGTAAACATTTGATAAAGTTACTGTTATCATGGCGGAGACCCAACACACATCACTGGGAGCTGGTATCAGTTGTTTTTGGTTCACCTACAACAGCTGGAGGAGGGTGTTGGCCCTGGCGTTGTGACCGAAGAAATCTCACAGGAGGAGGTGGAGAGCGAGCTGGGCCCACAGGCTTTGATGGTTGTTGTGGGGCTCAACGCTCTTTGGTTGATATCTGGGGGCTCGCAGAAATCGAGTGTGATAGTCTGGTTCCAGCATAGACCATTTGCTCCATTCTCTCTGAGAAGCTCAGAAGCGGGGATGCTGGAGAGAGGAATAACATGTCTGGTGCGGGTGGCTGTTGTTCTGGTGTTATCGGAGGCTGAATTATGTTATCATCCATTTCATGGAGTGACTTAGACATTTCATGCAATTTCCTGTTCAGACTAGTCATAAAGCGTAACAGTTCACTAGTCTGACCCCCCTTAGAGCCCACCCTTTCGTGCACCTCCACAGTATGGGCAGAGATGTTACTGTTCAGTCCCTCAATCTGTGTTAGTTCTAATACGTCACAGTCTGTCTGTGGTGAGCACTGTGGGCGGGACTCAGCTGGGAGTGTGTCCGTGAGCAGTGGCTGTTGTGGCTGCGTGGTGTTATCAGTGTCCTTGTGGAGTGTGTCAGCTGCATGTCCATTCAGATGCTGAAATGAAGTCCTGTAGTCGTCCATAGTCTGTTCAGGTGTGTGTGTGCCATTCAGGTCGAGTGGGTTAGCACACACAGCTGAGGGATGGTGTAAGGAAAAGTGAATATTGTCCTTTAACACTCTTGCACCAAGTTTGTTTGGGTGGAGGCCATTTGATGTAAACAATTGTCTCTGGCTCCAGAATAGATTAAAGTTGTCGATGAAGTTCACTCCCTTCATGTTGCAGGTTTTTTGCAGCCATGTATTAAGCCCAAGTAACCGTGAGAACCTATTTGTTCCTCTTGCTGGAAGTGGTCCACTGATGAACGGTTGAACTTTTAGTTTTCTAAGTGTTTCAAAAAGTACATTGAAATCCCTCTTAATGAGTTCTGACTGCTCTCTCTGAATATTGTTTTTCCCCACATGAATGACAAGTCGATTTGCAGTCTTATGTTTCATCAGAATGTTCTGAATTTGCATGTAGTTGTATCCTTGCTGCTAATGTTTCTGACTGTGGAGTCCCCCACAATCAGAGTCCTGGGCTCGGCTGCGCTCTAAGCTGAGTGCCGCTGTCTGCTCGACCTTGAGCGCCTGTTGGTTTCAGTGTTAGCTGCGGGCTGATACGATCTGTGTTCGATTAGATTCATCACATTTGGGGATTCATCACCCACATTCATTAATACTTCAAATCTGTTTTCAAGTTGTATAGTTGGTGGTAGGAAATCAGCGTTTGCAATCCTTGTGTCTGGGGTAGAGCATGCTACTGTGGCAGTATGTGACGCTCGTGACAATCTGATGTCTCGGGTCCCTTTGGGTCTTGCTCCCTGTTTGTGCCATCGATTAGTGTGTTGATCAGTTATTTGTTTCCCCTGTTGAGTAGCACTATATTTATGGGACTCACCGGCAGTGTGCTGAGGGCGTTCATTTTGAAGCTCTGTGTGATTCGTCTGGTTCGTGGTTCCAAATAACTTTGTTTCAAGAACTGCAATCCTCTGTAAAAGTCTGTGGCAGTTTGTGCAGCAAGTAGATTCTAGAGGAGGCATTTTCTTATCCTTTTGAATGTAGGCAGCTGTGTTTTCCCTTCTCCGGAATGTAAGCTGATGGCAGTGGGAGGCTGGTTGGATGAAATATTCCGCTTTTTTGTAGTAATCCAGTCACCAGAGTTTCAAATTTTATCATTGAAGTCAAGCTTTGTTGTTTGAGCACTGTGCTCATTTACAGAAGTTGAAATTACGAAATTACGAGATAAAATATAGAAGCGATAGAGCAAAGTGCGGAGCAGTAAGCAAGAGCGTCCGAACAGTAGCAAAGCAGGAAGTGAATAAAAGGGTACCCTTTTAGCGTAATTTTTCGATGCACAGGGTGCTCCGTTGATTTCAATGTCAAATATAGCTGCAAGCAGCAATACCGGGGCCAAGTGCAAAGAAGAAGATAAGACATGCCAGCATGACTGGATGTGTCAAACCAACTGCAACAATGAGCCATTAAAGACATTAAGTTGTTTTAGGCAAAATAGCTGTAAAATTTAAAATACAGGTAAAAATAATGATTTAATGGTTTATCACTTTCGACCAATAGGTGGCACTGTTCTTACACTGCAGATGCAGTCTGCTGTCCCGGGTGGACAGCCAGACCTTTTGCCCCACCTGGAACGTCGGTGCGTGGGACCGGTGAAGGTCAGCTGTCAACCTGCGTCTGCAGAGGGCCCATTGGAGTTGATGGTGGGCTGAGTCCCAGACCCTCTCACTCTCCCGGAACCAGTAATCCACTGCAGGGACGTCGGAGGGTTCCCCAGACCAGGGGAAGAGGGGAGGCCGGTAGCCGAGTATGCACTGGAACGGGGTCAGGCCGTTAGTGGGTTGTCGAAGGGAGTTCTATGCTTAGTCGGCCCATCCAAGGAACTGGTTCCAGGAGTCCTGGTGGCCATGACAGAAGGTACGGAGGAAACGGCCAATCTCCTGGATCTTTCTTTCCGTCTGCCCGTTCGTCTGGGGATGGTATCCGGACGTGAGGCTTACAGTCACACCTAGGAGTGAGAAGAAGGCTTTCCATACCTTGGAGATGAATTGAGGACCTCTGTCTGACACGATGTCTTCGGGGATGCCATAATACCGGAAGAAGTGGTTAAACATGGCTTCCGCGGTCTCCAGGGCTGTGGGTTGTCCTCGTAGTGGGAGTAGTCGGCAGGACTTCGAGAAGCGATCCACCACCACGAGAATACAGGTACAGTTCTCTGAATTGGGTAGGTCTGTAATGAAGTCTACCCCTACGTGTAACCAAGGACGGTTGGGAACGGGCAGAGGCAGGAGATTCCCGGCTGGCAGGTGTCGAGGGCTTTTAGCCATGGCGCATTCCCGGCATCCCCGCACGTACCTTCTGACATCAGTTGGCATTTGTGGCCACCAGAAGCGCTGACATAGCAGCGAGAGGGTTTCATTGACCCCATGGTGACCAGTGCCCAGTGATATGTGCGAGGAGTGAATGAGAGCGATGCGTTGTGCTCGTGTGATGTACTGCAAGCCCGGAGGACAGCCCGGCGGCACGGTGGTGGAGGCATTGGTAGAGGGCAAGGTCTCTTCAGACCATGTGATGGGACTGAGGAAGAGCTTCGTGGAGAGAATGGGTTCCTCCTCTTTCTCGGATCGTTCCTCGGGGACGTGGATGCGGGAAAGGGCATCCGCCTTGATGTTCTTGGCCCCGGGAGGGTAGGAAATGTGAAAGTTGAACCTCGTGAAGAAGAGTGTCGGGGGTTGAGTCGTCTTGCCTCGCAGAGATACCCCAGGTTTTTATGGTCAGTGAGGACCAGGAACGGATGTTTGGCGCCCTCTAACCAGTGCCTCCACTCCTCCAGTGCGAGCTTGATGGCGAGGAGCTCTCGGTTGCCGATGTCGTAGTTGCTCTCCGCCGGGCTGAGCTTGCGGAAGAAGAAGGCACATGGATGGAGACGGCTGGGGTTCCCCTGCTGCTGAGATAGTACCCCACCCACCCCGGTGGTGGAGGCGTCCACTTCAACGACGAATGGGATCTCGGGATCGGGATGGACCAAGAGGGGAGCTGTCGTCAAGGCATCCTTCAGGGTCTGGAAGGCTTGGGTGGCGGATGGGGTCCAGGACAGAGACTTGGGCTTGTTGCGGAGAAGGCTGGTGAGGGGACTGGCGATGGAGCTGTAATTCTGGATGAAGCGTCGGTAGAAATTGGAGAAACCTAGGAATCGTTGCAGTTCTTTCACAGTTGATGGGGTTGGCCAGGACCGGATGGCTTCCACCTTCCTCTCGTCCATCCGGATGCCACTGTGATCGATGATGTAACCGAGGAACTGCACTGAGGGCTGATGGAAGGAGCATTTCTCGGCCTTGAGGTAGAGCTGATATTTCCTCAGGCGTTGTAGGACCTCCGCAACGTGACAGTGATGGTCGGCCATGCTCCGGGAGTAGATCAAGATGTCATCAATGTAGACCAGCACATACCTGTGGAGACACTCCCAGAGCACCTCATGTATAAAGTCCTGGAATACGGTTGGCGAGTCCATATGGCATCACAAGGTACTCGTAGTGACCTGTGGGCGTGACAAAGGCGGTCTTCCACTCGTCCCCCTCACGTATCCGGAAGAGGTTATACGCGCTGCGGAGGTCCAACTTCGAACACAGTGGCACCACAGAGATGTTCTAGGGCAGCTGGGACGAGAGGAAGGGGATAGCGGAATTTGACAGTGATGTTGTTCAGGGAGCGGTAGTCAATACAAGGCTGCAAGCCTCCGTCCTTCTTAGCCACGAAGAAGAAACTCGAAGCAGCAGGGGAGGTGGATGGATGGATGTAGCCTTGCTCAAGCGCCTCCTTGATGTAATCCTCCATGCCCTTTCCTCCGGATGGGAAAGGGGATAGATGGTTCACCTGGCAGCAGATCGATGGCGCAGTCCCATGGCCAATGGGGAGGCAGCTTGGAAGCCCGTTGGGGACAGAAGACGTCTCTGAAGGGGGCGTAACAGGCGGGGACATCCACCGATCGTCTCTCTACCGGACTCTCGATGGACGTGGCACAGACAGGGAGATCTTGGGAACGCGGAGAGGGACGAATCGGAGGAGATGGGAAGCAGTCCGGGAAGCAGCTGTCGCCCCACTTCAGGACTTCTCCCGTCTTCCAGGAGATGACTGGGTTGTGCTGCTCTAACCACGGGCGCCCTAGGATGATGTCAGCGGTGGATTCCTCCAGAACCAGCAGGTGTAGTCGCTCCATGTGGAGGATTCCGACTTGCACTCCGATGGGACCCACGGAGCGACTAACCTGCCTCCGACTGAGTGGTCTACCCATTATCGACTGGACTTGGTAGGTCGTCGAAGTTGCAGACGTGCGGAGCTTGAGCTGGCGGCAGAGGGTTCCCGAGATGAAGTTCCCGACTGACCCAGAATCGAGGAGGGCAGTAACTGAAAGGGAAATTCCAGCAGCAGTAAGGTTCACAGTTGTGGTGAGTGGCTTCATCCTAGTGGGATAAGGGATGATTGCACTCACCATGGGTCGAGGAGGGCGAACTGGGCATTCGGAGATGTAATGCCCAGGTAGACCGCAGTATAGGCAAAGATTCTGGGTCAGCCGTCTCTGCCGCTCAGCCGATGTCAGGCGGGTGTTCTCCAGTTGCATGGGCTCGGGGTTTGGTTCTGGAGTGCTGACATCACCTGGTCGGTGGAGGAACAATGACGACTGGCCCTGATGTTCTTCAATGCACGACTGCATATGAGTGGCGAAGCGGATAGAGAGTTGGATGAAGCGTTCTAGCCCGATGGTATCCTCGTATGCAGCGAGATGCAGCCGCACCCGAGGATCCAGACCCTGTCGGTAGGTCGTAATCAAGGACTGCTCGTTCCATCCACTAGCAGCAGCGAGGGTTCGAAACTGTAGAGCATACTCATTAACAGTGGAGGTACCTTGTTTCAGATGATTATTCTCCAATCGACGAATCCCATGATGGTTTCCCAAAAACCTCCTTGAAGTGAGTCATGAACCCCGACAGGATCTGGATCACTGGACTGTCTGTAGACCACATGGACTCCGCCCAAACGGAGCGCTTTACCGGAAAGTTGAGATGTAATGAATGCTACCTTAGCGCGATCGTTGGGGTACAGGCGCGGCTGCATCTCCAGGACCAGCGAACATTGTAGAAGGAATCCGTTGCAATCCGGGGTGCTCATCCTGGTGCGCTGTGTTGGTCCGGTAATCTGTTACAAACAGAGGTGACACGGATAACAGAGGCAGGTGAAAGCTGAGTTTATTTGCTGAACCAGGATGTGAACAGGTGCGGTGAGAGTCAGAGAGAGTGTTTCAGGTGAATGCTGGATATGCTGGTGATACGATACGTTTCTGGATGTAGAACACAGGGACAATGGATCGAGGCGAGGACCAGGAGACAGGACGAGACGAGGAGACACTCAGGATACGTTGGAGATCAGGTAGGTATCAGGTGAGTCCAAGGAAGCAAACATGAAGTGTAGCATGTGCAAACGTTACCGGACAGTGACTGAGTGTGAGCGTGGGGCTTAAGTGCAGGTGGTGATGGCTGTGGTGATGACATGCAGGTGTGTGTGCGTAGTATTCTGGTGATAGGGATCGTTGTGGCTGTGAGAGGGTGGAGCCTGGCGTGCTGGTAACAATAGCCTTAAGAGTAATTTTTGCATCATGGCTCAACTCTGTTGCAGTGGTATATGACAACTGTTTTGTGTATCAACACGAAATCCATAACTATTTGTCGGCATGGTCTGAAGACGATATGGTTAAATTTTGGTGAAAATTGGACAAACGGTCTAGGACGAGTTTGAAAAAGTAGGTTTTTTAACAAATAACAAGATGGAGGACAGATAGTTTTGCAAAATATGGCAAAATTGGTATCCGTGTTCTCGGCTTGAGCCAATGAATGTACTATAAGCAGTTTCATTACAATAGTCTATTTTAATCAAAAGTTATTAGCATTTTTGTACATTTTAATATAACTTTTGACCACAAGGTGGCGATGCCCCGAAACGTTTTGAGTACCTTCAGGGTATGGAGCAGAAGACACATTCCAAGTTTTGTAACGATATGCTAATGCATTCGTAAAATAAAGCATTAACATTTTATACCCTAATACTGCATTGAAGTCAATGGGAATTTCATGTTTTGTTTTATTATAGCGCCACCAAGAGGCAAAATCCCACCAATTTTTTTATGTGTCCTCAGAGTGAGCCCATACATATGTGTGTCGAGTTTGGTGAAAAAAGTTCATTTTTGTTTTGGAGTTATAGACATTTATATGAAAAAACAGGTACAAAATGACTGACACCTGACTTTGATTGTATTTTACTACCCCTTACTATCAATATTTTTACATTTGAGCATTACCATGTAGCTATCGACCTATGTTTTCGAACTTCTGACGCTGGTTTCGTTTCGATCGGACAAGCGGTTTCAAAGATATCAGCAAACGTTTTTTAAGCGCTAAATTACAACGCTGCACAAACCATACGCCAAAACCTGGCAATCTCTGGTATTGTTGGATTCAGGATCCCAAAAAAGTTACTCCCATGAAAATAAGTCAATCTCACCAAAAGTTATAAGCATTTGAAAAACAAATTCTCCACTAGGTGGCGCTGTTTTGAAACTTCTCAGGCTCCTTCAAGGCATTGTGCTGATGACCCATACCAAGTTCCGTAACAATCCGTTCATGTGTTGATAAAATACAGCATTTTAGCACATAATTCAAAATGGCTGAAAGCCAAAATGGCCGATATGGTAAAATTGGATATCCGGTGACTCGGCATGATGTCCTGAATCTAACAAGATGACTTTTATGATTTTTGGACAAACGGTTCACAAGTCAAGAGCAAAAATAGCCATTTTTCGTATCTCCAGACCAGTAGGTGGCGCTGCGCCGAAACGTTGCATGCTGCCTCAAGTCATGCTTATGATGACATGTACCAAGTTTGGTCTGAATACGATAAAGCTTTGCGGAGATACAGCCTTACGTCTGTTTGTGCAAGTGCAACGTAAAATTTCTTTGCGCATTTATCGGAAACAATTTGACGAATCAACTTGAATTCCATAACTTTTTTTCGGCACTGGCTAAAGATTATCTGGTTAAATTTTTGTGCGAATTGGACGAACCTTCTAGGACGAGTTCGCAAAAGTAGGTTTTTGGCAAAATTCAAAATGGCGGGAAATTTATAATGATGGAATGACGTCATAGCATTAGCTCAGAAATCAGAGGAAAAAATGATTTTTGTTTCTAGCCCTTAAGAATCAAGAGTTATTGGCATAAACATGACTGCAACTTTGGACAGGTGGTGCCGCTAGAGGATTGAGTTAGAGACACCAGAATTGGTGTATTTAATGTTGGGACTGTGCTCTATCAGAATGTCAAATCGTTACAACTTTCCCGCAAACGGTTCTATGGGCTGCCATAGACTCCCATAGTGGAAGAAGAAAATACGGGAACGGAAACAAAAGGTGTCTAAGCACCTTTGGTGCTTGGCCCCTAATAATAGGAACACTAACGGTTTCAGTAGGTGCCTTCGCACCTTCGGTGCTTGGCCCCTAATAAGATCGGGAATGGATACAATAGGTGCCTCCGCACCTTCGGTGCTTGGCCCCTAATAATAAGAAATCAAACGGTTTCAAAAGGTGCCTTCGCACCTTCGGTGCTTGGCCCCTAAATATGTGGCCTCAAACACAGATGCCTTGGGCATGGGAATGTTATCGATCGTCGATATATACTGAAATTATATTTGATGTTATGATTTTGCCATTATGACATGTTGGAGTGTGATTCTCAATTTAATCAGCCAGTATAATTAGGGGCCAAGCACCGAAGGTGCGGAGGCACCTATTGTATCTGTTCCGGTTCTTATTATTATTAGGGGCCAAGCACCGAAGGTGCGGAGGCACCTATTGTTATTGATGGCGTTCTTATTAGGGGCCAAGCACCGAAGGTGCGGAGGCACCTATTGTATCCGTTCCCGTTCTTATTAGGGGCCAAGCACCGAAGGTGCGGAGGCACCTATTGTTATTGATGGCGTTCTTATTAGGGGCCAAACACCGAACGTGCGGAGGCACCTATTGTTATTGATGGCGTTCTTATTATTAGGGTTCAAGCACCGAAGGTGCGGAGGCACCTATTGTATCCGTTCCCGTTCTTATTAGGGGCCAAGCACCGAAGGTGCGAATGCACCTATTGTATCCGTTCCCGTTCTTATTATTATTATTAGGGGCCAAGCACCGAAGGTGCGAAGGCACCTATTGAAACCGTTAGTGTTCTTACTATTATTAGGGGCCAAGCACCGAAGGTGCGAAGGCTCCTATTGAAACCGTTAGTGTTCTTACTATTATTATTATGGGCCAAGCACCATCAGGGGCCAAGCACAGAAGGTGCGAAGGCACCTATTGTATCCGTTCCCGTTCTTATTATTATTATTAGGGGCCAAGCACCGAAGGTGCGAAGGCACCTATTGTATCCGTTCCCGTTCTTATTATTATTATTAGGGGCCAAGCACTGAAGGAGATACGAAAAATGGCTTTTTTTGCTTATCACTTCTGAACCGTTTGTCCAAAAATCATAAAAGTGGTCCTGTTAGATTCGGGATATTGTGCCGAATCGACTGATATCCAGTTTTACCATATCTGACATTTTGGCTGTCGGCCATCTTGAATTATGTGATAAAATGCTGTATTTTATGAACGTATGAACGGATTGTTATGAAACTCGGTATGGGTCATCACCACGAGACCCTGAAGTAGCCCAAGGAGTTTCGAAACAGCGCCACCTGGTAGAGATTTTTTTCAAAAAATGCTTATAACTTTGGGTGTGGTCGACTTATTTTCACGAGACTCATCTCCTTAGACTCCTGAATCGTTGCCGAGTCCAACGATACCAAACTTGCCAGGTTTCGGCATATGGTTTGTGCGGCGTTGTAATTTAGCGCTTAAAAACAATTAGCTGATATCTTCGAAACCGCTAGTCCGATCGAGACGAAACCAGCGTCAGAATTGAAACATAGGGAAACATAGGTCGTTAGGCATGATCGCGGGCCCAAATGTCAAAATTTTGATAGTAAGGGGTAGTAAAATCCAATCAAAGTCAGGTGTCAGGCCGACACCCTATTGTAACTGTTCATTGTCCCATGATGCATCATTTTCCAGTTAAAACTGATCGGGCAGACCGAACCGTAAGTCGTATAGACTTGAAACTTTCAGGGCTGGTAGTACTCACAACGACTGCAGACGTCATCTAAGCCCGCCCCGATCGGCCTGACGGGGGCGCTACAGCGGTCAAAAGTACGAAACAGCGACCAAAAGTACGAAACGGCTCATAACTCCTCAACCGTAAGGCGTAGCCTCGAGTTTCTTATATCGCTGGAATCCTTGGCTTAAGGCAAACAAAATGCATGCCTCGGATTTGCTCGGAGGAGTGGGAAAAATTCGGGTATTTGGGTTTTTTTACAAAACCAACTTTTGCGAACTACTCCTAGGTTTTTGGGCCGACCGGAACCAAACCAGCGCAGCGAGATTCTCTGGAGTCTGTTTGTCAAAAGATATTAAAAAAAGTGGAAATTTGGGTTCACGGTCCCTAAGGGCCGCCAAAATATTGGAAGGAGGAGGAGCCACTTTTACTAAATTGGCTATAACTCGTGAACGGATCGAGGTATTTTCACCAAACTCAGCACGACTATGTAAGAGCTCGTTCTGTGGCCGCATGGAAAAACACGTGGCAACTGGCCACTTGGTGGCACTGTAACAGTTAAAAAGGGGTCAAAATTATGTATTTCTATGGAAAATCCCATTAAATGCCTGAAAGCGGCCTTTTTCCTGCCTGATTTGCATACAGCTTCACGAAATCACGCGTGCGCATGCATCACGCGAGCCTAAAGGGGCTGGCAGACTTTCTTGGCCGTCTTGGCGCTTTAACTGTTATAAAGGTGAAAAAAATGCTCTATATTATCCTATGCAAAATGACATTTAAATGACAAAAAATTGCCTGCTCTGCGCAGAACTTCACCAAATCGGCTGAGCATGTGCGCCGCATTATTGTAAAGACGCGTGCAAACTTTGACGGAAATCGGGCCATCAGTAGAGGCCTACCAGTTTAAAGAGTTTTAAAAAAAAACATTAAAAACCAGTACATTTCCATGATAAATGGGCTGAAAATGTGAAAATCGACCTTTGACCTCTCCGACGCACATGTCACCAGGCTTGATAAAGTTTTTGCAACCAGCGGCTCAAAAATCAAGTGCTCAGACCCTATAGTTTTTTTTATATAGGCCTTTTTAGACCCTTTTTATGCCCTTTTTATTAGGGGCCAAGCATCGAAGGTGCTTAGGCACCTATTGTTTCCGTTCCCGTATTTTCTTCTTCCGCCATGGGAGTCTATGGCAGCCCATAGAACCGTTTGCGGGAAAGTTGTACCGATTTGACATTCTGATAGAGCACAGTCCCAACATTAAATACACCAATTTTGGTGTCTCTAACTCAATCCCTCTAGCGCCACCACCTGTCCAAAGTTGCAGTCGTGTTTATGCTAATAACTCTAGAACCTTAAGGGCTAGAAACAAAATTCTTTTTTCTTCTGATTTGTGAGCTAATGCCGATTCGATCGCACCTTATGACGTCATTTCCATCATTATAGATTTCCCGCCATTTTGAATTTAGCCAAAAACCTACTTTTGCAAACTCGTCCTAGACGGTTCGTCCAATTCGCACAAAAATTGAACCAGATTATCTTTAGTCAGTGCCGACAAAAAGTTATGGAATTCAAGTTGATTCGTCAAATTGTTTCCGATAAATGCGCAAAGAAATTTTACGCAGCACTTGCAAAAACAGACGTAAGGCTGTATCTCCGCAAAGCTTTATCGTATTCAGACCAAACTTGCTACATGTCAGCAGAAGCATGGCCCGAGGCAACATGCAGCGTTTCGGCACAGTGCCACCTACTGGTCCGGAGATACGAAAAATGGCTTTTTTTGCTTATCACTTCTGAACCGTTTGTCCAAAAATCATAAAAGTGGTCCTGTTAGATTCGGGACATTGTGCCGAGTCGACTGATATCCAGTTTTACCATATCTGACATTTTGGCTGTCGGCCATCTTGAATTATGTGATAAAATGCTGTATTTTATGAACGCATGAACGGATTGTTACGAAACTCGGTATGGGTCATCACCACGAGACCCTGAAGTAGCCCGAGGAGTTTCGAAACAGCGCCACCTGGTAGAGATTTTTTCCAAAATGCTTATAACTTTGGGTGTGTCGACTTATTTTCACGAGACTCATCTCCTTAGACTCCTGAATCGCCGAGTCCAACGATACCACACTTGCCAGGTTTCGGCATATGGTTTGTGCGGCGTTGTAATTTAGCGCTTAAAAACAATTAGCTGATATCTTCGAAACCGCTAGTCCGATCGAGACGAAACCAGCGTCAGAAGTTCGGAAACATAGGTCGTTAGCCATGGTCGTGAGCCCAAATGTCAAAATTTTGATAGTAAGGGGTAGTAAAATCCAATCAAAGTCAGGTGTCAGGCCGACACCCTATTGTAACTGTTCATTGTCCCATGATGCATCATTTTCCAGCTAAAACTGATCGGGCAGACCGAACCGTAAGTCGTAGAGACTTGAAACTTTCAGGGCTGGTAGTACTCACAACGACTGCAGACGTCACCGAATCCCGCCCCGATCGGCCTAACGGGGGCGCTACAGCGGTCAAAAGTACGAAACAGCGACCAAAAGTACGAAACGGCTCATAACTCCTCAACCGTAAGGCGTAGCCTCGAGTGTCTTATATCGATGGAATCCTTGGCTCAAGGTGAACAAAACGCATGCCTCGGATTTGCTCGGAGGAGTGGGAAAAAATTCGGGTATTTGGGTTTTTTACAAAACCAACTTTTGCGAACTACTCCTAGGTTTTTGGCCCGACCGGAACCAAACCAGCGCAGCGAGATTGTCTGGAGTCTGTTTGTCAAAAGATATAAAAAAATTGTGGAAATTTGGGTTCACGGTCCCTAAGGGCCGCCAAAACGTTGGAAGGAGGAGGAGCCACTTTTAACAAATTGGCTATAACTCGTGAACGGATCGAGGTATTTTCACCAAACTCAGCACGACTATGTAAGAGCTCGTTCTGTGGCCGCATGGAAAAACACGTGGCAACTGGCCACTTGGTGGCGCTATAACAGTTAAAAAGGGGTCAAAATAATGTATTTCTATGGAAAATCCCATTAAATGCCTGAAAGCGGCCTTTTTCCTGCCTGATTTGCATACAGCTTCACGAAATCACGCGTGCGCATGCATCACGCGAGCCTAAAGGGGCTGGCAGACTTTCTTGGCCGTCTTGGCGCTTTAACTGTTATAAAGGTGAAAAAAATGCTCTATATTATCCTATGCAAAATGACTTTTAAATGACAAAAAAATTGCCTGCTCTGTGCAGAACTTCACCAAATCGGCTGAGCATGTGCGCCGCATTATTGTAAAGATGCGTGCAAACTTTGACGGAAATCGGGCCATCAGTAGAGGCCTACCAGTTTAAAGGGTTTTAAAAAAAAACATTAAAAACCAGTACATTTCCATGATAAATGGGCTGAAAATGTGAAAATCGACCTTTGACCTCTCCGACGCACATGTCACCAGGCTTAATAAAGTTTTTGCAACCAGCGGCTCAAAAATCAAGTGCTCAGACCCTATAGTTTTTTTTATATAGGCCTTTTTAGACCCTTTTTATGCCCTTTTTATTAGGGGCCAAGCACCGAAGGTGCTTAGGCACCTATTGTTTCCATTCCCGTATTTTCTTCTTCCGCCATGGGAGTCTATGGCAGCCCATAGAACCGTTTGCGGGAAAGTTGTACCGATTTGACATTCTGATAGAGCACAGTCCCAACATTAAATACACCAATTTTGGTGTCTCTAACTCAATCCCTCTAGCGCCACCACCTGTCCAAAGTTGCAGTCGTGTTTATGCTAATAACTCTAGAACCTTAAGGGCTAGAAACAAAATTCTTTTTTCTTCTGATTTGTGAGCTAATGCTGATTCGATTGCACCTTATGACGTCATTTCCGTCATTATAGATTTCCCGCCATTTTGAATTTAGCCAAAAACCTACTTTTGCAAACTCGTCCTAGACGGTTCGTCCAATTCGCACAAAAATTGAACCAGATTATCTTTAGTCAGTGCCGACAAAAATTTATGGAGTTCAAGTTGATTCGTCAAATTGTTTCCGATAAATGCGCAAAGAAATTTTACGCAGCACTTGCAAAAACAGACGTAAGGCTGTATCTCCGCAAAGCTTTATCGTATTCAGACCAAACTTGCTACATGTCAGCAGAAGCATGGCTTGAGGCAACATGCAGCGTTTCGGCACAGTGCCACCTACTGGTCCGGAGATACGAAAAATGGCTTTTTTTGCTTATCACTTCTGAACCGTTTGTCCAAAAATCATAAAAGTGGTCCTGTTAGATTCGGGACATTGTGCCGAGTCGACTGATATCCAGTTTTACCATATCTGACATTTTGGCTGTCGGCCATCTTGAATTATGTGATAAAATGCTGTATTTTATGAACGCATGAACGGATTGTTATGAAACTCGGTATGGGTCATCACCACGAGACCCTGAAGTAGCCCGAGGAGTTTCGAAACAGCGCCACCTGGTAGAGATTTTTTTCCAAAAATGCTTATAACTTTGGGTGTGGTCGACTTATTTTCACGAGACTCATCTCCTTAGACTCCTGAATTGTTGCCGAGTCCAACGATACCACACTTGCCAGGTTTCGGCATATGGTTTGTGCGGCGTTGTAATTTAGCGCTTAAAAACAATTAGCTGATATCTTCGAAACCGCTAGTCCGATCGAGACGAAACCAGCGTCAGAATTGAAACATAGGGAAACATAGGTCGTTAGGCATGATCGCGAGCCAAAATGTCAAAATTTTGATAGTAAGGGGTAGTAAAATCCAATCAAAGTCAGGTGTCAGGCCGACACCCTATTGTAACTGTTCATTGTCCCATGATGCATCATTTTCCAGCTAAAACTGATCGGGCAGACCGAACCGTAAGTCGTAGAGACTTGAAACTTTCAGGGCTGGTAGTACTCACAACGACTGCAGACGTCACCGAAGCCCGCCCCGATCGGCCTGACGGGGGCGCTACAGCGGTCAAAAGTACGAAACAGCGACCAAAAGTACGAAACGGCTCATAACTCCTCAACCGTAAGGCGTAGCCTCAAGTGTCTTATATCGCTGGAATCCTTGGCTCAAGGCGAACAAAATGCATGCCTCGGATTTGCTCGGAGGAGTGGGAAAAAATTTGGGTATTTGGTTTTTAATACAAAACCAACTTTTGCGAACTACTCCTAGGTTTTTGGCCCGACCGGAACCAAACCAGCGCAGCGAGATTCTCTGGAGTCTGTTTGTCAAAAGATATTAAAAAAAGTGAAATTTGGGTTCACGGTCCCTAAGGGCCGCCAAAATATTGGAAGGAGGAGGAGCCACTTTTACCAAATTGGCTATAACTCGTGAACGGATCGAGGTATTTTCACCAAACTCAGCACGACTATGTAAGAGCTCGTTCTGTGGCCGCATGGAAAAACACGTGGCGACTGGCCACTTGGTGGCATTAACAGTTAAAAGGGGTCAAAATGATGTATTTCTATGGAAAATCCCATTAAATGCCTGAAAGCGGCCTTTTTCCTGCCTGATTTGCATACAGCTTCACGTAAATCACGCGCGTGCGCATGCAATCACGCGAGCCTTAAAGGGGCTGGCAGACTTTCTTGGCCGTCTTGGCGCTTTAACTGTTATAAAGGTGAAAAAAATGCTCTATATTATCCTATGCAAAATGACATTTAAATGACAAAAATTGCCTGCTCTGCAGAACTTCACCAAATCGGCTGAGCATGTGCGCATTATTGTAAAGACGCGTGCAAACTTTGACGGAAATCGGGCCATCAGTAGAGGCCTACCAGTTTAAAGGGTTTTAAAAAAAACATTAAAAACCTGTAGATTTCCATGATAAATGGGCTGAAAATGCAAAAATCGACCTTTGACCTCTCCGACGCACATGTCACCAGGCTTGATAAAGTTTTTGCAACCAGCGGCTCAAAAAACAAGTGCTCAGACCCTATAGTTTTTTTTATATAGGCCTTTTTAGACCCTTTTTATGCCCTTTTTATTAGGGGCCAAGCACCGAAGGTGCTTAGGCACCTATTGTTTCGTTCGTATTTTCTTCTTCCGCCATGGGAGTCTATGGCAGCCCATAGAACCGTTATGGAAAGTTGTACCGATTTGACATTCTGATAGAGCACAGTCCCAACATTAAATACACCAATTTTGGTGTCTCTAACTCAATCCCTCTAGCGCCACCACCTGTCCAAAGTTGCAGTCGTGTTTATGCTAATAACTCTAGAACCTTAAGGGCTAGAAACAAAATTCTTTTTTTCTTCTGATTTGTGAGCTAATGCCGATTCGATCGCATCTTATGACGTCATTTCCGTCATTATAGATTTCCCGCCATTTAGAATTTAGCCAAAAACCTACTTTTGCGAACTCGTCCTAGACGGTTCGTCCAATTCGCACAAAAATTGAACAAGATTATCTTTAGTCAGTGCCGACAAAAAGTTATGGAATTCAAGTTGATTCGTCAAATTGTTTCCGATAAATGCGCAAAGAAATTTTACGCAGCACTTGCAAAAACAGACGTAAGGCTGTATCTCCATAAGCTTTATCGTATTCAGACCAAACTTGCTACATGTCAGCAGAAGCATGGCCCGAGGCAACATGCAGCGTTTCGGCACAGTGCCACCTACTGGTCCGGAGATACGAAAAATGGCTTTTTTTGCTTATCACTTCTGAACCGTTTGTCCAAAAATCATAAAAGTGGTCCTGTTAGATTCGGGACATTGTGCCGAGTCGACTGATATCCAGTTTTACCATATCTGACATTTTGGCTGTCGGCCATCTTGAATTATGTGATAAAATGCTGTATTTTATGAACGCATGAACGGATTGTTACGAAACTCGGTATGGGTCATCACCACGAGACCCTGAAGTAGCCCGAGGAGTTTCGAAACAGCGCCACCTGGTAGAGATTTTTTTCCAAAAATGCTTATAACTTTGGGTGTGGTCGACTTATTTTCACGAGACTCATCTCCTTAGACTCCTGAATCGTTGCCGAGTCCAACGATACCACACTTGCCAGGTTTCGGCATATGGTTTGTGCGGCGTTGTAATTTAGCGCTTAAAACAATTAGCTGATATCTTCGAAACCGCTAGTCCGATCGAGACGAAACCAGCGTCAGAAGTTCGGAAACATAGGTCGTTAGGCATGATCGCTGGCCCAAATGTCAAAATTTTGATAGTAAGGGGTAGTAAAATCCAATCAAAGTCAGGTGTCAGGCCGACACCCTATTGTAACTGTTCATTGTCCCATGATGCATCATTTTCCAGCTAAAACTGATCGGGCAGACCGAACCGTAAGTCGTAGAGACTTGAAACTTTCAGGGCTGGTAGTACTCACAACGACTGCAGACGTCACCGAAGCCCGCCCCGATTGGCCTGACAAGGGCGCTACAGCGGTCAAAAGTACGAAACAGCGACCAAAAGTACGAAGCCTCGAGTGTCTTATATCGCTGGAATCCTTGGCTCAAGGCGAACAAAATGCATGCCTCGGATTTGCTCGGCGCCAATTTCGAGATATTTTAGGTTTTTTGTAAAACCTACTTTTCCAAATTACTCCCAGGTTATTTGCCTGATCGGAACCAAACCACTGCAGAAATGTTCTCTGGAGTCTGATTGTCAATAATTTTTCCACATTTTTTTAACATTTTGATTCATTGTTGCTTAGGGGAGCCAAAATGTTTGATGTGACGGGACCTCTTTTACTAAAATGGCTATAACTTGTGAATGGAATGAGATATTTTCACCAAATTCAGGTCACATTTGTGTGAGCTCAATCTGAGATCACAAGAAAAAAATTGCAATGATTGATCACTTGTTGGCGCTGTAACAGGGGAAGAACACATGAAATGGCAATATACGCACTCAAACATTAGTCAGATGAAAAGGAGCCTAAGACATTTCAAGCCAGCATTTTTCACAGCATTCACCTCCTTAGACTCCTGAATCCTTGCCGAATCCAATGATACCAAAAATGCCAGGTTTCACCTTATGGTTTGTGAAAAGCTGTACTTTAGCACCTAAAAGCCTTTGCGAATGTCTTCGAAACAGTTAGTCCGATCAAAATAAAATCACAACAGGAAATTCGGAAACATATTTGAATAGCTAAACAATAATGACTAAAAGCCAAAATTTTGAAAGGAAGTGGCAAAAAAATCAAATCAGTGCAGCCCATGCTCTCATAAATATGAGTGGCTATAACTTTAAAACAAAATTAGATATTTATAACAAATTTGACACATATTTATGGGCACACTTTGAGGGCTCCTAAAAAAAGAGCAGAAATGTGTTGTAACTGTCAAAGAAAAAAATGTTTCATTAGTTAAATTGCCTGTATTGCCGTGAATGCTCTTTCCCATCTATTATCTAAGTTAATTTTTTTATTTGGATCCCCATTAGCCAATACCTAGGCAGTGACTACTCTTCCTGAGGTCCCAAAAAGAAAAGAAAAAACAAAACTACATTAAAGTTGCAAGAGCAATGAAAGGGTCCTCGCACCTGTGCCACCACCACCTTGTGGCTTTAGGAACACAGAGCACGTTGGGCAATACACATCTAAGTACATAAAAATAGGAGAACTATATCAATCATTTGCATTTGTCACATTTCCTGTTACCAGCTGGTGGCACTATGACTAACTAAAATTTTGCCGAAACATCAGACTTTGTCAGGATGCCACGGACACATCGTTCAACAGAACTTTTTTTAACATCACTAAAGCTTAACATCACTAAAGCTTAAAGATTAGACTGACCAAATATGTTGTTCTGGTTCAATCTTAATGAGGAGTTGATCACAGGTGGCACTATAACTAACTAAATATTGGCATGTTGACCACCATTGGTGCTCGGGCCCTAATTAAATCAACAACAAAATTGTTCCTTCCTTTTAAAACTCATTTTACTTCTTAAAATATGTAATATCTGATAGTAAATCATATTTGATTCCTCCAGATATTATTGTGCAGTGGTTTTCAAAACAAAATACATGACTGTCTGTGCACAGTTTAAAACAGGAAAAAGATCACTGGTAAAATAATGATGATAATATTAGTCCTAAACAACTTTCTTGAGGAACACCACATTACTCTTTAAAATCTGCAGCATCTGCAACAAAATCCAGCAATAATTTATGATCCATTACATAAAATGCTAAGCTAAAATCTAACAATACAGCTTTCTACTAAGTTATTGTCATCACTTTGTGCTCATACTACTCCCTAATATTGATCTGTAATTCATATTTAGACATGATAAAATCACCATTATAACATTTACAATCACATTTTGTGAAATGCATCACTTCCTTTCTGTTGAAGTATTGGTATTGACAATTGTGCCACATGAGTTATGTGAAAACTGAAAAAGACTTGCAGAAAACATTTTGTTTCCACCATAAATTTCACCTATCTGTATCTACAACAAAATGTGTGTTTGTTTGTGTGAGCATGTTTAGTCTGTATAAAATATTCTTGTTTAAGTAATGTTTAAGTATTCATTTTCCACCATATTTTGTGGTCTCAGTAATACATTTCAGGTTGACGTAGGGTTGACAAAACTTGGTATGGGTCATCACCACGAAGCCCTGAGGTAGCCTGAGTAGGTTTGAAACACCCCGCCACCTAGTGGATATTTTTTTTTTCCAAATGCTTATAACTTTATGTGTGGTTGACTTGTTTTCATGGGAGTAACTTTTTATTTCTCTAATGAATCCTTGCCAAGTCCAATGATACCAGACTTACCAGGTTTCAGCGCATGGTTTGCGCAGCGTGCTTATTTAACACAAAAAAAAAACCTTAGCGTATATCTACGAAACTGCTAGTCTGATCAAGACAAAACCAGCATTAGAAGTTCTGAAACATAGGTCAATAGCCAAGTGTTAATACCCAAATGTCAAAATATTAACAGTAAAGAGTAGAAAAATCCAATCAAAGTCAGGTGTCAGTCAGTTTTTTGTATATAACTCCAAAATGAAATTAGATATATTTTGACCAAAATCGACACACATATGTATGGGCTCACTCTGAGGACACACACAAAATGGTGGGATTGTGCCTCTTCGTGGCGCTATAATAAAACAAAACATGAAATTCCCATTGACTATAATGCAGTATTAGGGTAAAAAATTTTAATGCTTTATTTTACGAATGCATTAGCATATCATTACAAAACTTGGTATGTGTCTTCTGCTCCATGCCCTGAAGGTACTCAAAACGTTTCGGGGCAGCGCCACCTTGTGGTCAAAAGTTGTATTAAAATGTACAAAAATGCTAATAACTTTTGATTAAATTAGCCTATTGTAATGAAACTGGTCATAGTACATTCATTGGCCCATGCTGAGAACATGGATACCAATTTTGCCATTTTTTGCAAACCTATCTGTCCTCCATCTCGTTATTTGTTAAAAACCTACTTTTTCTAACTCGTCCTAGACCGGTTGTCCAATTTTCACCAAAATTGAACCGTATCGTCTTCGGACCATGCCGACAAAGAGTTATGGATTTCGTGTTGATAAACAAAACGGTTGTCAAATACCACTGCAACAGAGTTGAGCCATGATGCAAAAATTATTCTTGAGGCTATATCTCTGCAATGCTTTGACATATTGACACCAAACTTTGCATGCGTCATTGTCACCTCAATCTGACTACATCACATCAGTTTCGTAACAGTGCCACCTATTGGTCGAAAGTGATAAACCATTAAATCATTATTATGGACTGCATTTAAATTTGTACTGCTATTTTGCCTAAAATCAACTTAATATGTCTTTAATGGCTCATTGTTGCAGTTGGTTTGACACTTCCAGCCATGATGGAATGTCTTATCTTCTTCTTTGCGCTTGGCTATTGAGGCACGTTTGAACATGTAACCCAACCCCATCCCTAAACCTACCCATTTGTGTATTATATGATATAAAACAGGATATAAAAGGCAGATACGACTGCAGGCACAATTTATTTAAAAAATACCGAAGCCAAATTATTGATTTGTGTGAAGAAAATCCACAAAAGCGATCAGCGGTTCCAACCGCTGAAGATCATGCACACATTCAAAAATTGCCTACCGAAGAAATGTTACCTCAGCTTTGATAGTGAAATTGCATTGGCTAATTCTTTTATACTGTTTTTGGTCAGTTTTTGCAAAGAAATACCTTGTACTTTTATTTGCCTGTTACATGATTTATATTGTTTAGAAGTGGGTAGGTTTAGGTTCGGAGTGTGGTTAGTTGCTCCAAAATATAAAAGCAGCCTATAAATATTAATAAAATCATGTCTACTTTTACAAATGCAAAGAATTCAATGCGCCTTGATCTGACACATTGGGCAAACAACTGAAATCAGTGGAGCGTGAGTCAGAAAAAGACGTTAAAGAGCATAAGAGGGATTTGTGATGTCAGTCAAAAGGTGGCAGAGCAAGAAGGCAAACTTTTATTATTCGAAAAAAATGTACAACAAATAACATACTAAGAAGATAATAAATAATAATAATAATAAAAAAACTTATTCACTTTGACCTAAATGGACCCAGTCTTAAATTATGAAATCTTGTCTTTGCCATTTAGTCTTTAAATCCAGTTCTTTCATTTGTGAGATTGAATACCCCAATCATCTGGTGTTAACAAAGCAGATGATTTGCCTCGTGGTTGCTAGGCAGATCCTCAATAATGCCATTTCACCCCTGTTCTTTACCTGTGTCATGATCCAGCAGAGCAGGCAGCTTAGCAAACAGACACTTGGCAAAAAAGTTCCAGTAGCCCACCTGTTGTTGCTACTGTGATCCTCGTGATGGAAAAGCTCCATATTGTTGCAGCATTCAAGGGCTGTCATGTCAAGCATGTCAAGAGCTCCTTTCAGGTGAGCTGGAACCAGCCCAACAGATCCCTATCTCACCAACATTTCGCTGCCAAAACGAAGATGTGTAAGTGGTGGATAATGATGCCAAGATTTGTTTTTCATCTGTGACTTGGGTTTATTAATGTTTAAGGACATTGTGTTAATGACACGTCATTCTTTGTGTATCAATAGTTGAAGACTTCGGTTGCTTCAATTGACTTCAAATTTGCAAAAGATGCAAAAATGCAATCTTATCAGTGACATTTCTGAAAATAAGGCATTTCAATAACATTTCCAATGACTTTTCATTTCATTGTCATTTAAGTGAAATTTATTGAACCTAAACATAGGAGCCTGATAAAAATGCTTATTAAAAAGTAAAATGTCAGACACGGTTTTTCATCTGAAGTCTTCAATTGGAATCTACTTAAATGAAGAACAGATTAGCTCTAGATAAGCTTTTAGGAGTGCAGGGGGTGTATGTTGCTTTGATTGCTCATCAATAAAAAGCATTTAGACAAGAATAGACAACCATCTCTCCTCTACTCTTGCCAAAACCAATCTCTTCCAGTTTCATCTAGTTATTGAAAAATCTATTTTGATATATCAGATTTTTGACTGGGTAAGCGACAACCAAAAGAAACAAATAATGGGGAAAATACTCATAATCTAGTTAAGCATGCTCAATGTCTTTCATCAGCTCAAGGGCTTTTGTCTAAAATTAAAAAGCCAGAATAGATATTATGTTACACTAGGCTATATCAGAAAACAAGTAGGCCTATTTATTCCATTTTAGAACTATCACGATTATAATTGCCCATGCTTATGTAAAAATCAAACGTAAATAATTAAGCCAGACTCTCTCTCTCTCTCTCTCGCTCTCTCTCTCTCTCTCTCTCTCTCTCTCTCTCTCTCTCTCTCTCTCTCTCTCTCTCTCTCTCTCTCTCCTGCTCTAAGTGAATGGGAGGGGCGCAGAAATCCTCGGAGTGTATAAGAATTGCCGTTCTCACAAGCAAGGATTTTACACAGCAGCTTAGGACGAACGAAATGAGCTGCCCCAGTGCCGCTACAAAATGCTGGATGGACACCTTCTCCTGGGATGGTTATCATTTACCATTATAGTGCATCTGATCAGCTTGCCTGGACCAAGCACAGCTTACTTCGGGTAGGCAGAGGAACTTTTCCTCAAGCTTTAAATGTTTTTCAAGCTTCGTTTTTTTTTAAATTTATTATTATTTATTTTTTTTATGAATAGATGAAAGTTGGATGTGAAACAAAAAAGACACCGCAATCTTGGGGAAAAGTTATGTAAACGTCTCTCCATGACAACCTGTGGAGTTGCGATTTAACGTGAACAAGTTTATCATTATAACAACGTGATGTTTGCATGAATTCTCCAGTTATAACTTATTTATGAATTAAAGATGTCCCTATTTACAAATGTAGCCTACTGAATACTGCATATCAGGTCAATTATCAACTTTTTAATTCCGTGAAGGGCAGGTACAAGCCGGTCAGTTTAGTATTTTTTCATAGATGCTTGTAGAGGAATGAAACTAGACACGAGCAGCTCTCAACAGCTGTTAACAATAAAGCCACGAAGATCGCTAACCTGGTGGCCAAAACGTCTGTTCAGATCGCAGATATTTCTTCCATCCAGCATAAACACTCGTTTTGGCACCCATTTTACTCGCTCACTAAGTTTAATAAGCGCAAGTTCAAGAATGTGTGTTGAATTTACAGTTTTCCCAGTTCCCCCTATAAACATTCCCCAGCATAATTTTAATTGAGGTAATTGTGATACAGTGGGAACGCCTTTGGAATGTATTCCTCTATGACGTGTTCATTTCTGTTTATTGATATTCTTCCATTACGCGCCTTTCAGCGGTCACACCAGAACTTCATGTTTTGAGAAACATGTGTTTAACTTTTAATCATGGTCTTTGAGCTATTGTCACTTGCATCAACAAGTTTTAAACCAGGTTTGGAGGGTAAAAGTAGCGAGGTCGACTGCTATTAAACTCTTATACGGACACACAATATAAGTGTTATAATTCTGGTCTAAATGAGTACATAAAATCCAAAATTCATGGACATAGTCCATGGACAGGTGGGCGTTTGATATTGTCCTGTTGTTCTAACCCAGGATCTGTAGTGATGTACAAGATACGAAAGTTTTCACATTCAACAACTGTTCAATAGTTCAAGGCACTGCATCATTATTTCTCTTGGCTCTATGGAGAACAGTGATGGAAGATTCTATGTAAAAAGGTGTGCTAAGGAGAGGATATTGTTAGGGCAAATCAAGGGCCAAGGCGGGAGTGGCTCCCTCAGGCCCCATTGAACATTATGAAGCAGTAAACCGGTTTGGCTGCAGTGGTTGTAGATTGGGTCTAAGCCTATTCTATCCCCTCTTAGGAAGTCAATAAATTTAATAAATTCTGGCCTGTGTAAGCATGGGTGGGATAGTACTTAATATAAAGATTTATGGTCTCCATTATTTGATCTGAAAGATTGTTATCAATTGCAATTAGCCGCTTAAGAATATTTTCCCTTTGTTTTTTGGCACATTAAATGGTAAAAAGATAAACTACAATGTCTGATAATGAGCAGATATGCAGTGTCAAGAGGCTTTGCCTATTAAATGCCTTGATATTTTTAACATTCAATTTGTCATGCTTATGTGAGCCATTGTTTAAAAGTAAACTTTGCCAGTTTCAGCACTTTGTCTACTCTGATGGAAATTACTTGTACTTCCATGTTATCAGGTCATGAAAACAAACTATAGGAAACTCATTAGTGATATATTTCACTATGGCATTATGGGTGTTCTTTCTTATCTCACAGAATGACTGTTAACTTTTGAATTATGATATGGGTGTCAATTTCCAGATAGCTAAGACTTTTTGCTGAACTTCACAGTAAGGGAGGGGGACTCTCCAATACATCAACACAATCACAAATCAAACTTGTCTTTTCAACCTTGCCATTTGTGCCGGAGCCTGCATGAAATCATTATATTTTGACATGTTGTCACGTTTGCTTCTACGCACATGCTGCATCTTCTGGACACTGATTTACTTAAATAGAGGGTCAATGTTGCATACCCAATTTCCCCAGTGCGGTGGAGCATATGTGAAATCTAAACACAGTCTCTGTTTGACCTCGGTCTGCGTCTCTGAGGGTTGGGTGGGATTCCTTGCCTAGTTGAGCCGCTGCTGAAATTGTCATCCTGGCCACAAGAATGCAAAGACTTAGGTTTTTTTACCACCCGTCCCATCTAGCCTGTTGCGGCAGGTGCCCAATGTTCAGCGGCAATATCAGGGAGACCAGGTTTGGATGGTTGGGGAAAAAGTACTGGTGGAACATTGAATGTTTCTGGGAAACAAGGCAATACAGGGGCTGCGCACTTTTTGTCTAGGCTTAGAGCTCACTCAAACAGCCTGAAGGAAGAAAGGAGAAGAGGTTACATGCTGGGAAAACTTGGGGAAAATAAGCCCTGAATATCCATGGAATGAGTTTCTTTTGTGCCTGGCTTTGATAAGTTTATGCAGATCTCCTGTGGAAGCCAGACTGGGGTCACATGTGGGGAACTGCTGTCCTAAAAGTAAACCTGAATTGAAATGAGGGAAGATATTTATGACTTTTGTGTGATATGCTGGTTATACCCGATCCTAAGTATAAACAGAGGTGTAAATCATAATGTAAAAAGTTTCTACAATTTCCAAATAAAATGTAGAGCCAAAAACAGTTGCATTTGAATTTGTATTGTATTTATAATGACGACACTAATTACAGGTGTAATGGTTGAGCCTGTCCACTTTTTACCATTTTCAGAGGTATTCGAAGATGCTTATTTTGTCCATTAGATCAAAAGATCTGAAAAAAGCATACATTTACCCTCCCATAGACCCTCCCCTCCACCAGTGGTTGAAAGTGGACAAAAGAGATGGATTAAAATACCAGGTGTAAACCAGTATGTCTCCCTCGTCTATTTGAGATTTGATCAACTAAAATGCATCTTTATACCAGGTGTAAACAGGACCTAAAAGGAAGACTGGTGAAATATGTTTAGACCTATTAGCAAGAAACTATTCAATTGAATATCTTTATTATTTGGTTACAGTTTCAGACACTTTTCTAGCAGATTGTAGTTTTAGAAGTTTCTTAAACCGCAGCTGTACTTTGTCACTTACTATACATGTTCCAAAAAGATGGCTGCAACAAATGCATGTGTATGTGCATAACCCTGTAATTAAGGCTCAACCAGTTCTGGATCTGGTGTAGTTCCATCCCCCAGAACCCAGCCAGATCAAGGTCAGAACAGGCCCAAAGTATATACAATTTCTATAGGAAATAATGTGCTTCTAGCACTCAGCCTCTGGCTTCTTACATTTCTAGATACAGAATTAAATCACTCCTCACGTAATTCTGTCATTTATTCTAAGGTGACCAAACGTCGTGTTTTCCCACGACATGTCCTGTTTTCAAGTCCTATATAAAGTGATGAAAATGTCCTGGTTTTCATTATTTTCCATTGGACCATTAAATTGACCGGCACTCGAGTATCATTTGAGTATTTCATTGCCGGTCCGAGTGTCCTGTTTTTTTGGTAATCAAAATATGGTCACCCTAATTTATTCTGATTTAGTTTAACAAATTAATGAGTCATATTTTGTAAAAACCTGTCCATCAATAGGTGTAAAAGTACTTGCAGTTTCCACCAGGGGGTGCAGTCACTACTGTAAAAGTGCTTGACTTTTCAGTCATCATCTGCTCTTTTATGAAACCTTAGGACAGTGGGAAATGAGTGGCAAAACAGATATGAGCACAGAGAGCTGTGTGATGATGATACAGGGAGAAGGTAAAAAGAGCAGCAGTTTTATTCAAAGGTAGTTGTGGTCAGTTTGATCTGTTTGCAATGGCATTTTTGGCCACAGCTCACAGGAAAGCCCCTGTACAGAAGCAGTTTGCTGCATAAGGCTTCAGGTTTAATCTCTTGACTAGACTTGCGCTTGGGAATGTTGATGAGAGCTGCTGCCTGAGCTGTGGTGGATCGCCTTTCAGTGCCAGAGAATAGCAGTGTCTGCAACTGAAGATCCTCACATGTGACCACTTCCTTCAGAGGCTGTGCACACACCCATGGACAATTTACTGAATCAAACTTAAAATGCCATTGTTAATATTTCACTTAACAGACACTTTTTTCACAAAAAAACACCCACAAAAGTGTGTATCATTGCTAGACAGCTTAACATAGTCTAACCTTTGTACTATAAACACACTTAAGATTACGAACATTTCTTTGGCTTTCATGACATTTCAAGTAACCACTTTAAAAACATAAATCCGTGTCTCTAAATTTCTACCGGTTTGTTTTTCCTCAATGGCTTTCTTGACAAGCTTTGAGAATGGCTTCTCCCACAAGAGTCATCCCAACCCTGTCTTGATTATATGGTATTATTGCTCTGGGGAATGTCTTTAAATGTGTTTGGCACACTTGCATCCAAACGGCTCAATATTCTTGTAGCATGGCTCCAACCACAGCTTTGAGGTCTGCCTCAATTTTTTAAGAGAGGGCGGGTCCGTTCCCACCATAACCCAATCAGCTGTGTGTTTTGTAGATATGTAGGCTGTTGTTGGAAATGCAGTGATGGGCATCGCAGACAGCAACACAGCCAGGCAAAACTGGAAAGCCAATATGGAATCTGAATAGCTTTTGGTGGTTATGGATTGATGAAATGACGTTAATTAGTGGCACTACCATGTCATGTGTTTTCCGTCTCCTACCACAGATTGTTTTCCTCCACAGAGGGCTTTGGGTGGACTGTGGGCCAAAATGATCAGTGACTACAGCCAAGATTAGATGACTAAAAAACCATAAGATGACTGTAAAAACCCTGAGCTATGAACCATGCATGCACATTTATTGCATGAACTGGGTGTTGCTCTCAAAACAGTAGTCAAGTCAAACCAAGAATGTACCTTGATGGAGTTCATGCTTTTGCTGTTTCATTATGCTTGCATCAAACAAGGTGTTTTCTATTTTATTTAAAGTTGCATTGCTTTTTCATTTAGTCCATTAGAGCTGCACTGCTTGATGTATAACACAAATCAACCAAAAAAAACAAACAAACAGATACAACAACATATCCTACACTTTTTATTATTTATTATCTATTTATTAGTCATGCAACAAGAAGTCGGCAAGATGTGATGCTATTAAAAAAAGACTTTCTTTGTAAATTATGGTTTTATTGATGGCAGATTAATTGATTGTCTCAATAGTTGGATTTGGTTAAGGTTAAGCGCACGATTGCCTGAACTAGGGAATACTATACTGCTATATGATAACAAATATATTATATATGTAGTGACTGACTAAATGTTAATCATCAGTCCAAAAGTAAAATATATATATATATATATATATATATATATATATATATATATATATATATACATATATATATATATATATATATATATATATATATATATATATATATATATATATATATATATATATATATATATATATATATACAGTCGTGCTCAAAATTGTTGGCACCCCTGGTAAATATGATCAAATATGGCTGTAGAAAAATAAATCTGCATTGTTTATCCTTTTAAACTTATATTAAAAAATTTCACAAAAATCTAACCTTTCATTGAAGTAAAAGAATTGAAAATGGGGGGCAAATCACATTATAAAATAAATGCTTTTCTCCAAAACACGTTGGCCACAATTGTTGTCACCCTTTTATTAAATACTTTTTGCAACCTCCTTTTCCCAAGATAACAGCTCTGAGTCTTCTCCTCTAATGCCTGATGAGTTTGGAGAAACCTGACAAGAGATCAGACACCATTCCTCCATACAGAATCTCTCCAGATCCTTCAGATTCACAGATCATGTTGGTGCTTCTTCTCTTCAGTTCAGCCCACTCATTTTCTATAGGGTTCAGGTCAGGGGACTGGGATGGCCACGACAGAAGCTTCATTTTGTGTTCAGTGACACATTTGTGTGTTGATTTTGATGTTTGTTTTGGATCATTGTCCTGATAGAAGAGCCAACCACGGCCCATTATAAGATTTCTAGCAGAGGCCGTCAGGTTTTGATTTTTTATCTATTGGTATTTGCTAGAATCCATGATACCATGTGTCTGAACAAGGTGTCCAGGACCTCCAGCAAGAAAATAGGCCCTCAACGTTAAAGTTCCAGCTGTATTTTTAGCCGTGGGCATGGGGTACTTTTTATCCCTGTTTGCACAAAACCTTTCTGGTAGATTTGATGCCAAAAAGCTCTTTTTACAGTTCATCTGACCATAGAACCAGGTTGTTTAAAATTCCAGTTGTGTCTGACCACTGAATATGCTGGAGTTTGTTTCTGGATGAGCGAGGAGGATTTTTCTTGAATCCCTCCCAAACAACATGTGGTGATGTAGGGGTTTGTTTGATTTTTTTTTTAGGCTTTCTGACCCCAAGACTCAACTAATCTCTGTGATTCTCCATCTGTGATCCTTGGAGAGTCTTTGTCCACTCAAACTCTTCTCCTCGCTGTGCATTAGGACAATATAGACACGCGTCCTCTTCCAGTCAGATTCATAACATCTTTAGTTGATTGGATCTTCTTAATTATTTCCCTGATGGTGGAAATGGGGGTTTTCAATGCTTTAGCTATTTTACTACAGCCACTTTCTATTTTGTGAAGCTCATTGTGATGAATGATTAAGGGAATTTGGCCTTTTTGCTTCCTTATATTTATACTTCTGTGAAACAAGACATCATAGCTGGAAAATTTCATGTTCCTCGTCACCCTGGTGTGCTAAAATTTTTTAATATTAATGGGAATATACTTCAGAGATATTTTACTCATAACATTTTTAAGGGGTGCCAACAATTGTGGCCAACGTGTTTTGGAGAAAAGCATGTATTACATAATGTGATTTACCCCCCATTTTCAATTCTTTTACTTCAATGAAAGGTTAGATTTTTGTGCATTTTTTAAATAAAAGATCAAAAGGATAAACAATGCAGATTTATTTCTTACAGCCATATTTGATCATATTTATCAGGGGTGCCAACAATTTTGATTATATATATATATATATATATATATATATATATATATATATATATATATATATATATATATATATATATATATATATTTGCTAAAGTGGTGTGAAAAGTTGCTAATCCAGCGAAAAAGTCGCTAAATTGGCAACACTGTGTCTGTTCCTTCGTTGCACCTGCTTCCCTGTCTATGGTTTCTCCGTCACCCTGGTAAAAGAGAAGAGAAGTTCCAGTATACCATCTTTGAACGGACTTGCATTTACTAACCTGTTTTTATCCTTTCTTCATTTGTGACAATAAATACCTTGGTTGACACTTGGGTTCACGAACATATCTGTTGGACCCTCTTGCGCCACCAACTGTCCAAATTTGCACTTACACATGCTAATAACTTTTGAACTGCAAGGGCTAGAAACAAAATAATTGTTTTGCAGAATATTATTATTTTTTAAATTTGATTAGGCAAACCATTCTTGAATAACACAAACAAATCTGACGAATAGCATGTCAAAGTGAACAAAAGGTTATATCTCTGCAATGTTTTAACTTAATTAGACCAAACTTGATGTGTGTTATAACAACCATGGCCAGAGGATACCTACACAGTTTCGGCACAGTGCCACCTAATGGTCAGGAGATATGTAAAAGGCCTTTTTTGCTAATAACCTCAAAACTGGTCTCTTTAGATTTGGTGCAGAATGCCAAGTCAAATAATACCCAGTTTTCCCATATTGGCCATTGTGGGTGTCGGCCATTTTAAATGTTGTCAAAAAATAATGCTTTTTTTTTACGAACTCATTAGTTTTACATTATGAAACTTGCTATGTGTCATTGGCTCAATGCCCTGAAGGTACTCAAAAAGTTGAGAATTATAAAAAATTATAATTCAATTTTCAAAAATGGTAACACTTACAATAAGGTCTCATTAGTTAACATTAGTTAAATACTTTAGTTAACATGTACTAAGAATTAACAATACTTTACATTAGTTAATGCACTGTGAACTAACATGAACAAACAATGCAGCTGGATTTTCTTTTTACATTAACCAAGATTAATGAATACTGTAATAAATGTATTACTCATAGTTAGTTCATGTTAGTTAATACATGAAGTAATGTCAACAAATTAAACCTTATTGTAAAGCGTTACCCCAAAAATGATAATAGCTTTCAGATACTTTTGTCTATTTTAATGTTTGATTCATTGAGCATTCATTGAACAATGATACCAATTATGCCACATTTGATTAAAATTGCTGTCTGCCATTTTGAATTTCTTTGAAAACCTAATTTTTCAAACTCCTCCTAGACCTTTGTTCCATTTTCACTAAATTCGACTCATGTTAGATCAGGGTTAGTTCACCTAAAAATGAAAATTCTTACCCTCATCTCGTTAGACACCTGTAATGTTAGTTCATCTTCAGAAAACAAATCAAGATATTTTGGTAACACTTTACAATAAGGTTTCATTAGTTAACATCAGTTAATGTATTAACTAACATCAACTAACCATGAGCAGTACTTTTGTCACTGTATTTGTTAATCTTTGTTAACGTTAGTTGATAAAAATACAGCTGTTCATAGTTAGTTCATGTTAGTTCACAGTGCATTAACAAATACTAACAAGATTTTAATAAAGTATTAGTAAATGTTGAAATTAACATTTACAAAGATTAATAAACGCTTTATAAGTGCAGTTCATTATTAGTTAAGGTTAACTAATGGTAACTAATGAAACCTTAAAAAAGTGTTACCGATATTTATGTTGAAATCCGATGGCTCAGAAAGGCATCCATTGGCAGCAATGACATTTCCTCTCTCAAGACCCATAAAAGATAATAAAAACGTTGTTACAAAGTCCATCTCACAACAGTGGTGAAGCTTCGGAGCTTTATGAATCAGCGTATCAAATCAGCGGTTCGGATCGGCACATTCACGTGATTTCAGCAGTTTGGCGGTTTGACACGCCAAATCATAAATTGATACGCTGATTCATAATGCTTCGAAGCTGCAGGAAGCAGTGTTTTGAAATCGGCCACCTTTATATAAGTCGTTATTTCAAAAACTATTCTCGTCGCTTCCTAAGATTATTGTAGAACCACTGTAGTGAGATGGACTTTGTAACAACGTCTTTAGTACCTTTTATGGGTCTTGAGAGAGGAAATGACTTTGCTGCCAATGGAGGCCTTTCTGAGCCATCGGATTTCAACAAAAAATATCTTAATTAGTCATTATTAATTAATAATAGTCGACCGATAGTGGATTTTACCATTACCGGGTTAGACCACACTTGCTGATAACCGATTAATCGACTGATAGATTTAAAATAGATACTGGATAAAACATAACACTAAGTAAAACAGTGCTGAACTTTATTACAAGAAATAAAAAATCAGTACTGAACCATGAAATTTTGCTAAATTGCATATGTAAATATGAATATATTAAAATTATAAGTTCTAACAGAAAAAAATTATACAGAAAAAAATTATACAGAAAATAACTAAAACATTAAAATATTACAAATAAATGTTTCTTTAGCTATAAACTAGAAACATGTATGTGAATGTCATATGTAACAGACTGCAAGTCCCATTTGTTAACAAGGATGTATTAGCTTATTTAGCTAGCATACATGAACTAAATGCATTATGCAATATACATTTTACAGCATGTATTAATATTTGAGCAATACAATTGTACCTTAATCATTCATGTTAGTTCATAGTGAATAAAAAAAGGTTAACAGATAAAACAAACAATGAATAATACTTCTACAGGATTTATTACCTCACTTAATGTTAAAAATTGAATATTATTGTATTAAATTAAGTGTTATCATTTCAGATAAATCCAAACCGTATGCTTTTTTATAACACTTGACGCTTTTCCAATCAAAATAACAACATATGTATTGAAATCGAATGCGTTTTCTGATTTGTTTATATTTCTGTCGGATGCATGACCACAGTTTGGTTTCTCACATCACTAGATGTTACATCGTTTTAACTGCTTGAAGTATTACTGCTAATGTCAGCGTCATGTCAGCCTCAACGACAAACTACATACTGCTGTTCTTTCTTTGCTAAAGCATTATAATGATTTGGCAACATGTAGCCTACTGAAGTGTTCTGTATTCATACTGTTTCCCTGTCTGTGTTTTAAACGCGCATCAGATGTGTCCGCACGTTCTGTGCAGCGTGTGCTTTCCGTGAAGTGCGCAGCCTCACGTGTTAAAGTAAACAACGTCAGTGGTAGTTTTTTATTTGGCTCACGAGCTGCAGCTGACTGCAACGCATCATCATCATTCGTCATCTTTAGTAAACATGGCAAAGAGAAGCGGAGAAACTGGTGAAACATCCATGATTTGGATTTAAGCCATCCGACGAGCAGCAGCAAACTATACTTTAGAGTGTGTGGGGCAACAGTTCCGGCTAAGAGGTAACATGACTAATCTGCTGTAACACCTCACAACATTCACTTCAGGAGGTTTACCTTATTGGTATTTTTGTATTTTTTTCTTATCATATAAGTTACCTTGTTTCTATTGAGCCTGATTTCTCAAAATGGTGTGTGTGTGCGTGCGCGCATGCTTATCCTGGGTGCCATGACAACAGTGCGCAGGTCCAACGCAGAAGTATAAATCAGCCTTTATAGTAACGCTGGCTTCACATGCTCTCAGAATTATTGTAAATACGAGTTTCCTAGGTAAAAATTGCACAAGAACGCCCTCACATTTTGAAACTTGAATGGAATGATCTCGTAAGCGGAATGATCAAATGTCCAATAGCATGTGAAGGCAGTGTAACCCTTATTTATTTTCTTGTGTACTCCAGTCTCTTCGGCGTGGATAGCATCAAATAACACGGGTTACAATGGTGGTGATTTACATTCATTTCTTTAATCATAAACATCGCCATAACATGGACAGATGTCTAACTCACGGTCGTACAACTTTCATCTCCCGTAGCTACTGCCTTCTCTACTCTTTTTTTTAGTTGTTGAGCACTTCTCTTTCGTGCACGCCCCCTTAAAGGGACAGGGGCACACAATAACTTCCTAACTAACATACATATAACTCTGCATGAGACACATGAACACATTCTAAATAGGTTACTGGTGTCTTCATATCCACTTCCTAATTTATTCTTCTTCTCCTTTCAACACAACATGAATTAAACTAAACCCAATATAATGAATTTAACAACCCAATGAATTTTTAATTTCTTTTTATATTTATGTATCTTTATGAGGTTTATATAAATGTATCTTTAAAGGGAACTGACTCTCTATAAAGTAGTGTTTATAAGCGCAACACTGCTTTGTGTACAGAGGTCCCCAAAGAAGCCGTAGTTGTTCCCTAAGCGCCACCTACTGTTGGAGAGTAACCTTGCATTTTCATTCAGTCCGTCTGCTGTTTTTGTTTTGTGCAGGTGTCTTATGTATTATGCAAAACAAAAATTATACAAATAAAAAACAACAATTTCACGTAAACATTTCACGATTAAAAAGCATTGCTGCCTCTAATTTCAAATGGCTTAAGTTATTTTTAAGGCCAGTCTGTCATAGAGCAAACAAGAAAAAAATTGGCAACCGGTATTGAAAATGGACGATTTGCCTGTTAAAAACAAAAAAACAAAAAAGGAATCGGCCATTAAAAATCATGATCAGTGCATCAGTGCATTGTTGTAACAAAAAATTATATAAATTCATTATAGTTTCATAGAGTAAAAACAACCACAACAACAACAATATAATCAGTGTACAAAAAACTGTGATCTCCAAAATACTTATAAATCGTTAATTTTTATATATCCTACTGGTTCTGAAAACTTGTTTGTCAAGTTGCCAGACATGACTGAATGTATTGCTGTCCAATTGAAGGAAAGAAACAATATTATTTGTCTACTTTAATAAAGTAAATAGTATAATACTTCCATAAAGAGACAATAAAAAATTGTATTTTATGTGAAAAGAGTCATTGTATAACTGTATTGTCTACACAAGCCATTTGCTTGGACCCCGATAATTTTCACTTACATTATAGTTAAATTTTCATTAAAGGTCCCGTTTTTCCTGTGTTTTTGAAGCTTTGATTGTGTTTACAATGTGCAATATAACGTGTTCATGTTTCGCGTGTAAAAAAACACAGTATTTTTTTACACAATTTACTTATCTGTATACCGCTGTTTTCACTGATGAAAAAACGGCCTGATGATTTTCTTGTTCTATGAAGTCCCTCCTTCAGAAATACATAACGAGTTCTGATTGTGCCAGTGGTTCCCGTGTTGTGATTCGACAGCAGCTTAGCGCACGTTGCCCGGAAAGGTCATGCCTCTTACCATAATGGGGAGATGCATGCGCTTATTGTAAACATGTCTATATTACCGTATCAATATGAGCCGGAATCAGACCTGGAGAATATCGGAGAGGATCGATTACAACCTGTTCAAGAAAGACTTTTGCAGGATGTTTCACAATGGTAAGCTGTTTATTTAGTAGTTGTCATACTTTTAAGTTTGGCTGTTACAAATTGGGATGAAAATAACAGCATCTCGACGACATGGCGACAAACACACTCTACAAACGCAACACTTCCTCTTCTCCACGTGGGAGAGCAACAAGACCACGCCCCCTTTTTTGCGTATTCTTGTGGGCAAAGGTCGGTCAACAAACTGTTCTATTGACGTCATTAAAGCAGGAAGTACAGGGATGTAGTACAAACCGGCCGTTCGCTGTAGGCTTTGAAAGGGAACTTCTGTTAAATAAAATATCTCGCTTGGCATTGAACTTTGAGCTTTATAATTTTACAGGTTTTATTTATGCTCTAACAGCAACATTACACACTAACTAAAGTTTGAAAAATGGGATCACGAAGAACAGGACCTTTAAATTACTACAATTTAAAGTACTACAACTGGTTCCTTTATAGGCATCAGTAATGAAAAAAGGAAAGATAACTTACTAACTAACTAATATAGCTTAAAGTGTTACTTCAGCGATTAGCATTAAGCTTTGTATCAGTAGAAACCCAGGAGTATATTCAAATTATCGTACTTTCACCCCTCATATGACCCTGAGACGAGATAATTATGTATTTTATTTCTGGAAAAATTCCTCAGATGACGCAAATATCGTCAGTTTTTGTCCAGAGGCTAAAGACTACAGCCAGCAGTGGGCGCTATTTCCACATGTTTTAAACATCGCATTCACAGCACTCGGCTCGGGGAGCTGCGGGGATTCATGTAAACAGAGCGGTGGAGAGCAAAGTGAGTGTTTCAACTTTTCAAATTAATTCCTATGAAAGTTAAGCTTCCAAAGACATGAACTGAAAATGCGCCAGACTGTTCACGTGCTGTGAATGCAGCCGCAGCCGCGAATCCCGCGATTACCTCAGCTCAGCTCATGTGATAAAAGTAATCCGACTCCTGCTGCGTTTGTGCCGTGACGGCTGTCACACTCAATCGACTCATAATATATTGAACAGACATGTTCAGTTTTTAATTGTAGCATCTCTAACTGAACTGATTTTATGAAAATGAACGCGGTAGGCAAGTAAACCATGTCGTGGCTAGCGTAGGGCAGCGAAGTGCATTCTGGGAATTGTTGTCTTTCATCCCCATGAGACAAAAATACATTTTCTGTGTTTTCTCAGTCTAGAAGGCACCAAATTCAAAAATAATTTCACATTTCTACTACATTAATGACCAAGTTTAAAAACAGATTCATCTTCCCAGCGCTGAAGTACCCCTTTAAAGAAACACTCTACCGTTTTTAGAAATAGGGTTTATTCAACTTCTTTCCTACATTTAGATATGTGGGCAAATGCATTTTTGTCTCAGTGCATGCATTGTTTTAGTTTGGCAGAGTCACCGCTAGCTTAGCTTAGCATAATGATTGGAATCATATGTTGCCAGCTAGCATTTTCAGAGTAAAAGTAATAAGAAAAAATTAAAAAAAATTATTTCTTATGGCCTGCATATTCACAACGAGTACAAATAGCCGATTTCCTAGGCAGATATTGACTTGGGAAAATATTATGGGGAAGCACAGGCGAAGCACTGCTACTTGGGCGCAGAGATATCACACAACACATGAAATCCCACAACTACCGGCGCCTGCACACATGCTAGCTGGCGACATTGGATTCCATTCATTATGCTAAGCTAGGCTAGCGGCGACCCTGCCAAACTAAAACAATGCATGCACTGAGGCAGAAATGCATTTGCCCACATATCCAAATGTAGGAAAGATGTTGAATAAGCCCTATTTCTAAAAACATTGGAGTGTTCCTTTAAGATTTATAGTTTAGCCTAAATTTTAAGATTGCTTCTTTAAAAGTCATTTTGGTCTTCAGTTCCTCTGGGCACCCACTGCAGTACTTGTAGATGGTAGGTTCACTTAGACTTTAAAAGATTCTCTAAAATGTAGGAAAATTTATATAATTTATGTCAGCAGCAAATATAAATAACTGTAACTAATTTAGCTGGTATTTTAACATTAATTGGTTTTGTAAAAGGCATTTCGGTCTTCTATTTGAAATAAAGATGATCTATGTATCAGTGCCCATAGAATCAGTGTCATGAATGCTGTGTCATTATATTATCATACAGCTTACAATAAAAATCATAAATGCTACTTTACTGACCCCCACAGTCAAAGCATGTTAGGATTCCCATCTTCTCAAAGCCATTTTTTACGCCTTTATGGTCAGGACAAACACATCATTAAGTTCTATGTTTGCATGCTTTTAGAAAAGGCTTTTAGTAGAAGTCCAAATGAGAGAGTGGAGTAGCTCTCGTACCTGTCACTGGGTGCTGGTGTTCTCAGTGCCATGGTGTGAGGTCGATAGGCAGAGTCATGTGGTGCTCTGTGGCTGTGCCAGTCACACAGTCACCATAGCTGAGCAGCTGACCTGTGTCGAGCCCGGTGATTAAACCTCTTACTAACTAATCAATGCTAACCACACGCACACTACTGTATGCACCAACTTACTGTGTGTCCTACTCTATTACCCCCACATTTATAGTTAAATTATTTTCTAAGATATTGTGGCCTTGTAATATTGTTTCTCATATAGACACCAGTGAGAGTACTTGTGGAGACTGTTGCTGAAGTCTGAACTGCTTTTCAGGTTAGTTTCCAGATAAAACAACCTTAGTAAATACATTGGACCCACTTTATATTGATGGCCTTAACTACTCTGTACTAACATTTAAAGAATAATTTGAATCTGTGCAATTATTCTGTACATACATGTTTTTACAATTTACTTACATTTTTTAAATTACCTGCATGTAATTACATCTGTAATTAATTTCTATAGTTACATTTATAATTACACTGTTGACACTTCCCTTACACCCCAACCCTACCCTTAAACTTACCCATACCACCACACCTGTCTCCAACTTTACCGGTATCTCATCTATTGTTTAAACTTAGGTCCATCCATTCTCCATACCACTTTGTCCTCTAAAGGGTCGAGGGAATGCTGGAGCCTATCCCAATGTCTCAGGCCACAGGTGGACCTTTCTAATAGACTAGGATATTATTGAAACATGGGAGTGGGTTCCTTTGACCGCATACAGTAAGCAAATACCAGAAACCAGCCAGAGCACCTGTCAACCACAGAGCACTGCACTAAAACACTAGAACACTTTAACAACAAACCACAATGCTAGAGCATCATGGCAATCATGGACAAACAACTTGTGCATTTTTGTCAGAAAATGTAAAAATCCTATTAGACTTATGCACCTCAATAATTCATTTGTGTATTTCAAAAGAAGTTTTAGAAAAACATAAATGACAAAGTTGATACCTAATTAAAACATAAATGAAAAATCCTCTGAGGAATAATTTCCCTTTGGTATGTCCTTGGTATTGTCCATTAACTTTTCCTTTGGATATTACACCTGGTTACAGCTGTAGTAGACTGGCAACTCTGTTAATGATTTTAAGTACATTCTCATGTGACCTTGCCAAACAAAATATTAGCGCCGAGTGAATAATCATCTCATCCTCATCCATCTGGCCCCACTAACACATGGAAAACATGTGCTTTTCTTTGCAAAATGTCATGTTTCAAACAATCTCAAATGTCTATCCGTGTCCAATTGATTTTTAGCCATCCTGTGTTTGTACATATCTGCAGTTTCCCTGTAGATTTTGGTGTGTTCTAATGTGACTAGAACAGACAAATTTACAACTTTATATTTCGGTGTTGGGAATCCAACAAGTCTCATTAGGTAGCCAGAGCCCACAGTGACTAAAGGTCAACTTGTGTGTGTTACTAAACGGTTACCCATCCTTGTTATTTGGTAGCACTTTGCTCTTGTGAAGCAGACATTTTGCTGGTGAATTCATAGATACATTTTGGGGTACAAAACTGTGTTCATGAAGATGTGTCATATAGAACAGCTACTATATTGACTGGTATTGTTTGATTCAAGTTAAAAAAAAAAAAAAAAAAAATATATATATATATATATATATATATATATATATATATATATATATATATATATATATATATATATATATATACAGGTCCTTCTAAAAAAATTAGCATATTGTGATAAAATATCATTATTTTCCATAATGTAATGATAAAAATTAAACTTTCATATATTTTAGATTCATTGCACACCAACTGTAATATTTCAGGTCTTTTATTGTTTTAATACTGATGATTTTGGCATACAGCTCATGAAAACCCAAAATCTCAAAAAATTAGCATATCATGAAAAGGTTCTCTAAACGAGCTATTAACCTAATCATCTGAATCAACTAATTAAATCATGGGTCAATCATGGGTAAGACTGCCGACCTGACTGCTGTCCAGAAGGCCATCATTGACACCCTCAAGCGAGAGGGTAAGACACAGAAAGAAATTTCTGAGCGAATATGCTGTTCCCAGAGTGCTGTATCAAGGCACCTCAGTGGGAAGTCTGTGGGAAGGAAAAAGTGTGGCAAAAAACGCTGCACAACGAGAAGAGGTGACCGGACCCTGAGGAAGATTGTGGAGAAGGACCGATTTCAGACCTTGGGGGAGCTGCGGAAGCAGTGGACTGAGTCTGGAGTAGAAACATCCAGAGCCACCGTGCACAGGCGTGTGAAGGAAATGGGCTACAGGTGCCGCATTTCTCAGGTCAAGCCACTTTTGAACCAGAAACAGCAGCGCCTGACCTGGGCTACAGAGAAGCAGCACTGGACTGTTGCTCAAATTTTGCATGTCATTCGAAATCAAGGTGCCAGAGTCTGGAGGAAGACTGGGGAGAAGGAAATGCCAAAATGCCTGAAGTCCAGTGTCAAGTACCCACAGTCAGTGATGGTCTGGGGTGCCATGTCAGCTGCTGGTGTTGGTCCACTGTGTTTTATCAAGGGCAGGGTCAATGCAGCTAGCTATCAGGAGATTTTGGAGCCCTTAATGCTTCCATCTGCTGAAAAGCTTTATGGAGATGTAGATTTCGTTTTTCATCACGACCTGGCACCTGCTCACAGTGCCAAAACCACTGCTAAATTGTTTACTGACCATGGTATTACTGTGCTCAATTGGCCTGCCAACTCTCCTGACCTGAACCCCATAGAGAATCTGTGGGATATTGTGAAGAGAAAGTTGAGAGACGCAAGACCCAACACTGGTTGAGCTTAAGGCCGCTATCGAAGCATCCTGGGCCTCCGTAACGCCTCAGCAGTGCCACAGGCTGATTGCCTCCATGCCACGCCGCATTGAAGCAGTCATTTCTGCAAAAGGATTCCCGACCAAGTATTGAGTGCATAACTGAACATAATTATTTGAAGGTTGGCTTTTTTTGGTATTAAAAAAACACTTTTCTTTTATTGGTCGGATGAAATATGCTATTTTGGGTTTTCATGAGCTGTATGCCAAAATCATCAGTATTAAAACAATAAAAGACCTGAAATATTTCAGTTGGTGTGCAATGAATCTAAAATATATGAAAGTTTAATTTGTATCATTTAATAACTTATTATGGAAAATAATGAACTTTTTTCACAATATTCCAATGTTTTTAGAAGGACCTGTATATATATGGTTGGGACTTGGAATGTCTACAATGCTTTTTTTTGTGTCAAACTTGTGTTAAGAATTTTAGAGAACAAATGTATGGAGAAGTCATGAGTGATTTAGCACCAGGTGTTAATTAAATTGATTAAACCATTACACTAATGTGTACACTAATTTACTATTAAGTAAATGTTGTCATATAGGTTTTTTTACTATATTAATGCATAAGCCAGTTACCACTCTCCTAACCTAACCCTAACCCTGTATATTTTGCTCTCCTTCACCTCAGCTGTCACCAGTTCAAAAATTCATAAACAAATAAACACATCCAACAAGTTCTCCATCCCCCTCAATCACTAACCTGCCACGATAACCGCGCACCACACGTAAACATTAGGATTTTTTGGCTGCCACACATGGGGGCAGAAAGATGTACAACAGGCTGCCACTGCTGCTTGGCTGGACGTACACTATTGCTTTCCTGCTAGGTCAAGCCAGCCAGACTCTAAATGGGACTCCAGCTCTGCAGCTTGAAATGTATCCAGCTCTCTGGATTTTTCTCCCCCTGAAGTATAGGAGGAGGTGTTATTCTGCCCCCCGAATGAGGAGTTGTTCTTTCTCTAGTGGAGGAAGTGCTTCTTGGGCCCCCTCTTACCCTGGAGGAGGTGTTCTGACAACAAAATCAGACAGGGTCAGGATTGGAGGCCACTGGATCATTTTGCTGATACTTAGCAGATATTATGCATTTAAGCTTTGCTTGCTATCATTTCAATATCTGTAACTTTCATTGTGACGTGTGAAATGTCATTGAAGCATCTTGAAACACTCTGAACAACCATAATGGAGAAATCTTAATTCCATCTTGCAGACCCATCTGTTGAGATTTGGCAAAAATTGCCATTGATTTTGTCCAGAGAATTGAAGAAGTGCATTTAAAGCCAAGACAGAAACATGAATATGGACCCCTCGAAGGTTTTTGTTTGGCTTGTACGAGTAACTCATACTTTTCCTCACATCTGTCTTTGTTTTGGGTTACTGTGGTAGACAGCTGGGGTTGGGTTGTCTGAGAAAAGGCTTTGTTTGGGGTCAACAGCTGGGGGGAATGATTGGCATGCATTTGAAATAATTGGGGACCCTGACTTGCCAGCCGGGAGACCACACAACCAGCAAGTCCAAACGTGTTGAAAGCAAGTTCGCTTAAGGGGTGGTCACACTACACTTTACGTTCCATTGGCTTCGTTCATACACATGCAAATGTGGGAGACAGAAAACGCAAGCTAAAGTGAAGATTTTTCACATTGTGCTGTGTTCCAAAGTTCAAGTTTGGTGAATTCTGACCTGGGAATTCGAACCACGTGAAGACTTTTGACCAATAGAAGACTGATACAACACAAAGTGATGATTTTGCTGAAATAAAAGAATGCAGACTTTAAATCTACTGGATTTAAAAGTGGAGTAGACTGCATATATGCTGAATTATGTTTTTAAAAAAACGCTGCAGAGTGTGATGTAATTTTGCGACCAATGCGTGTGCTCGTCATACTAAGTCTAGTATGACAGTGGCTTTAGTCTAGGTTTACTTCCCTTTGCAACATCATGTGTGTGAGACTTGTTTTTATGGTCAAAAGAAGTGACATTTTGTGTTGTTGTGTTGTTTATTTTCAGATAATAAACATTACAGGTTTAAAACTCACACTTTAAAAAAAAAAAAAAACACTTTATTTTCTCTAGCCAAATCCTGGGTTGAGCCTTTTGGGTAATTTTTCAGGGTAATTTTTTTCAGTGGTTGGGTAGTTTTTGTGTTCCCCAGATCCTGGCTTAGACATAACAATCCAGTGTTTGGGTAGTTTTTGTGTAACCCAGATCCAGGGTCAGACATAACAACACGGGTTGAGTTATTTATCGCGGCATTCGCTTTTTGTGACCTCTTCAGGAGAAAGCATTACAGCTCATACAAATTGGTGCATGTCTTAGGTAAAACACAGGTCTTTGTAAATTTTTTTTATCTAAAAATGTGTTAATTGTGCTGTATATCATTTAATTTTATGCAAAGCAACATACAGGGACATACATGTGAGCCACCTAAATGAGTGTTTCTATGTACTGTAGGCTAGTATATTTGTTGTAGCCATTAAGAAAAGGTATTTAGTTTCATGTTTATGTTTAAATATTATAAAATCTATGTCATCTATGTTGATTATGAAAAGTGAACAGAATGAGTAAGACAGGACACATCATAAGATGTACAATATGTCGGAAAAACAATGTGGGTCAGACATGATTTTGACCACTTAATAAGTTTTGTTTGGTAGAAAGCCTTTCTTTTATGTGAATTTTGTGTCTTAATTTTAATCAATGTTTCATCAACAAACTGCCTGGTTTTAATAAAAAAATAAGCAAATACAGCACACAATAATCATGACATGGAGGTGCAGCGCGATCGCCTGCATTGCACGTGAACTAGAGCGCATCTCATAAGTGAATCAAAACTCTACTACTTGCCTAACAGACATGACATATTCCTCTATAGAAATGTATACTTTTAAATGAAACAATTAAAAACTAAATTAAATAGACTACTCTCTGTTTATGTAATCCATATATATATATATATATATATATATATATATATATATTAGTGGTGGGCAGTTATAGGGCTGGCGATATATCGAATATTAGCGATAATATCGCAATACTCTTGACGACGATGTAAAATTTGAAAATATCGTGAATATCGAATATTTCAGATTCAACATGCATACTTTCCCAAAAAACATTACCAGTTAACTTCCACCATTCACTAAACATTGGAAGCAGAAGAGTTAAATATATACGCGCTGCGCATGACAAAGAAAGCAACAGAAACATGTGCGCATAAGAGAAATAATAGTGCTTCGCGGGACGTGCTCGCTCTGCCGGACTCTGACCTAAAGCGTGTGCGCACACGCCTTTCAGACAACACCCGGTCGGGATTCAGTTCTTTCTTGGATTATTGGGTTTCAATGGTCTTCAAGGGCCGGACCTCATATTCTGTGTGATTTAATGTTCATCAAACAACAATGAAAAATAGAAAACCACCCCATGCTTGGCTAAACAACTTTAATATATTTATTAAGAATCAGTGTAGCCTATAGTTAATTTATAGAGTGAAGACGAAGCAGTTTTTTAACCCTTGTGCATATTTCAAATTCACTACCCTTTCGTTACCCTCGTGGCTGAAAACAGCCACTATAAAAATGTATCAGATAAATATTTTTTTCACATTTTTTTGCATAAATCTATTAATCAACCTCAGTCCTGTTCAAAACTACCAAATGTTTTTTTTTTAAAGTCAGGATTTTAACCCTTTAATTGCCAATTTCATAAATGATGTCACTGATTTGGGGAAAAAAACACACAAAATGACTGATTTTCAATATAAAATGTAATTGTGGCCTAGATTTTTTTTTACCTCTAATCACAGTCTTGGACATGTCAAAGACTAGAAACAACATTGGCTTTGATGCATTGTTAGTTTTTACGCAGCATCAGATTTAATTTTTTTCTCCCTCATTTATCCCTCGTGGCTGTTTTTGCCCCGTTGACTTCCATTATAACCACATTTTTTGATTGCAATGCCATGACACCATATACCCATGCATTTTTGATTGTTGATGGTTTTCCCTGTTGGGAAGACGTAAAATTTGTTTTAGAAATGATTATGCAGCCTGACCCCTCCAGCGAGCTGCAGGATGTATTGCCTTCACCCTCTGACACCACAGACTCAGGAGAGTCAGAGGTGTGACTCCAGGGCCGACATGCTATGCCATCACAAGGGTCCAGAACGTGGATTCTGTGTTCAATCTGTTTTTTATGGAGGAGATGATTGACCTCATTGTCAGCATGACCAACCTCCATGGGCGCTATATTCTGAGGTTTTACTCCTTGTGATGAATGATTAAGGGAATTTGGCCTTTGTGCTTCCTTATATTTATACTTATGTGAAACAAGACGTCATAGCTGGACAATTTCATTTTCATAGTCACCCTGGTGTGCTAAAAAAATTAAATATTAATGGGAATATACTTCAGAGATATTTTACTCATAACATTTTTTAGGGGTGCCAACAATTGTGGCCAACGTGTTTTGGAGAAAAGCATTTATTTCATAATGTGATTTACCCCCCATTTTAAATTCTTTAACTTCAATGAAATGTTAGATTTTTGTGAATTAAAAAAAAAAAAGATCAAAAGGATAAACAATGCAGATTTATTTCTTACAGCCATATCTGATCATACAGGTCCTTCTCAAAAAAATTGCATATTGTGATAAAAGTTCATTATTTTCCATAATGTAATGATAAAATTAAAATTCAATATATTTTAGATTCATTGCACACCAACTGAAATATTTCAGGTCTTTTATTGTTTTAATACTGATGATTTTGGCAGACAGCTCATGAAATGCAAATTTTTTGAGATAGGAATTTTGGGTTATTTCATCCGACCAATAAAAGAAAAGTGTTTTTAATACAAAAAAAGTCAACCTTCAAATAATTATGTTCAGTTATGCACTCATTACTTGGTCGGGAATCCTTTTGCAGAAATGACTGCTTCAATGCGGCGTGGCATGGAGGCAATCAACCTGTGGTACTGCTGAGGTGTCATGGAGGCCCAGGATGCTTCGATAGCGGCCTTAAGCTCATCCAGAGTGTTGGGTCTTGCGTCTCTCAACTTCCTCTTCACAATATCCCACAGATTCTCTATGGGGTTCAGGTCAGGAGAGTTGGCAGGCCAATTGAGCACAGTAATACCATGGTCAGTAAACCATTTACCAGTGGTTTTGGCACTGTGAGCAGGTGCCAGGTCGTGCTTTACGGCTCCATTACGAGTTACAAGTCATCAATTCCAATACGACTTGAGTAAAAGTCTTAGAGTATTTCATTTTACTGATACTGAATGTAGGCTTAACGAAGCACTAGTCCTCAACACCTAAAAGGCATGCCATTGAAAAATAAGAAACAGTTGATTTGTGAGGAGAGCAATCACATGTTTTTTTCTAAGATCAAAATAAAACGCAATAAATCAAGGTTGTCACAACAGCCTCTTAAACACCTACAAGCACTCAAGTCTCGGTTAAGCTCAAGTGATCAAAAAGGGCATAGTAAACCAATATCCTTCAAAAAGGTTGCTTCAATATAATAGTTAAATAAATAAAAATGTTAAGTCAAATGAAATAATCTAAGTCTACTTGTACTGGACGTGCTGGTTTCGGCCTCATCTAGCAACTATCTGCTAATGAACTCGTAGTCGTGTAAAGTATCCTTGTTGACAAGTTTGGGCGAGTAAGGGAGATATGCACAAGATATAGTACCTTCAATGCCCTGTAGATGTATATCAGAAGTAAACTGCTGCAGAAAAAGTTAACTGCCATGCAAAATGTAATGAAGTCAAGTAGAGAGCAAAAATTGTTAATATCTTTGATACTCAGTAAAACTACAAAGAATCCAAAAAGATAGTTAAGTAAAGTAACCAGGGCGCAGCTAGCAATTTTGGGCCCTATGAAATAATATGAGGTTGGGCCCCATTCCACACCAAACATACAACCAATCTAGCTATCCAAAATCGTTGTCTGCAATTTAATAATACTGACCTATTAAGCTCTGCTCGCTCAACCCAGAATGCCCATTGTGCTGGTTCAAAATACTGTATGTGAATAAGTAGGGCTGCCCCCGACTAAAATTTTTTTTTTTTTACTGGACTAATTGGTTCTCTAAACGAGCTATTAACCTTATCAGGTCAATTGAGCACAGTAATACCACGGTCAGTAAACCATTTACCAGTGGTTTTGGCTCTGTGAGCAGGTGCCAGGTCGTGCTGAAAAACGAAATCTTCACCTCCATAAAGCTTTTCAGCAGATGGAAGCATGAAGTGCTCCAAAATCTCCTGATAGCTAGCTGCATTGACCCTGCCCTTGATAAAACACAGTGGACCAACACCAGCAGCTGACATGGCACCCCAGATCTTCACTGACTGTGGGTACTTGACACTGGACTTCAGGCATTTTGGCATTTCCTTCTCCCCAGTCTTCCTCCAGACTCTGGCACCTTGATTTCCGAATGACATGCAAAATTTGAGCGACAGTCCAGTGCTGCTTCTCTGTAGCCCAGGTCAGGCGCTTCTGCCGCTGTTTCTGGTTCAAAAGTGGCTTGACCTGGGGAATGCGGCACCTGTAGCCCATTTCCTGCACACGCCTGTGCACAGTGGCTCTGGATGTTTCTACTCCAGACTCAGTCCACTGCTTCCGCAGGTCCCCCAAGGTCTGGAATCGGTCCTTCTCCACAATCTTCCTCAGGGTCCGGTCACCTCTTCTCATTGTGCAGTGTTTTTTGCCACACTTTTTCCTTCCCACAGACTTCCCACTGAGGTGCCTTGATACAACACTCTGGGAACAGCCTATTCGTTCAGAAATTTCTTTCTGTGTCTTACCCTCTCACTTGAGGGTGTCAATGATGGCCTTCTGGACAGCAGTCAGGTCGGCAGTCTAACCCATGATTGCGGTTTTGAGTAATGAACCAGGCTGGGAGTTTTTAAAAGCCTCAGGAATCTTTTGCAGGTGTTTAGAGTTAATTAGTTGATTCAAATGATAAGGTTAATAGCTTGTTTAGAGAAACTTTTCATGATATGCTAATTTTTTGAGATAGGAATTTGGGGTTTTCATGAGCTGTATGCCAAAATCATAAGTATTAAAACAATAAAAGACCTGAAATATTTCAGTTGGTTTGCAATGAATCTAAAATATATGAAATTTTAATTTTATCATTACATTATGGAAAATAATGAACTTTTATCACAATATGCTAATTTTTTGAGAAGGACCTGTATTTATCAGGGGTGCCAACAATTTTGACCATGACTGTATATACATATAATTAAATTAATAAAAGTGCTTAGTCGACTATTGACTTAAAAGAACAATTAGACGGGGGCAGCCCTACTTATTCACATACAGTATTTTGAACCAGCACAATGGGCATTCTGGGTTGAGCGAGCAGAGCTTAATAGGTCAGTATTATTAAATTGTGGACAAAGATTTTGGATAGCTAGATTGGTTGTATGTTTGGTGTGGAATGGGGCCCAACCTCATATTATTTCATAGGGCCCAAAATTGCTAGCTGCGCCCCTGGTTACTTTACTTAACTATCTTTTTGGCTTCTTTGTAGTTTTACTGAGTATCAAAGATATTAACAATTTTTGCTCTCTACTTGACTTCATTACATTTTGCATGGCAGTTAACTTTTTCTGCAGCAGTTTACTTCTGATATACATCTACAGGGCATTGAAGGTACTATATCTTGTGCATATCTCTCTTACTCACCCAAACTTGTCAACAAGGATACTTTACACGACTACGAGTTCATTAGCAGATAGTTGCTAGATGAGGCCGAAACCAGCACGTCCAGTACAAGTAGACTTAGATTATTTCATTTGACTTAACATTTTTATTTATTTAACTATTATATTGAAGCAACCTTTTTGAAGGATATTGGTTTACTATGCCCTTTTTGATCACTTGAGCTTAACCGAGACTTGAGTGCTTGTAGGTGTTTAAGAGGCTGTTGCGTCAACCTTGATTTATTGCGTTTTATTTTGATCTTAGAAAAAAACATGTGATTGCTCTCCTCACAAATCAACTGTTTCTTATTTTTCAATGGCATGCCTTTTAGGTGTTGAGGACTAGTGCTTCTTTAAGCCTACATTCAGTATCAGTAAAATGAAATACTCTAAGACTTTTACTCAAGTCGTATTGCAATTGATGACTTGTAACTTGTAATGGAGTCATTTTTGCAGTAAAGTATCTGCTTTTTAGGTACTCTTTACAACTCTGACACACACACACACATGCCCGTCCAGTGGGCAGTCCTTTTGCTGTGACTCCCGCAGAGCGATTCTGGATTAGGTACTTTGCTCTGGGGCACCTCGGTTTCCTGCTGGTATTGAAAATCAAACCCTCAACCTTTAGGTTACCATTAGGTCACGACTGGGTTAAATGCAGAGGACAAATTCAGAGTATGGGTTACCATACTTGGCTTTCATATGTCGCTTTCACATGTCACTTTCATCTTATTTTACTGGCTAAAATGTGTCCATGCTTGTGATGATTTTTAAAGAAAGATGCATGTTGATGATTATACATATATCACATTCAGCAGTTCTTGTATCTAGAAATGTGTAATATATATTTATAATGCAGATTGTATAATACTATGCTACATATAAAACAGGCAGATACAAGTACAAAGTAATTTATTTAAAAAAATGGTATTACATACAATTTGCATTCAAAACGTCTCGGTTACGTATGTAACCCTAGTTCCCTGAGGGGAACTCGAGCGCGCGTCAAACGCTGTGAGAACGCCTCTGCGTGATCGCGTCGTGAAGCGCGTGTAGAACCAATCCAATCAGGAGATAGAACGTCATCGGCGGGGTGACGTCATCGACCGGAAACTATAAAGCATCCGTGAAAACAAACAGGAACTAGCTTCTGCAAAAGCCTGAAGTAAGTGATCACGGGCATGCCGGGAGTATGGCCGGCGACGCAGCTTCGTTCCCCTCAGGGAACTAGGTTACATACGTAACCAGACGCTCCTATCAGGAACTCGAGCTGCGTCGAAACGCTGTGAGAACGCTTATACCCACATCGCCATAGGACTAAGTGCTCGTATGTGTGAAACCGTAGCGCACACGACTACGACAACACCTGCGCCCCAACTGTAGATGCTACATCAAGTTCGTAGAATCTTACGAAGATCAGCGGCGAGGACCAATCCGCCGCATTAGAGATGTCTTGGAGGGAAGCCCCCGACAGAAGTGCTTTAGAAGCAGCCATACCCCTAGTAGAATGCGCCCGGACCGCCAGAGGACACGGCTGTCCGCCGCTTCATAGGCAAGAGAGATGGCCTCGACCAACCACTTGCTCATTCTCTGCTTAGACACTGGCGCCCCTTTCTTAGGGGCTCCGAAACAGACAAACAATTGATCCGTCTTTCTCCACAGGGCAGCTCTGTGGACATAAGCATCAAGCGCCCTAACCGAGCAAAGCAGATTTAATTTTTCCTGGTCTGACGTCACGAAAGGAGGAGGACAGAAGGCTTGCAGAGTAATAGGACCCCTCGGGCTCGTCTGAACCTTGGGGATATATCCTGGTCTGGAGTGAAGAAAAGCCTTCACCATGCCAGGCTCAAACTCTAGACATGAGGGCCCTACCGACAGGGACTGCATGTCCCCTACTCTTTTAAGGGACGAAATGGCCAATAAAAAGATGGTCTTAAGTGTCAGAAATTTATCTGGCACTTCTTCCAAGGGTTCAAAGGGAGCCTCAGACAGGCCCTGCAGAACAATGGCCAAATCCCAGGTCGGGACCCTCGAATGTACCACCGGCCTCAACCTCAAAGTGCCACGGAGGAAACGTGTAACTAAAGGGTGTCTTCCCAAAGACACTCCACCCAAAGGAGTGTGGAAAGCAGCTAAGGCCGCCACGTACACCTTTATTGTGGAGGGTCAACCCTGCTGAGAATCTCGCCTGCAGGAACTCCAGCACTGTACCAACCGGGCAGTTAACTGGGTCCAACTGGCGTTCTCTGCACCATACTGAGAACAATCTCCATTTCAGTGCGTACAGTTTCCTCGTGGACGGAGCTCTGGAGTGAAGGATGGTCTCCACGACCTCAGTCGAGAGACCCTCTTCTAGGAGCCTAGCCCCCTCAGAGGCCAGGCCCACAGTTTCCACAACTCCGGGCGGGGATGAAGGAATCTCCCGCCCGCTTGGGAAAGGAGGTCCCTCCTGGTCGGAATCTCCATGGGAGAGCCTTCCAGGAGAGATATCAGGTCCGAAAACCAGATCCTGGTCGGCCAGCACGGAGCCACTAGTAGCACACGGACTCCGTCCCGGCGCACCCTCTCCAGAACTCCCGGAAGCAGAGCAATCGGGGGAAATGCATACAGGGGCAGCCTCGGCCACTCCTGTACCATGGCGTCCAGCCCCAGCGGGGGTCTCCATTCCCCGGGCCTCGGCCCCTGCCTCGACAGGATGTCTGCTTCCTGATTCAAGACCCCCGGGATGTAAACTGCCCTGATGGAACGCAGTTTCCCTTGGGCCCACAGGAGGATCTGACGTGCCAGCTTGTATAAGGGGCGAGACCTCAGACCCCCCTGATGATTTATATAGGCGACCACCGATGTGTTGTCTGTCCTGACTAACACATGGTGGCCCCTGAGGTCGGTCAGGAACTGTTTCAACGCAAGAAACACAGCCAGCATCTCTAGCCGATTTATGTGCCATAGCCGCTGATGTTCCTGCCATAGACCCTGGGATGAGCGACCACTCATGATCGCCCCCACCCGTGAGGGAAGCATCTGTCGTTAGCGTTACGCGGCGAACCTGAGCCCCAACACCGGTCCCTGGGCCAGAAACCTGGGATCTTTCCACATGACCAAAGCACGAAGGCATCGCCGTGTGACTTTGATCGTCGCGAGTGGATTTCCCCTCGGGAGAACCCTCTTGTTCTGAGCCACCACTGTAACGGCCTCATGTTCAGCAGGCCAAAAGGTATCACGTTGACGCAGCTGCCATGAGGCCTAACAGTTTCTGAAACTGCTTTACAGTGATAGCACGGTCTAGCTTCAGTTCTTTTACTGCTATGAGGATCGATGCTATGCGTGTCTGCGATAATTGCGCCGCATAATTATCGAATCCCACTTCACGCCTAGAAAGGTGGTCCTCTGAGCCGGAGAAAGCACACTTTTCTTTGCGTTCAGTCTCAACCCCAACCTTGACATGTGCGCGAGAACAGCATCTCGATGCTGAACCGCCATCTGCTCGGAGTGAGCTAGAATCAACCAATCGTCGATATAATTGAGTATCACGGATGCCCTGCAGGCCGCATCGGCGCCAAACTGCATCCACACACTTGGTGAAGGTGCGGGGTGACAGTGCTAGACCGAAGGAAGTACTCGATATTGGTATGCCTCTCCCCCGAAGGCAAACCTCAGAAACTTCCTGTGATGTGGAAGGATGGAGACATGAAAGTATGCGTCTTTGAGGTCTATGGTCACAAACCAATCCTTGGATCTGATCTGGGACACGATCTGTCTGAGTGTAAGCATCTTGAATCTGAGCTTGGCCACAGAGCGATTTAGTACGCAGGTCTAATATCGGCGCAGCCCCCATCCTTCTTTGGCACGATAAAGTAACGGCTGTAAAGCCTGACTCCCTGCTGGGAGGAGGAACCCTTTCTATAGCCCCCTTTCGCAGGAGTGTCTCTACTTCCTGTGCCATTACCAGAGCCTGCTCCGGGCCCACCTCTGTGGGTAGGACACCGCTGAAAGGAGGTGGCCGCCTTTTGAACTGAATCGCGTACCCCTCTCTATTATCTGCAGGACCCAACGAGATATATTCGATAGACGTTTCCACTCGCCTAGAAACTCTACTAAGGGAACCAGCCTCTCGAGGCTGGCCTCTGGTGTACTTTGAGCAACAAGTGCAGTGCCCTGAAACGGCGAATCGGCAGGGAACGCCTGACTTGACTGCTCGGGAACCTCGGGTGGCCCGCGAGGACCATCTGCGCCCCGGCGTTGCGGTGGGGTTGGCAGCGTGGCCCCCAGAGGGCACCGCAGGGAGATGGGTACCGTGTGCTGAGGTAAGCACCGTCTTCCTGCGGAGGGGACGCCCTGTGCGAGGAGCTCGTACTCGGCTTTTCTTTGGGCTGCTGTCTCTGTGCAGCAGCCCCAGGGACTTGGACTCGGAGAGGGAGAAACTGTTTAAGCGCCGCCGCCTGCTTTTTTGACTCCTGGAACCTCTCGGTGACCGATTGTACAGCGTCACCGAAGAGGCCCGCAGGGGACAGCGGCGCATCGAGCAGAAAGCTCTTCTCCCTCTCCTTGATCTCAGTGGGGTTTAGCCACAAATGCCTTTCCGTGGCCACCAAGGCTGCCATAGAGCGGCCCACACATCTGGCCGTCTCCTTGGTGGCCCGGAGAGCGAGATCGGCAGATTGTCTGAGCTCAGTGATGATATCTCCACCCACCTCCTCTCTGCCATCCAAGTCCCTAAGCAGGTCGGCCTGGTATGCCTGCATGATTGCCATTGATGCCGCGGCCTGACCTGCCGCCGAGTACACTTTACCCACCAACGCCGATGTTGTCTTTAACGGCTTGGTGGGTAAAGTCGAACCTTTAGGGCGATGCCGATGAAGGCGAGAGATGGCTCGCAAGCGTCTCTTCGACCTTCGGCATCGCCCCATAACCATACTGTTTCAGCCCTATGATGTTACTATACGTAGATGTCTGAGGGCTGAAAACTCTGAATGATGCCGGTTTCCTCCAGGACCTAGACACCTCGGTGTGCAGGTCAGGGAAGAACGGCAGGCCCCGACATTGAGGCTCTGCTGCACGAGGGCAGGAATCGCTCATCTAATTTACTCTGTCTGTGCGATGGGATTCTGATCTCTCGGTTGGCCAGTCGATATTTAATCTGGCCACCGCTCTCGTGAGCACCTCAACTAGCTCCTCGCCTGCTGGTGACTGAAGTGGCGAGTCTTCAGTCGCAATGCTCTCAACGTCCACCTCCTCAGAGCTGGATGGTTGGAGCACCGGCGCCCGCCGGGGAAGAAACCGCAGGGCGGGCTTCCAAACCCGAGATGAGGCGCTGGGCGATGCAGGTGAGGGCTGAGATAAGGCTGGGCCCGTCTCACCCCTCTGCAAGGTCCATTTGTGAACCCCACGACTGAAGCCGCCGCTCTGCCTCGGCAGCAGCGGGACCGAGCCGCGGGAACACGCGCGCCGAGGCACCCTCCTCAAAGAGTGCCTGGCGGGGCGCAGCGTTCTCAGCGGAAGCTGCTCGCAATGCTAGCAGCCCCTCAAGGGCTGCCTGGGCATGCTGCGCTCCCAAACAGATCACACACAGAGAGTGTGTATCCCCAGCCGTGATAAAACGAGGGCAGGGATGAACACACCTCGTGAACTGTTCACTCGCCATTATTCTCCTTTTTTTTCTCTTTTTTGTAATATATTTAACAAAAGGTGGAAAATTCTCTCTCATAGACAGACAAAAACACCAAATAGACAGACAGGTTCACACAGATCGCTTACTGAAGGCACAGAAGCTAGTTCCTGTTTGTTTTCACGGATGCTTTATAGTTTCCGGTCGATGACGTCACCCCGCCGATGACGTTCTATCTCCTGATTGGATTGGTTCTACACGCGCTTCACGACGCGATCACGCAGAGGCGTTCTCACAGCGTTTCGACGCAGCTCGAGTTCCCTGATAGGGAAATGTTTTTAAGACGGACAATAGCTTTCAACATGCAACTGGAAAAGGTTTTACTTGCTGGAAATCTTTATGCTCTGTGAATGTGTTCACATTACACCTTCAATAGAAAATTTGCAATTGGTTTATAAAAGGTGTTTGGGCTGGGTTTTTGCTGCATTTACACCGTCCTGACCAGTAGGAGTCACCCGCATGTGGCGTGTCGAGCACTTCGCAAATGGTTTCTCCCATCACTACTGTAATGCTGAGTGGTCTCAAAGATGAGTGAAGGCAGGGTACATGTGTAGGTGAATGTCTCGGTTACGTATGTAACCCTCGTTCCCTGAGGAGGGAACGGAGACGTAACGTCAGTGACTGACGAATGGGGTTTCGCTTAGAAGCCTATCAACTTCGAGATCTAGAAAGCGCCCAATGGCAGTGCCAATGCCAATGCCATTGGCATTGGCATGCGGATTTTGCATAGCAAACTCCGCCACACTGCGTGGGTGTATCAGGAAGAACGCTGGCATGATCGCTATGTTACCTGCTGAGGAGGCAAGGCTGAACTCCCGGCCGTTTCAGCAGTACAGCGGATGTGGCAGAGGGACGTTACGTCTCCGTTCCCTCCTCAGGGAACTAGGGTTACATACGTAACCGAGACGTTCCCTTTCGTTCAGTCAATCCGAGTAACGTCAGTGACTGACGAATGGGAGGGGTAACCATGCACACGGAGACACCCGGCCTGACACAAGGGTCTGGGCTTAAGGGCAGACTTACTTGTGTCGGCGTCGACAGTGCTGGAGGAGCTCAGGGCTTCCGGGAAGCTCACCTGAGAAAATGTTGCGCGTATCCAGTCCGTGGAGTGGAATGGCGAGCAAGCGAATGTGTTCGGTGTCGCCCAGCCTGCAGCTCTGCAGATGTCTGTTAGCCGAGCGCCATGCGCTAGAGCCCAAGAGGAGGCCACACTCCGGTTTACCACCTGGTCTCTGAACGGAGTGGTGGGAACCTTGGGCACATATCCAGGCCTCAGGATCACGTGAGAGTTAGCCGGCCCGAATTCCAGGCACGCTTCGTCAACCGAAAATGCCTGCAGGTCCCCTACCCTCTTGATGGAGGCCAACGCGGTCAGGAGCGCCATCTTCAGAGACAGGAACTTAAGCTCCACTGACCGCAATGGCTTGAAGGAAGGCCTCTGCAGAGCATCTAACACTACTGAGAGGTCCCAAGAGGGCACGAGGGGAGTGCAAGGAGGATTTAGTCTCCTTGCTCCCCTCAGGAACCTGATGACCAGGTCGTGCTGACCTACCTTTTTGTTGTCCAGGAGGTTGTGGTGGGCAGATATGGCGGCCACGTATACTTTAAGGATGGAAGGAGACAGCCTTTGATCCAACCCTTCTTGGAGAAATGAGAGCACGGACCCGATCGGGCATTTCCAGGGGTCTTCTTGGCGAGAAGAACACCAGGTGACGAAGAGGTTCCACTTCAACGCATAGGCATGTCTGGTAGACTCTGCCCTAGCGGAAGTGATGGTAGCCACCACCGCAGGTGGCAGCATACTCAAACCAGCCGCGTCCCATCTAGGAGCCACACGTGGAGGTTCCACAGATCGGGACGCGGGTGCCAAAGGGAGTAAGAGTTCCGGGAACCAGGTCCGGCCGTGCCAACAGGGGGCGACCAGAAGGACCTGCTCCTTGTCCTCCCTGATCTTTCACAGTAGCTGTGCGAGAAGGCTCACTGGGGGAATTGGATATTTGCGTAGGCCCCGCGGCCAGCTGTGCGCCAGAGCATCTGTGCCGAGCGTGCCCTCGGTCAGGGAGTAAAACAGGCGGCAGTGGGAAGAATCGTGGGAGACAAACAGATCTACCTGCGTGTCACCGAACTGTTCCCAAATCAGCTGGACCGTCTCGGGATGGAGTCGCCATTCCCCAGGGAATGGCTGACACCGTGAGAGCTCGTCGGCTGCACGGTTCAGTTCTCCCGGGATATGGACAGGACGAAGGGACCTCAGATGCTTCTGACTCCATAGGACGAGATGGCGGGCGATTTGAGACATCTGGCGGGAGTGTAGACCCCCCTGGTGGTTGATGTACGCTACTTTGGCCGTGTTGTCTGTCCTGACTAGCACATGTTGACCCTTGAGCAACGCTCGGAAGCGGTGCAGGGCAAACCGTACTGCCAGCAACTCGAGGCAATTGACATGCAGGGCGAGCTGGGGTCCTATTCAGGAGCCCGCGGCCGCATGTCCATTGCACATGGCCCCCCAGCCCGTGGCGGATGCATCTGTTGACAAAACCACATGTCTTGAAACTCGTTCTAAGGGCACTCCGGCCCGAAGAAAACTGAGGTTCGACCACGGGGTGAAGGTTTGAAGGCAGGCTCGAGTCACTTGGATCCGGAGCGTGTCTGTCTGCCATGCCCATCTCGGGACTCGATCGCAAAGCCAATGCTGAAGTGGTCTCATATGAAGCAATCCGAGCGGCTTTACCGCGGCTGCAGATGCCATATGCCCCAGGAGCCTCTGAAATAGTTTCAGTGGAACCGCGCTCTTGCTCTCGATTTGACCGAGGCAAGTCAGCAGTGACTGCGCGCGCGCTCGTAAGCTGCGCGTACATGGCAACCGAGTCGATCTCCATACCGAGAAAAGAGATCCTCTGCACTTCTCCCAGTTGACCCGAAGGCCCAGACGGGCTAGATGCTGGAGAACAAGATCTCTGTGTTCGCACACATGCTCTCGAGAGTGGCCCAGTATGAGCCAGTCGTCAAGGTAGTTCAGGATGCGAACCCCGTGCTGCCTGAGTGGCTCAAGGGCTGCCTCGACGACCTTCGTGAAGACGCGAGGGGACAGAGATAGCCCGAATGGGAGAACCGCGTACTGTTATGCCCGCCCCTCGAAAGCAAACCATAGGAACGGTCTGTGTCGAGGTAGGATGGAGACATGGAAGTAGGCGTCCTTCAGGTCGATCGCTGCAAACCAATCGGCTGGACGAACGCATTCGAAAAGGCGTTTCGCTGTCAACATCCTGAACGTGAAGGGATCGGTTCAGGACGCGCAGGTCCAGGATTGGCCGTAACCCGCCCATTTTCTTGGGTACAATGAAGTAGGGGCTGTAGAAGCCGGACTCCATGTCGGCTGGAGGGACAGGCTCGATCGCACCCTTCGCCAGCAGGGTGGCAACCTCCGCACGCATTGGAGTGGGGCATTGGAGCCGACCATGGTATAGCTGACTCCCCGCTTTCAGGGAGGAATGGTCGAACCTGATGGTCCTCAGTACCTGAAGCCAGGCTCCCAGGTACTGCACCAGCGGGGTCATCCGGACGACAGGCATACCCCGGGTGTGGCAGCGAGGCAGCGTTACCGGCCGGATGTGAGAGGCGTAGCATCCCGATGTGGGGGCACGGTTAACAGCTGCGCCCTGACAGAGGAGACCAGGGAAGGCCGCGCGTTCCACAGGGGTCTGCTCTGCCCGGGGGCTGGCGACAGAGAGGGATGCGAGTGGCGGGACCCGCGGGTGGCGCACACTATCATCGATCGCGAAGGGATGGGTTCGTCAGTTCTTTCTGGTTGCTGCTGACCCGAGGGCCCAGTAAATGCTTGATAGCCTCAGTCTGCTCTTGGGCGGCTGAGAACTGTTGGGCGAAGCTCTCAACCATGCCGCCGAATAGCCCAGTCTGAGATATGGGAGCGTCAAGGAACCGGGTCCGCTCGTCGTCACGCATATCAGCCAGACTGAGCCACAGGTGTCTCTCCTGGACCACAGCTGTGGACATCACCTGACCCCGGGGAGCGTGCGGTCACCTTCGTCGCCTGGAGAGCGAGGTCGGCGACGGCACGCCAATTTCTGAGTCCTGGGTCAGGTGTAAACAATAAGTAGCCATGGTAACAAACAAGGGTAACTATGGGAACGTCTCAGGTTACGCATGTAACCATGGTTCCCTGAGAAGGGGTACGAGACACTGCATTTAAGGATGCTACTGGGGAATTCCGCAGGAGGCGAAAGGAAACCAGCAATGCCGCCTTGGAGACAGTTAACCAAGAAGGCTCACACAGAGCCTGCAACCGATCTACCATCTCCATGGAGCTCTATGCAGTAGACCACACTGCCAGGGAGACTAGTCAAGTCTTTTGATTCATCACCTGACTGGCTAACAATCTAAGCGGAGCTCTCAGGGTGGTGGTTTCAGCATATTGACTCTCTAAAGTGAGAGGAAACCTAGGGAGTAGGGAGGCTCGATGGCAGCCCATGCCCACTGTCTCAAAAAGGGCTCTTTAGAACGGAGACTTCAGCATAACGACCCTCTATAGTGAGGGAAAGCCTGACTACGTTCTACACAAAGGATCACCTAGCCAAGGAGGCCCGCGGAGAGACACACTACTCTGGCTGGTTATCTAATGTGGAGTACTGGGGTGCAGAGGTCTCTGGCACTCTCATATTGAGAGGAAACCTGATAGCACCTCCCTAAGGATGGGCCCACTGAGGAGGCTAACAGGAGGTTAGCAAACAACTTGGTGCGGCCACCTTTATGTCGGCTCGAAGTTGCTTTGTTAAGGAGGGTCGTGAGAACCAACCCTCCAACAGTGCCTTTTACAGACATATCGGGAGTGGTGGCTTTGAATAAGTTCTAAACAATGCCTGACTACAGTCCATTAAAATAGAACACCTTACAGCACATTAGCGTATTCACAATCAGTCACCTGTGCCGAACCATCAGAGGGCAGGATATTATAGGTATGAAAACACTGCCAGCATCATCTTAAGTCCAGCTGGGTAGCGTCTCTTCAACTGGTGACACCGACTCATCGACTCATATCCATGCCCACGCATTTCCTCGACTCTCTCTCTCATAACTAGTATGCTGAGAGGCATAGATGCGAGCAGAATGATCTCTTCCATGATTTTTCTACCTCAGCGTGAAAATTCGGGAAGAAACTGAAGGCTCACGAGTGCTGGGTGCTTGTGATTGGCTAGATAGTGCTCATCCAGCTCGCCAGCCACCAGGGCAGATCCAATCTGTCTCATGTGCGAGTCATGACTTCCAACAGCTCGTTCTCCAAAGGGCAGACGGGCTATGAGATTTTAGATTCAACATGCTCCTCAACAGCCATATCCTGCTCATTATCGCTTAAGTAAAGAGGATTTAGGATCAAAAGATGTAAGATATAATAATTCCTCATCCGGCAGCTCGCCTCTCGTGAGCCAACGAGGAATGAGAAATGCCCACACCCCTTTCAAACTCCTCGGTGAGCTCCATCTGAGCCCCACAAACTCAGTCTCCTGCACGCCTCCGCGGGGTGCAGATGATTGCAAGCATGTTTCTCACTAAAACAAATCACACACAGTTTGTGAGTGTCATCAGGTGTCAGATAGTGCTGACACAGATGCACACACACTTCCTGAACACTTTTGCTGTATTTTACCTTCGACACGTCACAAACAAGAGAGAATGACATGTTCCTCAGGTGCTCTTTTATACTCTGGTCATACTGACAAGGCACAAAGCAAACAAGAACTAAAAACAGGGAGTGAATGCAGAAACAATTCGAACAGAAAAACACTTCAAACTAAAAGTCCTTAAACAAGACAGGGAAACGCAAGACAATAATACAAACTAACTAAAATGATTTTGGATGTTCAAATTTAAAACTATACTTCAAACTTTCATGTCTTCATGACAATTCTACCCCAGAATATTGAAGGCAATAGTTTATCAAAAAAAGAGTACACTGGGGAAAAAAAAGTTGGATTCAGATGATTTAATAATGTTCATTGGTCCCACATGAATCAGTTAAGTTAAACATAATTTGCTCACAATTTTAACACCATGGAATGAAGTAATTTTTAAGCAACCCAATTAAATAGCATCAACGTGATTTTGTATGGCTCCATGACAAATAAATTAAATTAATAAAATTGTCACATGATTGAATTATAAGATTGTACTAGTTAAGTAACTGTTAGCAGTAGCACATTTTAACAAGCGAGGTGCTAAGCATTAAATGCTCCTTGAGCTAAGCAGTAATATACAGGTCCTTCTCAAAAAATGTGCATATTGTGATAAAAGTTCATTATTTTCCAAAATGTAATGATAAAAATTTAACTTTCATATATTTTAGATTCATTGCACACCTACTGAAATATTTCAGGTCTTTTATTGTTTTAATACTGATGATTTTGGCATATAGCTCATGAAAACGTCTCAGTTACGTATGTAACCCTCGTTCCCTGAAGGAGGGAACGGAGACGTCCGTCGGAACTGACCGACGAATTGGGATCTGTTTTCAGAGACCGACCTACTTCGAGTGATTAAAAACGCTGCGCGGGTATAAATATGGAAGTGGAATACCGCATCTCTGCTTTTCAACTGAGGAGCCGAGATAAGTGACTCGGGCCTTCAGCTGAAGCACAGCACCTGGCGACGGGACGTACGTCTCCGTTCCCTCCTTCAGGGAATGAGGGTTACATACGTAACTGAGACGTTCCCTTTCAAACGAATTGGGATCCCTACCAACACACCAGGATGCTGGCCCTTCCAGCGTCCTGCCTGAGCTCACTGGACCACTCCTGTGTTAGAGTCAATCAATCAATCAACTTTATTTATATAGCGCTTTTACAATGACGATTGTTTCAAAGCAGCTTCACAGTGTTAAACAGGACAACATTGCAACAAAATTTTATTTGGCTAGTTTAATTTGGATAGTTTATAGAATTATATATGACCAAATTAATAAATTCTATTTGTATATTTAGTTGAGTAACTTGGATCATAATTTGAGTGTCCCCAACTCAAGAGTGTGAGTCAGGGCTCCCGGCAGGGAAGGACAGTCACTGCTGTTCCTGCAAGACCCACTCAGTGTGACTATTGGATAACGCTGGGTAAGCGTGCCCGTCTCGGAAGATGGTACGCTGCGGAGCCACGTCCTTCAATGGAAGGAGAGGTGGAATACACATAAGGACTAACCTAACAGGGTAGTGCAACATATGGCAGTCTCTGGGGTGGACCCAACCTGGTTCCAGGGGGGGAAGAACACGGCTAGAGACGACAGAGGGAGCTCTGTCAAGGGAAAGACACGGGGCTAGCCGAGTAGGGTAGCCGGTACCGTGGAGAATACACATATGGGGTTGCCGTTAGGGAACCGCTACATATGGATACCCAGCCTACACACACGTTCCACAAGCATACGGGTGCAGGCCTGGCGTCAGACGGCCGCCTCGTCTGACACCGAAGGGGTGACGGAGGAACTCACAGGGTTAGCCGTTTCCGGGGAACACAACTAGAGCAGAATAGACGAACGTATCCGGCCCAGGGGGCGGGAGTGGCATATGCAAGCCGACACTAGAACGGGCACTTCGCGCTACTGGCCACTGGGGGCGAGTACACGGGAAGATACCGGCTCTACACGGAGGCTATAGAATCTAGCGAACGTGTTAGGTGTCGCCCAGCCCGCAGCTCAACATATATCTGTCAGCGAGGCACCTTGAGCCAGCGCCCAGGAGGAGGCAACACTCCTTGTTGAGTGCACTCGCAACCCGAACGGGCAAGGCACGTCTTGGGACTGGAAGGCCAAGACGATAGCATCCACTATCCAGTGGGCTAACCTCAGCTTGGAGACAGCCTTTCCATTCTGCTGGCCTCCGTAACAGATGAAGAGCTGCTGTGAGGGTCTGAAGCGCTGAGTCCGGTCAACACAAGCACGAAGACGGGACATAACAAAGCTAGGGCTGGGTCTGCCTCCTCCGAAGGCAGCGCTTGCAGGTTCACCACCTGGTCCCGAAAGGGAGTGGTAGGAACCTTGGGCACGTATCCAGGCCAGGGTCTCAGAACAACGTGAGAGTTGGCCGGCCCGAATTCTAGGCACGATTTGTCGACCGAGAGTGCATGCAGGTCCCCTACCCTCTTGATTGAAGCCAATGCAATCAGGAGAACTGTCTTCATGGACAGAATGTTCAACTCCACGGACTGCAAAGGCTCGAATGGAGGACCCTGAAGTGCTCTGAGCACCAGGGCTAAGTCCCAAGAGGGTATCGAGGTAGGACAAGGAGGATTTATATCCTCGCACCTCTGAGGAACCTGACGATTAAGTCATGCTTACCTAGGGATTTACCATCTACTGCATCGTGATACGCCGCTATTGCTGCAACGTATACTTTGAGGGTGGATGGAGACAGCCTTCGATCCAACCCGTCCTGCAGGAAGGAAAGCACAACGTTAACCGAACACCTTCGGGGGTCTTCGCGGCGGGAAGAGCACCACTCGACGAACAGGTTCCACTTCAGAGAGTAGAGGCGCCTCGTAGAGGGGGCTCTAGCTGAAGCGATGGTGTCTACCACTGCTTGTGGTAGGCCACCTAGAACCTCCGCGTCCCGTCCAGGGACCCGCCATAAAGTTTCCAGAGGTCTGGACGCGGGTGCCATAGAATGCCCCGCCCCTGAGAAAGAAGGTCCCTCCTCAGGGGAATCGGCCAAGGAGGGGCTGTCGCGAGGAGTGAGAGTTCTGGGAACCAGGTCCGGTTGGGCCAGTAGGGCGCAACTAACAAGACCTCCTTGTCCTCCTTGACCTTGCACAGTGTCTGTGCGAGAAGGCTCACTGGGGGAAACGCATACTTGCGTAGGTCCCGGGGCCAGCTGTGCGCCAGTGAATCTATGCCTAAAGTATGTCCGGTCAGGGAGTAGTACCCCTGGCAATGGGTCGAGTCCGGAGGAACGAACAGCTCTACCTGTGCAACTCCGAAGTGGTCCCATATCAGCTGGACGCTCCGGGTCTGGTCGCCATTCGCCCGGAGGTGTCAACTGGCGAGAGAGCTCGTCGGCTGTCTGGTTCAGCGCACCTGGGAAGTGAATGGCACGAAGTGACCTCACAAACTTCTGACTCCACCAGAGGAGATGGCGGGCGAGCCATCAGCAACGGAAGCGTAGACCACCCTGACGGTTGATGTACGCAACGGCCGCAGTGCTGTCCGAACGGACCAGTACGTGCTTGCCCTGAAGCGGTTTCTTGAACCGGGCCAGGGAAAGACGTACCGCCAGTAACTCTAGTCAATGCAGTTGGGGCCCCGTCCACAGACCCGAAACTGCGTGCCCGTTGTACGTGGTCCCCCAGCCCGTGGATGAGGCATCCGTGAAAACCACAGCATGCCTCAACACCTGTTCTAGGGACACCCCGGCCCGGAGAAACGAGGGGTCTGACCAGGGACTGAAGGTTTGGTGACAGTAAGGAGTAACTCAGACCCGGTACTGACCGCTCTGCCACGCCCATCTCGGGACTCGGTCGTGCAACCAGCGTTGAAGCAGTCTCATATGAAGCAATCCGAGCGGCGTTACGCGGCTGCAGATGCCATATGCCCCAGGAGCCTCTGAAATAATTTCAGTGGGACCGCTGTCCTGCCTTTGAACGTATTGAAGCAGTTCAACATTGACCAGACGCGCTCTGGAGTGAGGCGCGCTGTCCGGCTGACCGAATCCAACTCCATACCGAGATAAGAGATCCTCTGCGCGGGGCAGAGTTTGCTCTTCTCTCGGTTGACCCGAAGGCCCAACTGGCTGAGGTGACGGAGCACCATGTCCCTGTTTTCACACAACTTCGTGAAGCCATGAGGCGACAGGGACAGCCCGAAGGGTTTCCGGTTGATCACTGCAACCAATCTCGGGGACGGACGCATTCGGGAATGCGTTTCTGCGTTACCATCCTGAACGGGAGCTTGTGCAGGGCCCAATTCAGAATGCGCAGGTCCGAGATTGGCATTAACCCACCACCTTTCTTGGGTACAATGAAGTAGGGCCTGTAGAACCCTGACTTCATATCGGCTGGAGCAACCGGCTCGACCGTGTCCTTCGCCAGCAAGACATCAATTTCTAACCGCAAGACATGGGCATCACTACTCCACACGGTGGTTAAGAGGATGCCCCTGTACTTGGGAGGCCGGCGAGTGAAGTGAATCACGTAGCCGAGTCTGATGGTACGGATGAGCCAGCGAGATGGCCCGGGGAGACCTAGCCAGGCCCTCAGCGACCGAACAAGCGGGATCAACGGCAACACAGACAAACCTGGGGTGGGGCAGCGAGGCGGAGTGCTCCGGCCCGACTCGGGAGGCCCGAGGCCGGCCCGGAGTGTTGCCTGAGCACTCCTGGTTTGGACAGAGGGTGGGTGGGAAGGCCTGGTGGCGTCCCCAGTGCCCACTCTGCTGCCCACTGCCCGGAAGCAGAGAGGTGGAATATTCAGCCCGACTCGGGAGGCCCGTGGGCGGCCCGGAGTGTTGACTGAATATTCCAGGGTGGGGCAGACCATGGGTGAGAAGGCCTGTTGGCGTCCTCGGTGCCCACGGTGCTGCCCCCTGGCGAAAAGAGGGGAGGAAAGGAGAAGGCAAAGGCTTGGGGCATCGCACACTGCCAACCTGGCCCTCTTGGAGCCCAGCGAGGGAGGAAGCTGCTCTGAGAATGTGGGTACCGCTGGACTCCGGAGAGCCAGCGGCAGGACTGAAACCGAAAAATATTCTCCCCCCGGTCCTCCCCCGGGGGAGGGAGGGGTCCAGACACCGTCCCCCCGAGCAGTTCCCATCTCGCTGGGCTACCCGTTCCAGGGCCGCTTGCCCTTGGGCTTGCTAGCGGACTTGCGGGGGCTTGCTAGCGGACTTGCGGGACCCTGGGCGGGTTGGGCGCATCCCCTGCGCCCGGCCACCTGCTGTCCGGGTGGAGGCTGCTGCTTGGCTTAGCAGGGCGGAGGCGGGCGCGGGGGCACCCTCGGCGACAAGCGAGGCGGGCGCTGCAGCCGGCGACAGGGTGGAGGCAGCAGCTGATCGTCGGGGCAGGACGCGTTTTGCCTCCATCTGCTTCCGGGCCACCGAGAACTGCTGGGCGAGTTCTCGACAGCGTCGCCGAAGAGGGTAGCCTGACAGACAGGGGCGTTGAGGAACCGAACTTTGTCGGGCTCACGCATATCTGCCAAGTTAACCTCAGGTTCCTGGACCACTAATGTGGACATCGCCTGACCCAGGGCGCGCGCAGCGACTTCCCTTACTCGTAGAGCAAGGTCCATCACCACACGCAGTTCCTGCATAATCCCTGAGTCAGGACTACCCCCGTGCATGCAGGACAGAGGGCAGCGAGAGAGGGAAAAACTTATACAGATTATGGCCCCTTTGGCGTTCCATATTTTGGCACCAAATAGTTCCACACTGCAGGCCAATTGAGCACAGTAATACCATGGTCAGTAAACCATTTGCCAGTGGATTTGGCACTGTGAGCAGATGTCAGGTCGTGCTGAAAAACGAAATCTTCATCTCTATAAAGCTTTTCAGCAGATGGAAGCATGAAGTGCTCCAAAATCTCCTGATAGCCAGCTGCATTGACCCTGCCCTTGATAAAACACAGTGGACCAACACCAGCAGCTGACATGGCACCCCAGACCATCACTGACTGTGGGTACTTGACACTGGACTTCCTTCTTCCCAGTCTTCCTCCAGACTCTGGTACCTTGATTTCCGAATGACATGCAAAATTTGAAGACAGTCCAGTGCTGCTTCTCTGTAACCCAGGTCAGGCGCTTCTGCCGCTGTTTTTGGTTCAAAAGAGGCTTGACCTGGGGAATGCGGCATCTGTAGCCCATTTCCTGCACACGCCTGTGCACGGTGGCTCTGGATGTTTCTACTCCAGACTCCCGCATGTCCCCCAAGGTCTGGAATCGGTCCTTCTCCACAATCTTCCTCAGGGTCCGGTCACCTCTTCTTGTTGTGCAGCGTTTTTTGCCACACTTTCTCCTTCCCACAGACTTCCAACTGAGGTGCCTTGATACATCACTCTGGGAACAGCCTATTCGTTCAGAAATGCCTTTCTGTGTCTTACCCTCTCGCTTGAGGGTGTCAATGATGGCCTTCTGGACAGCAGTCAGGTCGGCAGTCTTACCCATGAATGCAGTTTTGAGTAATGAACCAGGCTGGGAGTTTTTAAAAGCCTCAGGAATCTTATGCAGGTGTTTAGAGTTAATTAGTTGATTCAGATGATTAGGTTAACAGCTCGTTTAGAGAACCTTTTCATGATATGCTAATTTTTTGAGATAGGAATTTGGGGTTTTCATGAGCTGTATGCCAAAATCATCAGTATTAAAACAATAAAAGACCTGAAATATTTCAGTTGGTGTGCAATGAATCTAAAATATATGAAAGTTTAATTTTTATCATTACATTATGGAAAATAATGAACTTTTATCACAATATGCAATTTTTTTTAGAAGGACCTGTATATGCTATATAAGTCCACAACCTAAGAAAATGCTCCAATCTTCTCCACATTGGAAATGGTGTCATTTAAACGGTTCTAATAATTCCAATATACATTGTAAGTGCGTTAATTCTTGTTATTTCTCATTGGTTATTCACAGTCACAGGGGCACAGGTGATCACTTCCGTTTTCCTTTATTATTTCCTTTGTCATATTGTTTGTGACCGTTGGAAGGGGCGAGTGGCGGAAGCCAACTTTCTTTTGACCGTATTGTATTAGTCTGAGGTTTTCTGTGTGCAAATAAAACCAAAAGGAAGGCAAATGAAATTGGCTTCCTTCAATACAAAAATGACCGAGTGCGAACGAGTCCGGAACCCGCTATCCATCCCCGAAGTGACTATTGGATGTCGCTAATATTAGTCAATAGAAATCAACGCTGCATTGGGACTTCAAAGAGATTCCATTCACGCGCTAGACCGGAAAGCAGTTGTGGATTGCAAGTGGAAACGGGCACGAGATGCACAGCTTTTGAACCGGTACGTGAATCAGTTTACTATTAAGCTGCTTGCTGTTTGCTGCCGGTCGATTGGAGACGTTATGGCTGGTTCTGCTTGATGTCGAGCGGATCGGTTTGTTTGGATAAAAAACTATGGTGGACTGGAAACGCGTAGTTTATGTCATGCGTGTTGCAGGCAGCTTTGGGATTTGCATAATTCTCGGGTGTGATTAAACGGATTACTTTGGAAGCCATATAGGCACCGCTGAGTTCTTTGACGAAGGAAATGGATGATGATGATGAGGGTGACGCGGTTATGGAAAGCAAACGGGAACGTAAACTCACAGCAAAGGCTTGGGAGTTAAAGATTGAATCGTTACAAAGGGACCGTAAATCCAAAGTGAACAAAATAAAAAATCTGATTACTTCAATAAAAGAGCTTATGACAAAAGATGAAAATTCATCTAAGGTTTGTTCTCTATTGGAAACACTGAAGCTTTTGAGAGACGATGTCAAGTTGTTGCATGAGACTGTGATTCCTTTACTTCCTGCTGAAGAACAAATAAAGCAAAATGAATGGTATGGCTCAATTGAACGGTTCAACAAAGGGTTCATAGAAGATGTGAAGCAATGGCTGTGTGACCTTAAATGTAAGACAATGTCACGGACTCAAACTACAGCAGTTATTTCAGAACAGAGTAAGGAATGTACTCTGTCATCTCCTTTGGCAATAGATGGAATACAGTCAATGACTATGGCTACTCAAGCGAATGCTGCTTTAGATGATCCATGGCCTGTTGCAACCTCTGATGTGAATGCAAATTCAAACACTCTGAATCAATGTGAGCAAGGTGAGGAATGTGATGTATTGACCTGTGAGCATTTCATGGATGAGATTAAACCAACTGATAGCATCTCAAATGTTTGCAGTAAAAAATCACATTAAAGGAGCTCCTTCTCTGGTTCACGATCTAGTAGATCATCTACATCATCTGCTCGTCTTCAAGTTGAAGCTGAAGTGGCGGCTTTATTAGCCAGTCAGCAAATGCTGCAGCAGAAGCATGCTGTGGAAGAGGAAGAAGAGTGTTTAAGGAAAAAGAAGGAAAAAAATTATCTTCAAACAAAAATTGCTGTGTCTATGGCTAAAGCTAATGTGTACAGGTCTGCTGCATCAAAACAAAGTATTCATTTGGAGGTAAGAAAAGAAAGAAAGGAAGATGAAATAATTTCTTTAATTTCAATGGAAGTTGCATCAGTTCAAGCCGACGCACATGTTGAATCACAGTCGTTGCCTGTTAACAATTCGACAAGAGGCGCTAGAAGTAAGCAAAGCAGCTCTCAGCCTCCTCTTGTGCAGCAAAGCAGCTCACAGCCTCCTCTTGTGCAGCGAAGTGGCTCTCAGCCTCACCCTGTGCTACAACAAAGATCCATAACACCGGTACAGTCAACAACATCAATGAATGGGCAGCTACCCCGTAACCATAGTAGTGATGTACCTGTTTCAAGACTATCATCAGTGGATGGAGAGCAACAAAGTATATTGCATCTAATGGAAAAACAAAATGACATCACTGCCGCGTTGGTTCAGCAACGTAATATTTCGTTACTTCCCTACAGAGACGTGGTATCCTTTGATGGAGATCCTTTGCAATACCAAGGCTTCATACGATCATTCGAGGAGGTTATTGAAAGAAGGGTAAATGATTATGGTGACTGTTTCTATTTTCTTGAGCAGGTAAACCAAGAGAACTTGTAAGAAGCTGTCAACATATGGCTTCTACACAGGGCTACAGGAAGGCTAAAGCCTTACTTAAGGAACACTTTGGAAACGAAGTAAAAATATCTTCAGCATATATGGATAAAGTGCTCTCTTGGAAGTCCATAAGACCTGAGGATACAAAGGCCTTACAAGATTATCATCTTTTTCTCAGAGCTTGCTGTAACGCCATGGAGGACGTTACATGAAAGAGTTAAACTTAGTTACTAACATGCAAATTATTATTTCCAAGTTGCCATTCAAGCTCAGAGACAAATGGAGAACTGTGGCGTGTGATTTGCAGAAAAGCCGTAATGAACAAGCAACATTTAAAGATATTGTGAATTTTATAGAAAAGCAAGTCAAAATTGTTACTGATCCTGTGTTTGGGAACATTGTTGAGGCTCCTCCTGGTGGAGGTCGAAACTTGATTCATTCCAAACCTAAGAGAAGTAGTTTCGCTACCACTGTCTCTGTAGCAGGATTGGAAGATCCTTGGAAAACAAACAAAGGTTTGTCCTGTCTTTATTGTGGTGAAGAACATTTCTTGCATTCCTGTACTGTGCTTATTAAAAAAAACCATAAAGAGAAAATTGACTTTCTGAAAAAGAAAGGAATCTGTTTTGGCTGTTTAGGTATAGGCCAAATTAGCAGAGATTGTAAGAAGCGGATTACATGTAAGGTGTGTGGCTTGAAATCCCAGCATCCTTCATGTTCTCCAGCGAGATAAACCGGAGGAAACAAAACAAGCAGTAGGTAGTGCTCTGATCTCTGTTCAGTCCAGTAGTCTTACTGGGGCCGGTGAAGATGCTTGTGCCTTGTCCATTCTTCCAGTGTGTGTCAAGTCTAAAAATGGAAACAAAATTGTGGAAACTTATGCCTTTCTAGATCCTGGCAGCTCAGCAACCTTCTGTACGGAAAGCCTCATGAATAAACTTAATCTTTCCGGTAAAAAAGTGAATATTCTGCTTAAAACAATGAATCAGGATGAATTGGTTTCCAGTTATGTTCTCAAGGATCTAGAAGTTGCAGGATTGGATCAGACACACTATTGTTCACTTCCTGAATTATATACTCAGAAAAGTATGCCAGTATCCAATTCTAATATTCCCATGCAGAGTGATCTGGTTCGATGGCCTTATTTGAGTCATATCCCCTTACCGTCAATTGAAGCAGGAGTCGAACTCTTGATTGGAGTAAATGTACCAGAGGCAATGGAGCCATGGCAGGTTGTTCGCAGCCACGGGAATGGGCCATATGCGGTAAGAACCATACTTGGATGGATGGTAAATGGACCTCTTAAAGGAATGGAAGAGAATGGAACTTCCGGTAATGATCAACTTAATGTCACTGTAAACAGGATCTCTGTCTCAAAATTGGATGAGCTTTGGAAACAACAGTTTAGGACTGATTTCCCTGAAAATGCCCTGGATGAAATGGTAGGGATGTCTAAAGAAGACAATCAGTTCATGGATCTTGTGTCTCAGTCTATAAAACTAATAGATGGTCATTACAGTATTGGATTGCCGCTCAAGAATAAGGATGTGGTCTTTCCAAACAATAGAACTGTTGCAGAACAACGAGCTTTGAACCTCCAAAGGAAATTCAGGAAATACTCAACATTTCAGGTAGATTATACTACTTTCATGGAGGAAGTAATTTCCAAGGGATATGCAGAAAAGATACCTGTGGAGAAACTTGAAAGGCGTGATGGCCGTGTCTGGTATATACCTCATCATGGGGTTTACCATTCAAAAAAGAAGAAGATTAGGGTGGTTTTCGACTGTAGTGCTTCTTTTCAAGGAGTATCATTGAATGGACAACTACTTCAGGGACCAGACCTGACAAGCACTTTAATAAGTGTCCTTACAGGGTTCAGAATGGAGTCTGTCGCCTTAATGGCTGACGTTGAATCCATGTTTTATCAGGTAAAGGTTCCTGCAGAAGATTCTGACCTTTTGAGGTTTTTGGGGTGGTCAAAGGGTGACTTGAGTAAGGACTTGGAGGAATTTAGAATGGTTGTACATTTGTTCGGAGCGTCCTCATCCCCAAGTTGTTCGAACTATGCACTCAGGAGATGTGCAGAGGATCATGGAGATGTGTTTAATTGCAGGACAGCAGAGGTAATTCGAAATCACTTCTACGTTGATGATTGTCTTGCTTCAGTCCCCACAGAATCTGATGCGATCCAATTATATAAAGAACTCCATTCAATGTGTGCTGAAGGTGGATTTCATCTGACCAAATGGATGAGCAACAGTCGTGGTGTGTTAAATGCCATACCAGAAAAAGAACGGGTGAAAGAAGTGAAGGATCTGGATTTGAACCATGATATGCTTCCAATGGAGAGAGTACTGGGTGTACATTGAATCTGACACCTTCAGATTTAAAATGGTAATCAAGGACAGACCCTTTACTAGAAGAGGAATACTTTCGGTGATTAGTGCAGTGTATGATCCTCTTGGATTTTTATCTCCAGTAGTCCTTTCAAAGAAGATTCTTCAAGATCTTTGCAGGGAGAGGATTGGATGGGACACTGTTATACCCATTAAATATGTACAGAGATGGAGAAACTGGCTTGAAGATCTTCATGGTTTGGAGAAATTTGAGACAAAAAGATGTTTGAAATCTGTAGGGTTTGGAGAAGTCATGTTGGCTCAGTTACATCACTTCTCTGATGCCAGTGAAGAAGGCTATGGTGTTGTGTCCTACCTGCTTCTACATAACACTCAGAACATTGTACATTCTGCTTTTTTGATGGGTAAGGCTCGAGTAGCACCAGTGAAATCTACTACCATTCCCGCATGGAGCTTACAGCTGCCACTCTTGCCAGCCGAATGGACAGGCTATGGAAAAGGGATCTAAGGATGAAGCTGCAAGATTCAGTGTTTTGGTCTGACAGCACTGCTAAACATATATAGATTCTGCCAACAATCCGGCTGACTTTGCCTCAAGAGGGCTAAAGGTGGATCTTTTACTTAAGGAGCAGATGTGGACATTTGGCCCTCCCTTTCTTATTAGATCACAGGAAGAGTGGCCAAACAATCCAATTGATCTGGAAAAGAGTTTGGTGCAAGATCCAGAAATCAAGCGTGAAGTTGGGGTTAATACACTACTGGTTCAGACTGAAGAGAAAGATGATGCTGTTGCCCGGCTTATCAATCATTACTCATCATGGACACGTCTGAGGAAGGGTGTGGCTTGGATTCTTAGGCTGAAGAGAATCCTCCTAGCTCTAAGTAAGAAGAGAAAGCAACTGAACGAAACTGTGGATTGTACTGAATCTGATCGACCACGTAAGGTTATCATTGATGAAACCATGCGTAAACTACAATCCAATATGTGTGAAGGCTATCTATCGGTAGATGAGTTAGACATAAGTGAAAGGGAGATTGTCTGCCTTTCCCAAAGGATGAAGTTCCCAGAGGAATTGATATTGTTACAGAGAGGTGAAGAAGTGAAGCGGACCAGTCCTCTGTATTGTCTCAATCCAGTACTTGAGTCTGGATAACACAGTCATGCCCGAAGAATCGAAGAATCAAAGCATCCAATAATACTGTCAAAGGATCTGCATATTTCTGAGTTACTTTTAAGGCATATTCACAATGAGGTTGGACACAGTGGACGAAATTACATGTTGGCTAGGCTACGTCAACGTTATTGGATCCCAGGTGCAAGTTCAGCCATACGGAGAGTTCTGTCCAGATGTGTAATCTGCAAAAGACTTCAAGGAACAACAGGTTGCCAGCAGATGGCAAATTTGCCTTCAAGTAGAGTTTCACCGGATGAACCACCATTTACTCGAGTTGGAGTTGATTGTTTCGGTCCATTTGAGATCAGGCGTGGGAGAAGTACTGTGAAGCGATATGGAGTCATCTTTACTTGTTTGGCTATAAGAGCCATACATATCGAAGTGGCTGCATCATTGGATACAGATTCTTTTATTCACGCCTTGCGAAGGTTCATAGCACGGCGTGGTCAGGTATTAGAATTGCGTTCAGATAATGGAACCAACTTTGTTGGAGCTGAACGAGAATTGAGAGAAGCCATAAAAAACTGGAACCATGATAAGATCAATGATGTTCTAATCCAGAAGAGTATCACATGGATGTTTAATCCTCCTACAGGATCTCATCATGGAGGCATCTGGGAGAGGATGATACGATCAGTGAGGAAGATTATGAATTCTATCTTAAGAGGGCAGAGTGTAGATGAAGAGGGTCTTCATACGCTTTTGTGCGAAGTGGAGTCAATTATCAACGGCCGTCCTATAACCAGATCATCCATGGATCCCAACGATCTAGAGGCTCTAACCGCCAACCATCTGTTACTCCTGAAAACCCAACCATCTTTACCCCCTGGTTTATTTCTGATGGAGGATATATATGTTCGTCGTAGATGGCGTCAAGTCAACCTGATCTCACAGAATTCCGTGAAATGAACACGGACCCTTAACTCAAAATCCGTGGTAGTTTCACGGAATCCCCGAAAAATCTGTGATGGGTCCTCGGAAGTGATGGCAATGTAAGTCAATGACACGCAGCATCCGTGGTCCACACACGGATTCCAAATGCACATTTAATTCTTTGCATTTGTAAAAGGAGACATGATTTTATGAATATTTATAGCCTACGTTTATATTTTGGAGCAACTAACTCCACTCCTACCCTAAACCTACCCACTCCCAACAATATAAAACACGTAACAGACAAATAAATGTACACTATTTATTGCAAAAACAGTATAAAAGTATTAACTCATATTGCATTCCAAGTCTTCTGAAGTCATACGATATCTTCAAGTGAAGAACAGAGTTGATCTCAATGTTTTAGTCATGGAAATGAAGATCGCGCCCCTTTGTGAACAGAACACACGCACTCATTCATATTTCTCATTCAAATGATACACAAGACTCTTTAGCATGACGCCATTGGTCATGAGACACATGAGAGCCAATGGCATTTTACAATCAAAGCTGACGTAATGACGCAATTGGTCACGAGACACACGACAGCCAATGCTGTCAAAGCTGACGTGACGTTTCTTCCGGCGGCAATATTTGAAATGTAATAATCTTCGGTGGAACGACTCGACGCTGCTGATCGCTTTTGGGGATTTTCTTCACACAAATCAATCGTTTGGCTCAGAATACTTGGAATATTTGTACTTTGAATAAATTGTGCCTTATGACATATCTTCTTATTATATCCTGTTTTTTATAATACACAAATGGGTAGGTTTAGAGAAGTGTTTGAGTTCTGCAGCGTTCAAAAGTGTCTGAATAAAAAGAAAATAAATGTAAATAAAATTATGCCGACTGAATCAAACTGACGAATAAGGTGTTGGAACAGGGAATCCGTGTGTGGACCACGGATGCTGCGTGTCATTGACATACATTGCCATCACTTCCGTGGACCCATCACGGATTTTTCGGGGATTCCGTGAAACTACCATGGATTTTGAGCCCACCTGTTTTGGAGGCGATGGCTAAAGGAATACCTACCTCAGCTACAGGAACGGCAGAAATGGCTCGTAAAGAGAAGAAACTTTCAAGTAGGAGATGTTGTACTTGTTGTCAATGATGCTGTCCCTCGAAACTCATGGATTATGGGTAAAATTATTCATACTACACCAGATAAAAGGGGATTGATTCGTCAAGTAAGGATTAAAACAAAGAATAACTGCTTAGACAGACCGGTCACCAAGATTTGTCTACTTCTGGAATCGGAAGAAGACTATAATTGACCTTTGAGCGCTCAATGACGTACGGACATACTGACATGTATATGATGACTGACTTATAGACACTTTTTTTGGGACCCTTTCGACTGACATGATTTAATGATTAGACATTTTTTTTTACATGGACAAATGCATACACATATCTACATGTATTATATTGGTAAATGATTTATATGTTGTACAATTTATGAATGTATTTATTGTTGTGGTTAATTGATGATGATTATTATTCTTTTTTTTGTAATAATCATGGGGCCGGAATGTAAGTGCGTTAATTCTTGTTATTTCTCATTGGTTATTCACAGTCACGGGGGCACAGGTGATCACTTCCGTTTTCCATTATTATTTCCTTTGTCATATTGTTTGCGAGTGTTGGAAGGGGCGAGTGGCGGAAGCCAACTTTCTGTTGACCGTATTGTACTAGTCTGAGGTTTTCTGTGTGCAAATAAAACCAAAAGGAAGGCTAATTAAATTGTCTTCCTTCAATACAAAGATGACCGAGTGCGAACGAGTCCGGAACCCGCTATCTATCCCCTAAGTGACTTTTGGATGTCGCTAATATACATTCCAAGTCTCCTCCTTTTCCCATCTTGTTCAAAAACACATAAAATAACACTTAATTTGAAAATGTTTACTCTCATTAAGTCTCGTTACGTAACGGTATGGAACAAAGGAGTGAGGACTCAAACGCAGGAGAAATAAAGATTTATTAAATAAACAACAACCAAAAACATAACAAAACAAAACCCACGAGGGGGAAAAACATAAACTAGAAATACATAAAACTGAAAACATACCAACACAGGGAACCGGAAGACGTAGACAATACAACGATCTGACAAGGACTAACAAACACAAGGAGGGGGCAAATCAAGCAGGGAATAAGGTGACACAGGTGGGGCAACTGAAACCAATAATGAGATAAGGGGGGTGGGATCTAGACAAAAGACAGTAGCACATGCCCAAAATAACAAAACACCACAAGTGCTACACGAGACAGGACAGACAGGCATGTGACATTACCCTTTCCTTAAGGAGCGGCAACCAGACAGACCAGGGAGGAACAGACCAGGGAGGAATGGGAGGGACAGACCAGGGCGCCAGGGCGGCGCGGTCAGAGCTGGGCGTCTGGGTGGCGTGTTCAGAGCAGGACGCCAGGGCGGCGCAGTCAGGGTGGCACGGGCAGAGCAGGGTGCCTCGGTGGTGCGAGCAGAACAGGGCACCAGAGCGGCGCAGTCAGAGACTGTATACACCGGAACTAGTTTCACCGGAACTGTGTCTCATGGAACAGTGTCTCATACGATCCACCGGAACTGGGACCACCGGCACACCGGAACTAGGACCCCAGGAAGTGGGTCCACCGTAACATAATCAACCGTAACATGGACCACCGTAACTGGGACCACTGGAACTCGATCCACCAGCACAGGGACCACCGGAACATAATCCACAGGAACTGAGACCCCCGGAACTGGGTCCACCGGCACTAGATCCACCTGAACTGGGACCACCTGAACAGTCACGGAGGGAGCCTTCCTTCTCCTCCTCCGTTTCGAGACCACCGGAATATGGTCCACTGGAACAGAGTCCACCAGAACTGTGTCCCCCGGAACTAGGACCACCGGAAATGGCTCCACTGGAACATGGTCTACCTGAACTGGATCCACAGGAACAGGGACCACCGGAACTATCCGGACTCTGGTCCGAGAAGGATTGGAGTCCAGCCGGTCCACAAACTCCCCAAAATCAGGGGTCCCCATTCTCTCAATCTCAGAGGGACTGAGCAGCATATCCAGGCAGAGGTTGAAGACCTCTCTGCCTCGTTTAGGTACAGGTGATGCATCTATCTGCAGAATTGGCAGGCAAACTCTTTTACAGCCGCTCCCTGCTAACAGATGTATTTTGAGTTTACCTGCCACATCACCTGTACGTGTCTGCTAAGCTCCATGGTCACTGGGAAACAAAAACAAACAAAAAAAAAACTCCTCCTGCTGAATCCTCTCTTGGTTGGATCGTTATGTTACGTAACAATATGGAACAAAGGGTTGAGGACTCAAACGCAGGAGAAATAAAGATTTATTAAATAAACAAAAACCAAAAACATAACAAAACAAAACCCACGAGCGGGAAAAAAACATAAACTAGAAATACATAAAACTGAAAACATACCAACACGGTGAACCGGGAGACGTAGACAATACAACGATCCGACAAGGACTACTACTTCTTTCTTCTTTTTTGATTTTAATGGCGGTTGGCAAACCATTTAACGGTGCATTACCACCACCAACTGGACTGGAGTGTGGAACGAGAGATTAAGCAGGGAAAAAAATATATATATATATATATATATATATATATATATATATATATATATATATATATATATATATATATATATATATATATATATTTTTTTTTTTAATAAAAAAATAAAATAATACTACTTATTAGACTCAGATTATTTTATTTAATTCAGTTTATTTAAGAAACCTAATTATATGACAATATATCTGTCCTGCTGTTTTCCCCAAGAGACCTGACAATGAGACATCATGATATTTTGCCTTCCGTAGTGATTGAAATATGAGTTCCCTATTAATATTGTATTTCCTACACTGAAGAAGAACATGTTCCACTGTTTCTGGTTGATTACAATAGGTACATTTCCCAGTTGGGTGCTTACCTATTTTATACAATGAAGGGTTTAGACCTGTATGACCTATTCTCAGACGAGTTATTAAACTTTCTTCCCTCCGTTTCCAGCCCACCATCCTCCCTGCACCAACCTGTCTCTGTACATTATATAAATGCCTTCCAGTTTCACAATTATCCCAATACCCCTGCCCCGACAAGGACTAACAAACACAAGAAGCATATAAAAGGGGACAAATCAAGCAGGTAATAAGGGAACACAGGTGGGGCAACTGAAACCAATAATGAGAAAACAAGGTGGGTGGGATCTAGAAAAAAGACAGGAGCACATGCCCAAAATAACAAAACAAGACAGGACAGGCATGTGACAATTCCAAGCAAAGCATGCTGGAAACTACAGTTACAGCAATTATTATATTTTTTATGTACTTAATTGATTTACATTCTCACTCAATAATTTAATCTAGTATATTTTAGAGAACTACATTAATCAAAATCAATGAAATCAAGCTTAGAAGATTAAAAAAAATTGTTGCGTAGATCGCAAATAATATGATTGAGTAAATTGGATAATATGTGTTAGATGTATTTTCAGTACTTATTACAGAAATAATATACTACTCAAGAGTAAACTGAATGTATTATTTTTGGGACACTTAATTTCATGTTAAATTATATTGTACAGGTAGTTTACATTTATATTAAATGCAATTAGTTGAACTGGCAGCATGATTTTTGGCCCACTTATATTGGACTTAAGTACATCTTTATATGTAATTTTAAAATTACTTATATTGTATTTGATATATTGTGTAAAGTGCCTTTAAATGAACTGAAATACACAAAGTAATTTATATTGAGACTTGTATATCATGTATTTAAATATATTTGTGATAAATTTTTTAAATTAAGTTGCAGTTTTTAAAAGTGCATTTAAAATATAGTAACTTTAAATTTAATATAGAATAACAAACTAAATTATAATCAAGTACTTTACATGCGTTTTCCTATGTTAGTCAACATAATGCTATAAAAAGTACTTAAAAGTCAAACTTTTAATTTGACATTATTACAAAGAGCAGTTTTTAAAAGTGTACTTAGATGTGTTAAGAAACAAAGTCATGAATGTGTTTTCTCTTAAAGGGATCACCTGGTGTAAGACTTGTATGGCTTAATATATCATAAATGATGTCTTTTACTAAAATATATAGTAGTAAAAAACCCATGAAAGATCTACATTTTAAAAAAAATCCATGATACAGTATATTTGGATAATAAGTGGTGCAATTTTGTTTGCGTTCTAGGTATATGACGTAGAATCGTTGCATTCGGCAATCAACTGGCGCTACCCGTAGCTATTTTTAACACAACACAACACGACACAATATTTCAGAGTTAAACAAAACCAATTAATTGCTTTTTCAATGCATTTAAAACACACTCAAACACACGTGCACACAAATTCTCTCTCTCTCTCACACTCACACACTCCTACAATAGATCGGCGCGCGCACACATCCACACGCTGTGCACGAGCACACACATACACACACACACATCTACGCACTGTGCGCACGCACACACACTCAATCAGCTGTAATGTTATACATGAGGGTTGACTTGACTAATTTGTCATCTGGTTCCGATTCGGCAGGCCAGCATTCTCCATGGCTGAATACGAAATCGCTTCCTTAACCCTCATTCACTATTCCCTACTTTAGTTCACTAGTACAGTTCACTTGAAGGAGTGAATGAAAATGAGTGCATGAAGTCAGACAGCTGTTTTTTTGTTTTTTTTTAACTTTATTTATATAGCGCTTTTAACAATGCAGATTGTTTCAAAGCAGCTTCACAGTGTTAATCAGAAAAATAATGCAACATAATACATTTCGATTATCATACAGTAACCATGTGGGCTTTAGATCAGTAATTAGATCAGTAATTTGGTCTATATGGTTAATTTAGTTTAATAATTAGATTTATTTTGAAATATATTTGAAGAATAGTTTTTCCCCAACTGAGCAAGCCAAGCCAGAGGCGACAGTGGCAAGGAAATCAAAACCCCATCAGGAGACCTAATGGAGAAAAATAAACCTTGGGAGAAACCAGGCTCAGTCGGGGGGCCAGTTCTCCTTTGGCCAATTAACAAACAGCGTTTTATTATTATTCTGGCAATTTTAAAGGTCAGAGGTCAAAATAGATCTGAATATTCGAAAGATCTGAGGCAACACGGAGACAGGTTTATTGAGGATGATGTATCGATTAAATAATTATTAAAAATAAATAATTTGAAATATCGGAGTCATTACGCCGGAGACAGGTTTTTATTGAGGATGCCGTATTGATTAAACAATTACTAAAGTGTAATATTCGAAAGATTGGCGGCAACACGCTGGAGACAGGTTGTTTTGAGGATGACATATCGATTTAAAGAATTATTAACTAGGACTATTCAAACAATCTGAGTCATCATGCCGGAGACAGGTTTATTGAGGATGCCGTGTCGATGAGGCAGCTTAAGGGGGAGTCTAAATGACATGGTCTCTGCAGACACTTCAGGGTCATGTGTTGGTCACATCTGGGTGCATGTTTATCTGATCTAGATACAGCCTGGATCCGGCTGACTGCAGTAGACCTCGGGATAAAACAGAGACACTAACATTAGCATAGATGCCATTCTTCTGATAATGTAACGAGTACATCAGGTGTTATGGGAAGTGTTCCCGGTTCCGGCTGACCTAGATAATGCAGCCTAAGCATATCAGCTGTACACTCGTTATTGCGGTGCAATGTGGGATTGAACTCGAACATGTCCGCTATGGTTTTGGACACCACTGGCTGAACCTTCAAGTAACCTCCTATAAATTTAAGGGTATAGGAGGGCGATTTTGGATACAGCCCCTGTTGTGGGCGCGCTGATCTGTTTGTGTGTGTGAGTTTGTGTACACGTGTGTTTGAGTGTGTTTTAAGTGCAATTACAATACAATTAATTGGTTTTGTTTAACTCTGAAACAATTTTCAAGTTGTGTTGTGGTAAAAATAGCTACGGGTAGCGCCAGCTGATTGCTGAGTGCAACCATTCTACGTCATCGACCTAGAACGCAAACAAAATGGCGCTGCCCATTATCCAAATATATAATGCATTTTTTTAAAATAACGTAGATCTTTCATGGGTTTTCTAGACATCATTTATGCTCTTTTAAGCCACACAGGACTTAACACCAGGGGATTCCTTCAGTAGCCTTTTATTTCAGGACTAGTATATTATCAGTAAGTGCAGTTTTTATTTTTTAAATGTATAATTTTAAGATTTGCAGGGATGCCGGAAGGTCATGGGAGAGAGGAAAGCAGCCGAAAAACATGCTCCTCCCGAACTTTTGTTTGGAACGCCATATATCAAACTGTCAGGATTTTGAGTGTGATTAGTTATACTGTCTCTTCACATCTGTTTTCTATAATCTCTCTCCCATACTACAAACAACATCAGGTTTTTAATGTTATCCACTGACCTTTCCTCTCCCAAAGAGCCTTAACCCTGCAACCCCCACAACCAAGTGATCTCTTCTCTTCTGACATAATTTTGTCCATGAGCCAAACAATTTCATAGCTCACATGCAACACTTTCTGTTACGGTGCATGCAAAGAAAAAAAAGAACCTCTGTTGAAAGGTCATGATCTTGAGCTTGTGAATGGAATGTTACTAATTTGTCATATTTGTCTATATACATGCACACAATGAGTGCTGTTTGTGACACAACAACGCATATAAACTCATTACTCGTTACTTATTACGGTATACATAAACGCATGGGTGAAAGTTAAACATTTGAGAATCATGTATGTCTGAGAATCATGACTCTATATGAGTTTAACAAAAATGCCTAGGTTAATCTGGATGTGGTGTTGAAATTGAATGATGCATTGGTAAAATCTTAAAAACATTGTTCAAACTGTGAACTTTAAGAATGGGCCATACTGTGTTTACTTAGCTCTGATCCAAACAGCCAATCACGTTGTTGGATCAGAAAGGCACCAATATGAAAATACCTCCTGCTCATGAGGTTTAGAAGAACACAATCACAAGCAAGGCCTCTCCATCTGCATGTTCCAGATTGCCAGGACCTTTTGCACCGACTTTAAAACATTCACTTCCAAGATACCTTCATCTGTGTGTTTCAGACCTTCTCTGTGCTTCAGGAGTTCAGCATTCCCCAGTACTTTGTTCAAGACTGTAGACATTGCCCGCATCATCACTCTCACCATTCGGAATGTAAATATCACTTTCCCAAACCTCTTTCCTGAGACATTGGCATTAGTATGTGTTAGTTAGTGTATTATTTTCTAGTTTGCTTAATATCAAATAATCATTGAGTTTATTTGTTAAATTCAGACAGTTTACCTGGTTAGTCTCAGAGAAACATAATTTTATTTTAAGATAATGTAACCTTTCCAAAGTAACATCCAACTCACCAATTCACTTAGTAGATGTGCTAGTTACTTTTGTCAGTCTTTTTGTTAATAAAATTCCATTTATCATACTGGTGTCTTCCTTATCCTGTTGATAATAAGTCCAGTAAGAGGTTCTACAATATATGACACTCTCATATTCCCTGTAAGTGATGTGTGACCACGAAGTTCCAAAAGTAGGTTTGGGAGGAGCCTAATTATTCAGTCCTATCAATCATCATTATGAGTGTATATAAGCAACAGTCATTGCGTCGTCCCAGAGATTAATCTTCCAGCATCCCGCCACCTCCCCATCTCCTCCTCTATTTCTCTTATTCTACTATTGCATTACTCTTTCTACAAAGTTCAGTTATAGGGCTGGTTGAGCTTGGAGCTCGAGCCGAGCCTCCTTCGATGACAGCAAGCCAGATTTGTTTGCAAAGTCAGAACTAAGCTTCACAAATATGCTGAACAGACAAACAACACAGTTTAGAATGAATAACAACTTTAAGGAACCTGGAAAGAACCTCCAGAGTGTGTAATGGACCATTTTAGTTCAAAACTCACCGCGGAAAATGCATATGACGGTTATGTCACGGGTAATATGAAAAGCTGACAGTAATAAAAAAAGGGGCAAACAAGCCCCCCAGAGTGCTGAGTGACAGGACTGCAGTGAAGACTCTTGAGAGAAAGCACGATGGAAAAAGCCAAGTGGTAAAAATCATACAACCTTAAAGATAGAATCTCATGCTGTAAATGAACATCTGTAATTAAAACTGTAAATGGTCTGGGACTGATAGTATAAGTCAATTCAAATGTATTCTTATAGTGCTTTTCATTAAACATAGAAGTCAAAATGTGAAGTCTGTAATGTCTAAAGAGGGGGTGAAATGCTATTTCATGCATAGTTTTTTACACTGTTAAAGACTTGGATTCCCATGCTAAACATGGACAAAGTTTCAAAACATAAGTTGGATGTTTGATGGAGTATTTCTGCGTCAAAAATACTCCTTCTGGTTTCTCACAAGTTTTGGAAAGTTTTTTTCGAGTATGGATTTGTGTAACATCAAATGGGGTGGAATTTCGGGCCGTATGGGCACTTCTTCTGGAAGAGTGCGCGCGTGCGACAGGAGAGAGAGAGAGAGAGAGAGAGCAAATGGACGCCCATAAACGCGCTTTTCTCAGAAAGGGTGGCTGCACTGCAGTCACAGGACTTCACGAAATCAACATTGTCACCAAAAAAGTGTGTTTTTGATGGAGCAGTCCCAACGATATAGGTTCACGGTCGTACATTGTAAGCAGTGAGTAAAACTGCTTCAGATGTCTATGTTATTGGCTATAGTCGTGTACACATCAGTAAACAACATGATCGTTTATCAATGTAGCATGCAATGTATGCTGTGTGTTTAAATACATTTGTTTAGCTGACCACTATGAGTGTTGAACTAAATTCATTATTTCATATTAAACCTAGGCTAGGCGCAGTTCACACAAAGTTCACTTCACTCAAATGAATTTTCTATGTAAACATGCAGCAGTCTGACGTGCAAAACCGCTCCGCTTGCTACTGCTAACGTTTAGTCGCATACAATAGCCCATAATCCAAATAATGTCCTCATAAACCATGAGTAAACACACACAAATGTTGACAAACCACTAAGCAAATACAGTAACAGTACATACCACATAGAGACGTCCTGCTGTTGCTGCTGCTCCTGTTCAGTTTCAGCCTCCGGATCAAATTCTGGATCATATATATATGGTTGAATCTGACTGATAGCCATTGCATTTATTTAGGATAACTTTTTTTTTCCCACGTTTAAGGATGTCATAGCTTTCACAGACACTTGGCTCTTTAGCTCTGCCTACACGGTATGCCTCCAGCAGTTCAGTTTTTTTCCGGAAAGACTCGGAACAGCGTATCTTTCAGATATGAAGGGTGCAGTGCTACTCTATAGGTACTCAAGATTGACGAGAGATTGATTTCAGTCAATGTAATTTGGAGTGGGGAATTTGGAGGCCAAGTCAACACCTCAAACTCATTTTTGTGCTCCTCAAACTGGTCTGCGGCTATGCAGCCCCATACGCAACAAACTGTGATGCACTTTGTATTCTGACACCTTTCTATCAGAACCAGCATTAACTTCTTGAGCAATTTGAGCTACAGTAGCTCGTCTGTTTGATCGGACCACATGAGCCAGCCTTCACTCCCCATGTGCATCAATGAACCTTGGCTGCCTAATGTAAATGTAGTAATACAGTATCATACATTTGTAACAAAGTTTTTTCTTGAATTCTGCAAACAGAAAATTCTGTCATTATTTACTCCACCCTCATGTTGTTCCAAACCTGCATGGTGTTACTTTTTTCCTGCAGAATAAATGACTACATAAACAGAAACAGTGCACACATACATATTTGCGTGGGAGAAATATTAATATGGCTCTGTAGTCTTACAGTACTAAAGTTAAAAGACATAATTGTTTTTTTGTGTGTTTGTTTTTTGATAGAAGCTTTGCAACGCCCAATGTAACAGCCTAGCGGCTTAGTTCTTAAGTCCTGCCTTACAGGTAAAATAGCATGTTTGTTTACTTCAAAACACATATGCATATTAGGCATGACATTATCAAATTTTAATATTGTGATAATTGCTGAGCTTTTATCACGATATACGGTATTATCATGATATTTAAAAAAGCATTGTCATACTATAACAGGTTTAATAACCTTTCCCTTTCAGTTTGTCACATTCGACATACGTTGGAACTGACCAACGAATTGGGGATCATTTTCAGAGACCAATCTACTTAGAGTGTTTAAAAACGAGCCAATGAGAATTGGCATACGGTGCACGCATTTCACGCTCCGCCCCGCAGCGTGGATTTCAATACGGAAGTGGAATACTGCATTTTTGCTTTCTACTTTACTGCTCATTGTTTTTGTTTTTTTACGCAGAGTATTTTCGTGAGTCTCAGGCTTTCGTGAATGACTCATGTTCCCACTGTGGAAACATGACCATCGCAGTCTTACGGTCTAGGCTCGAATACCTCAAACGTGGTGGAGTCCCATTGCGCTTCCCCCGATCAAGTGGTCCTCACACTGTAAAGCAGAGGGCTGCTACTTTGGCTGTTGCCTTTGGTGGAGACCTGAGGGTTACTGTGAGGGCATCCCTGACAGGTCAACAGGCTCCTTGGGCCCCTCCCCCCTCTGCTGTGCTGGTAGAGCTTCCGAGAGAGCACTCTGGTACTTCTTATGGGGGGCCAGACGTTACTTTTGCGGCTCCGGATGAGGATATGATTTCGATAGCTGTATCGGGGGACAAGCTAATGTCCTCTGGAGATGAAGATTTAGCTCTATTGCCCCCTTCGGGTGTGGTAGCGTTGCCCGAGTCTGATCCAGAGCTCACAGCTATGCTTTACCGGGCTGCTTTGACTCACTTTTTTAGTGGTCCAGGTGGCCACCTGTGGCTGAACCTGGCAGATATGCCTGAGACCGACAAAAGGCGGTTCCTTCGGCGATGCCATCGAGAGCCATCAAGAGCCTCGTCCAGCAGTTCTCGGTGTCCCAGAAGCAGATGGAGGCGATTAAAAACATCCTGCCACGATGACCAGCTGCTGCCCCCACCCATTTGGCGGCGCCAACGCCCCCTGGCTGCTTGTTGTTGAGGGTGTCCGCCTGCGTCCGCCTCCCAAGCAGCAGCCTACACCTGGGCAGCAGGGATATGGTTCTTAGTAATCTCAGCCTGTTGGGCCTCCGAGTCAATCGAGAGAAGAGCAAACTCTGTCCCACACAGAGGATCTCTTATCTCGGTATGGAGCTGGATTCGGTCAACTAGACTGCACGCTTCACAGAGGAGCGAGTCCGGTCAGTGTTGAAGAACTGCTTGAATATGTTCAATGCCAGGACAGCGGTCCCACTGAAGTTCTTTCAGAGGCTCCTGGAGCATATGGCATCTGTAGCCATGATAACGCCGCTCGGATTGCTTTATATGAGACCGCTTCAGCACTTTCTTTCTCTGTCGACTCCCGAGATGACCGTGCCAGAGTGGACCGAACTCAAAGCATCTGTTATGGAGGCCAGCAGAAGGGAAAGTCTGTCTCCAAGCAGACGTTAACCCTCTGGATGGTGGATGCTATCTTCTTGGCTTATCTACCAGTCCCAAGACACGCCTTGCCCGTTCAATTTGTGTGCACAATCAACTAGGAGTGTGGCTTCCTCCTGGGCGCTGGTTCAAGGTGCCTCGCTGACAGATATATGTAGAGCTGTGGGCCATCTGACACTAGGTCTACACCCATATGCATGCAGTAGAAGCTGGGCACGTCCATATACGAACGTGACCGACTGAAAGGAATGTCTCGTTGCCACGATGTAACCCTCGTTCCCTGAAGGAGGGAACGGAGACATACGTCCCGTCGCCAGGTGCTGCTACTAGTTTGGCTCCTCAGCAGAAAACGAGTATGCGGTGTTTCACTACCGTATTTATACCCGCGTTGCGGGCGGAGCGTGGACTGCATGCCAATGCCAATTGGCTCGTTTAGAAACACTCGAAGCAGATTGGTCTCTGAAAGCAGATCCCAATTCGTCGGTCAGTTCCGACGGACGTCTCCGTTCACTCCTTCAGGGAACGAGGGTTACATACGTAACCGAGACGTTTTCCTTCGCTACATAATAGGTACTGTGATTTTCTACAGAACATGGTTGGCTATTGTGTTTTCTACAGTAATTACTGTGATTTTCTTCAGTGTATAATTGGTTATTGTGTTTTCTACAGTACATTGGTAATTATTGTGATTTTCGACAGTACATAATTAGTTATTGTGTTTTATACAGTACATTGGAAATTGTTGTAATTTTCTACAGGAAATTGCTGGTTACTTAACCCTCTGAGTACTTCTTTCATTACTAAAAATGTTGACTGAATCTACAGTATTCTACTGTGAACTTGTATACCGTGTGCACAAACACAGGGAATTACAAACACAGTAAATTTCACATGTGTTTTTTGCAGTATATAGAGGGGTTAAGTATTTGGTGCTGTGATGAACACTAAAAACACAACTAATGGCTGCATTTTTGTTATTCCATTGGACCATCTGCTGTCAGTGAGTGAATGTGAATTTTCATTCAGCATGACTTCTTCACTCGTTCTCGTTCATTGGTGTTGGGCTTGTTTACATCAGAGTGCACATGCCTCTTTGACACAGTATACAGCGATGTTGTGTTTTTTTTATCAGTTGATAAAAAAAGTTTTCTTAAAATGCATTCTAAAAATTAGGGACGCACCAATACCATTTTTTTAGAACCAATCCAATCTAATATCAAAAAGGCAGATACTGATACCAATCCGATACCAGTGCAGTTCTGTTTAAAAAAATCAATGTAGAATTTCTATACCTCGGTGTGTTGAACTGATAATCACTCTTTTGTGTGTTAAGCTCAATCTACTAAATACAGACAACTTCATTATAAAGAAAAACAACAAATTAAAAGATATATATAAATCACAATCTATGACAAAAATGAAGCAACATGGAGTCACAGCGCGCAGCCCTCTGCATTGAAAAGTTCAAAACACAAAGGGAAGATATATCGATGCGTATTGTATCTATCTATGTAATATTTTATTGAGCCTTTTCTTTTAACAGTTAAAAATGCAGTTGCCGTGCATGTGAAGAACAATATAATCTCTAGTCCAGTGATGTCAACCGGCAGAAAGTAACACATTAAACTGTGAAATGGCTTCAGAGCACTTAATATAGTGCACGAAGCGTTAATGATGACTTATAATGTTGATGTGCCTTTTGTGGGGCCCTGGGGCTTAACAATAACAACGAATATTATTAGCACAGTATCGGATTTGGATCGGTTCTATACCTGATCGGGCAAATAATGGTGGTATCAGAGCCGATACCGATACTGAGTATTGGATTGGCACATCCCTACTAAAAATCTAAGTTATTCGTAATAAAAAAATATTCACTGTATTTTGAAGTGCCCACAATAACAAATCATGATCATTATCATGATGATGATATTGTCTTACCGTAAATCGCACATCTAATGCAGATGGATTAGAGTCTGTAAAAAATATAATTATAATAAACAATTAACATTTTACCATTCTGTTGGCATAACATGCACCATTTTAAATATGCAGAATGGAGAGGGAGATTTCAGAGCTTCAGCAGAAGAGGGCCAGGAAAAATATCCAAAAAAATATTCTTCAAAAATTCTATAAATTGTGTTCTATGGAAATAACAGTTTAATTTTTAGGTGATCTATTCCTTGAAGAAGTCAAATGATAAGGTATTTCCAGGGACAAAACTTTGGTGTAAGATTTATTCCTAGACTCTATTGACATACTGTAGACACTCTGAGCAGTAAGGTTGTCAAATCTATACAGTTTTGGGAAAAGAGCCCAAATAAAAGCTCACACATAGCTGAGGTGACTTCATCTTTCAAAAGCCTGAATACTTGACTGCTCTCCATTCTCACACATCCAGGCTTGCCCTCTGGCACTCTGGGTAAAAGGCTAAAAATACTGGGCTGTAAGCCATCACCAGTAGCCCAGGGATTAGTGGAGCTCAGTGTCTCTGGCAGGTCTCCAATTCCATAGTAGCTTTTGTGTTTCAGATAGAAGCATGTCTCAAAGACTTCTCAGAGGCCCAACATGAAATTACTGTTTTGTTTCTGTGAGATCTGTCAGTTTGTTCTCTTCAGCCAAAGAATACTCTGGTGTGTATGGTATTGACTGGTAATTAACTCTTAATCCCTTTTTAAAGGATTGAAGGGTAAACTTTGTCTGGCTATCACCAGACCAAGCTCAATCTTTTAAAATTGAACATTGTTCTGAGGAGTCTGCTCTGTATTTTCTACTGCACAAGAGGTGTGATCAACGGGCATAGTTCAAATGACTCTGTACGAAATTGTATAGTCCTTAAACCAATCCGAAAACAAGAGGCGTGATCAGCAGGCATAGTTCAAATGAAACAGTACGCAATTGGATAGTCCTTCACCCCATCAGACCAATGATCCATCACTTCTCTATCCGTCATTGTGTTAATCCCGCCAATAGCGCCAGGTGGATAAGCCGGTTTGTGATTGGCCCATGCAAATTTGTAACAAAAGCAGGATAGAAATATGTAGGTTTCCAGCCTGAGCTGCAGGGTGAAATTAAATCGCCGGCAGATCGGAATGGGTTTACCCAGTCTTGGGCAAACTGTCAATTATTAGACCTTGAGTTGGGACCATGATTGAGCCTTAAAAAATAAGCAATTTGTGACTTCACAAAGTTTAAGTTTAGTTTTAGGCCAGAAAATAAAACAGCAAAATGTGTCATAAAAAAAGAAAGAAAAAAAAAGACCAATACATCTACTTTAAAGCATCACATAGTTTAAATGTTGTGTCTGATATTTGATAATAATTAAGCAATAATTAAGCAATTGGGTGGGTGGGTGAGTGAAGTTTATATCAAATGCATACATTTGATATTTTTTAGGCCATCAAATTTAGCCTACTAATTAATGAAGTTAGCTTGTAACGTTAAATTTGACAGTGTTGAAGAGATATAAACATGACATAATAAAAAAGCAATGGATGTGGGTGTTGTTAATATGCATTTGCAAGTCTTTGCTTGCCTAGTTTCTGTTCCATAACTTGTCAATAGATGTCAAATTCCTGCATTAAACAGATTCTTTACACTTAGCTTGAGCTCACAAAGATTGTGTTTGTGTTCATTTAAACATGCTGAACTCATGCCTTGTCAGGGCTCCCGAGAGAAATGTCTCACAAACATTTGCAGCCACCTGTTTAAATCTGTGTTATGTCTTCAGAATTTCCCTATAGAACTTGGAATGAAACCTGCACACTATGTACTGTATGTTTGGCTCTCATAACCATTTTCATCTTATATTTTTTGTCAACTTCTCTACAAAAGCGTCATTGCACTTGTTAGCTTATTAACTTGAATTCTGCTGTCACTACTGAGTTGTTTCTAAAACTTGGGTATGGAAAGTATTCAGACCCCCTTAAATTTTTCAATATTTGTTATATTGCATCCATTTGCTAAAATCCTTTAAGTTATTTTTTTCTCATTAATGTACACACAGCACCCCATATTGACAGAAAAACATAATTGTTGACATTTTTGCAGATTTATTAAAAAAGAAAAATTGAAATATCACATGGTCCTAAGTATTCAGACCCTTTGCTCAGTATTTATTAGAAGCACCCATTTTATCTAATACAGCCATGAGTCTTTTTGGGAAAGATGCAACAAGTTTTTCACACCTGATTTGGGGATCCTCTGCCATTCCTCCTTGCAGATCCTCTCCAGTTCTGTCAGGTTGGATGGTAAACGTTGGTGGACAGCCATTTTCAGGTCTGTCCAGAGATGCTCAATTGGGTTGAAGTCAGGGCTCTGGCTGGGCCATTCAAGAACAGTCACGGAGTTGTTGTGAAGCCACTCCTTCGTTTTAGCTTTATTTTAGCTGTGTGCTTAGGGTCATTGTCTTGTTGGAAGGTGAACATTCGGCCTTGTCTGCGGTCTTGAGCACTCTGGAGCACAGGGATATCCCTGTACTTGGCCGCATTCATTGCAACCAGTCGTCCTGTCCCTGCAGCTGAAAAACGCCCCCACAGCATGATGCTGCTGTCACCACCATGCTTCACTGTTGGAACTGTATTGGACAGGTGATGAGCAGTGCCTGGTTTTCTCCACAAAAACTGCTTAGAACTAAGGCCAAAAAGTTATATCTTGGTCTCAACAGACCAGAGAATCTTATTTCTCATCATTTTGGAGTCCTTCAGGTGTTTTTTTAGCAAACTCCATGCAGGCTTTCATGTGTCTTGGACTGAGGAGTGCTTCCGTCGGGCCACTCTGCCATAAAGCCCCGACTGGTGGAGGGCTGCAGTGATGGTTGACTTTCTACAACTTTCTCCCATCTCCCAACTGCATCTCTGGAGCTCAGCCACAGTGATCTTTGGGTTGTTCTTTATCTCTCTCATCAAGGCTCTTCTCCCTCGATAGCTCAGTTTGGCTGGACGGCCAGCTCTAGGAAGGGTTCTAGTCATCCCAAACATCTTCCATTTAATGATTATGGAGGCCACTGTGCTCTTGGGAACTTTAAGTGCAGCAGACATTTTTTGTAACCTTGGCCAGATCTGTGCCTTGCCACAATTCTGTCTCTGAGCTCTTCAGGCAGTTCCTTTGACCTCATGATTCTCATTTGCTCTGACATGCACTGTGAGCTGTAAGGTCGTATATAGACAGGTGTGTGGCTTTCCTAATCAAGTCGAATCAGTATAATCAAACACAGCTGGACTCAAATGAAGGTGTAGAACCATCTCAAGGATGATCAAAAGAAATAAATATTTAAGTTAAATATTTGAGTGTCACAGCAAAGGGTCTGAATACTTAGGACCATGTGATATTTCAGGTTTTCTTTTTTAATAAATCTACAAAAAATTTCAGTTTTTCTGTCAATATGGGGTGCTGTGTGTACATTAATGAGAAAAAAATTAACTTAAATGATTTTAGCAAATGGCTGCAATATAACAAAGAGTGAAAAATACTGAATACTTTCCGTACCCACTGTATATTACAGTCACTGGACCAGGATATATGTACAATGGAAATATACACTTTGCTGGGGAATTGAACATTCCTTTTTTGCCATTCCTAGAGAACCTTAGTATGTTGTACATTGAGGGAGCGAGCCAGAATATTAAAGGATCACACAGTCGAGCCACAAGTGTGTCTAATGTCCTAATTGGATTATGCAGTAGCGGTTTCTTGACAGCAAATTATTCAAACAACCTGAACCTCTGATTTTTTTCAAGAGATGACAAATAAAGAAAGGCAGCATTTTGGTATACACCTAAAAAAAAGCAATTAACTCTACTCATTAAAATGTTCAGGTAATATCGTTAGATCGTATGTGATTGCTAGTGTTAAAGCTCTTTCATGAAGCCAACAAGAACTTGGTGGTCACTGCTGAGCACCCAACACATTCACTTAAATAATTCCTGGGAAAAGTAGCTGAAGTAATTTCCCCCAAAAATCCCCCATTTTGTCAACCAGATCTCACAACGTTCAAACTGCAGGTTTGAACGGAATAAAAAAAAGTGGACCCCCTTATATTTTTGCATGAAGTCACCTTTAAGCAACTGAATAAACATCAGGGTTTTTTTATGTGTCATGATTTCCTTATGAGGCAGCTCTTTTTCAAACTCAAGATATATTGCATGAACATTTGGAAATGTAGCTGCATGACAAGTATCAGTATCTAGTGCCAAAAACTTGGTGTCTTGACATGGCTTTCCTTAGCAAAATTGTATTAAAATGATCAGAGCAGAATGTTTCTGGAAACCTCCAGTGCTGTCATTATTGTCAACATCTGCTGCTCTATTGATGTAGATTTTCTGGGAAACCCTTAGGTTGTAGTTAATAATAGACTGCATCTATATTAGAAAACAAAAGTGGCAGATTTAAAGCTATAATCTTATCTGTCATAACATATGCATTTTAAAACCTGTGTCCGTGAGTTTTGTGAATCCATTTATGCCTTTCCCTCTCATTGAATGTGTAAAAGGAACCCAGAAATTACACATAATGAGCTACTGCTCTGCCAATGATGTCAATTGGTGTGACCAAAATGGTCATTAGCTGACAGTCTTGTCCCTTGAATGTGTTATGAAAGTAACTCTTAGCTCTCCTCGTCACAAACCGCAGAATGCTGGTTAGATGTACGCCAGCTATGCGGCAGGCCCAGCAAGTGTATTTTATGCTTGCATGCTCTAAAATAAACTGACAAAAGAGGTACTGCCCCATCACATGCTGCCTACACCATGTCTAAAACATGCTACTTGCTGAAATCCCCCAAGCAACCGTAACTGCAAAGTATACAGTATGTGGGGTTAGTAATTGATATTTCTGTAATTATCGGTGATCTTAGCTTACTATTATTATTGTTCATTAATAGGGTTAGGGATTTGGACAAACTCTGAACCTTGGTAAATGATTAAAAAAACATGTCTCTCTAAACAAAGCCATTGAGATTTGGCTATTTTCACTCAGGCCACCTAGTAACTAGAAACCCATCAACAGCATGCAAATTTCAGGTCTTGAAATCTCTGCTAACAAGATGATGAGCTGTTTGTTTAGTGAGACCAGATCCAAAATGTGTACATTCGTACATACTATATGCCAGTGATTCTCAACTCCCAGTCTGACACTGCACATTTTGTATGTTTTTCTTAGTTACACACCTGATTTGAACAATCAGCTTAGCAGAGAGCTGCATGAACTGAATTTGATCTGTCAGATAAAGGAAACATAAAATGTGCAGTACTGTGGGTCCCTAGGTCTAGAGTTGAGGGGCCTCATTTATAAAATGTGGCGTAGAAACTGTCCTCCATTTGATCGGAGATCCATTTGATCTTGAAATTGTGCGTAGCTGAATGGTTTCAGATCTCCACCTTGTAAACGCCCCCTAATTAATATAATTAGCATATAAAAGAGCACATTCAGCATCCACATGTTTTACTGAGAATGGCGAACTACAAGAAAAGGAATTTTAGCGAGGCTGAAATCGGTCTGCTAAATAATGCTAAATAATTTAACTTTAATGCTGTGTAATTATGCTAACAGGGTTTTGAAAAAAAACATGCAGGGTATATGTATATAGCATATTGTGATAAAAGTTCATTATTTTCCATAATGTAATGATACAAATTTAACTTTCATATAATTTAGATTCATTGCACACCAACTGAAATATTGCAGGTCTTTTATTGTTTTAATACTGATGATTTTGGCATACAGCTCATGAAAACACAAAAAATTTGCATATTTCATCTGACCAATAAAAGAAAACGTCTCGGTTACGACTGTAACCTTAGTTCCCTGAATAGGGAACGAGACGCTGCGTCACCGCTTTGGGAACGCCTCTGCGTGATTGCGTCGTGAAGCACATGTGTAATCAGTCCAATAGAGAGACGGAACGTATAGGCGGGTGACGTCATAGACCCGGAAGGTATAAAGCATACCGGCAAACACACGCCCCTAGCTTCTGAGAAAGACTGAAGCAAGACGCTTGCGGGGATGCGGGGAGTATGGCAGGGTGACACAGCGTCTCGTTCCCTATTCAGGGAACTAAGGTTACAGTCGTAACCGAGACGTTCCCTTTCAAGGGAACTCGCTGCGTCACGCTTTGGGAACGAGAATACCCACGTCCCCATATGGGCGAATGCTCGCCTGTGACATTGTCTAGTGGGCGAGCACCCGAGCCCCGGGAGTAGAGTTGATGTCAAGCTCGTAAAAAGTGACAAAGGTATGATGTGAAGATCATCCTGCCGCATCACAAATTTCTTGCAGGGAGGCTCCTGCCAAAATTGCCTGAGAGGCAGCCATACTCCTGGAGAGTGGGCCCGGACAGCCAAAGGGGAAGGCTGCCCGGCCGCCACCTAAGCAAGTGAATAGCCTCGACTACCCACTTGCTTCTCCTCTGCTTTGAAGCCGGACCCCCTCTCAAGGGTGGTCCAAAAGACGAACAGTAGTTCTGATTTTCTCCACAGGGCTTCAGCTGTGGACAAAGCGCGTCTAGTCTTGCGAACAGGCAAAGCAGATAAGTTCTTCCTGGTCTGACGTCTGGAGCGGAGGAGGATAGAAGGCCTGAAGTACTACAGGTCTCACAGGATTAGTGAGAACCTAGGAATGTGGCCCGGCCTAGGATGTAGGAAGGCCTTAGCCACACCGGGCGCAATTCCAAACACGAGGGTGCCCCAGAGAGAGCTTGTAACTTCCCCATTCTCTTCGGTGGGATTGCCAAATGATTGTAAAAAGAACGAAACTTCTCAGAACTCCTTCAAACGGCTCAAAGGAGCCTCAGAAGGCAAAGGCCTGCACCCTGGTGCGTGCAGGTCTTAACCTCCTGCGCCACGGAGGAAACCAGTAACTTGAGGGTGTCACCCCAGAGACACCCCACTCAAAGGATTGTGGTACGCTACTAAGGCCGCCACATACACCTTTAGTGTCGAGGGAGCTAACCCAGCGGAGAATCTCTCCTGTAGGAATTCCAGCACCGCGCTCGCAGGGCAGTTAACTGGATCCCACAGGAGATCTCTACACCCTCAGGTGAAGAGTCTCCACTTCAACGTACCGTTTCCTCGTGGAGGGAGCTCTAGAGTGTAGGGTGGCCTCACAACCTCGGTTGAGAGACCATAACTTATGAGCTGGGCCCCCTCAGAGGCCAAGCCCACAGTTTCCACAGCTCTGGGTGAGGGTGCAGGATGGCACCGCCCACCTGAGAGAGAAAGTCCCTCCCAAACGGAATCTCCAGGGGAGAGCCGTCAAGAAGCGATACAATGTCTGAGAACCAGACTCGGGATGGCCAGAACGGAGCTACTAACAGAAGGAGGGCCCCGTCCCGACGCACCCTCTCTAGAACTCCCGGAAGCAGAGCAATCAGGGGAAATGTGTACAGGGGCAGCCTTGGCCACTCCTGTACCGTAATGTCCAGTCCAGGAGGAGCTGGAGGCGCCAGGGAGGACCACAGCTGACAATAAGTGTTCTCGTGTGTGGCAAACGGGTCCACTTGGGCCCTGCCAAGTTCTCCCAAAAAGGAGCTCCACACCTCGGTGTGGAGTCTCCACTCCCCAAACGTCTGCTTCCACAAAAGGGCCCTGGGTCGAGCGACCACTCATGGTCGCCCCCCCCAGCCCGTCAGGGAGACATCCATGATCAGAGACGCACGCTGACATGGTGCCCCAGGACGGGCGGGCTGAAACCAAGGACCTTTCCACATAACCAAGGTGCGGGATCACGGCCGCATTGCCCTGACTACGTGAGAAAGGGTTCCCCTCGGGGAAATCCCTTGGTCTTAGGCCACCACTGTCTCCATTATAAAAACGGAGTGACCAGTCTGGCAGGAAGTGCTTCAACCTGAAGCACCGCCAGCATTCCCAGGCGATTATGTGCCACAAATGCCGACAGCCCTGCCATAAGCCCTGGGTTGAGCGACCACTCATGGTCGCCTCAGCCTGTCAGGAGGCAGCCGTGATCAGAGGACGACGCTGACATGGTGCCCCCAGGGACAGGCCTTGACCAAAGGGAAGCACCCGATATTGGTACGCTTCTCCCCAGCGAACCTCAGGTACTGCCTGTGCTGAGGAAGGATGGAGACATGAAACTATGCATCTTTAGATCTATTGAGACAAACCAGTCCTCGGACCTGATCTGAGACAAGATGTGTTTGAGCGTAAGCATCCTGAGGATGTGCAGATCTAAAAATAGGGCGCAGCTCCCCATCCTTCTTCGGCATACTGAAGTACTGGCTATGAAAGCCTGACTCCTGTCTGGTAGAGGACCCACTCAAAGCCTCTTTCGCAGCAGAGTCTGCACTTCCTGAGTCACCACCAGAGCCTGCTCGGGGTCCCCCACAGTGGAGAAGACCCCGTACAACCGAGAGGACGACATTCAAACTGGATGACGTACCCAAATTTAATACATTGCAGGACCCACCGAGATAATGCGGCAGATTCTCACTCCGACACAAAATCTGCTAAGGGTACCAGCCCCTCAGGACTGGCCTCTGATGTACTCTGCACTGCGAGTGCAGCGCCCTGAAGCGGCGAACCGGCAGGGAACAACTGACTCAACAGCGCGATTTACCTCCGAGGAGGGCGCAAGCCATCCTAGGATGACCCGCGAGGGCCCTCCACGCCCCGGCACTCGGGCGGGGTTGGTGGATTGACCCTCTAAGGGTACCAGCCCCTCAGGACTGGCCCCCGATATGCTCTGCACTGCGAGTGCAGCGCCCTGTAGCGGCGAACCGGCAGGGAACAACTGACTCAGCAGCGCGGTTTCCCTCTAAGGGGGGGGAGGGCCCTCCACACCCCGGCCCTCGGGCAGGGGTTGGTGGATTGACTCTGTGAGGGTGCCGAGGACAGACGGGCACCATATGAAGAGGTGAACACCGCCTGACCCCGGGGGGGAAACCCTCACAGCCCTGGGCACTAAGGCGTCAGGGCTCTTAGACGCAGCCCTCCTCAACGCTGAGGGCGCGCCCACCACCCCACTCTTACTGAGGAGGAGTGCGAGTGGCGGCGCTCTGATTCGCTGCGCCCGGTGTGAGGAGCTCGTACTCGGTGTGCTTTTACTGTTCCAGAGCTTACATCGGGCAGCTTAAAATGCCGCACGAAAGCCATAGTGTACACTGAGCCACTGAGTACACTTTGTAGCATTATTTATATAGTATGTATATCCTTATATAATATATATACAATATTAATGCAGCTCTAAATGACTAAGAGCAAAGGTGGGGCTTTACATCTCGAAGTGTGCTTTTGGAATTAAACACAGTGAAAATATGTCTGTTTCCACGATCTCAACACCTCAGTGTGGGGATCTGTGAAAAACAACAAGCCCGTGGAGGCTGATCAGGGCACTGACAGAAAGCACTCATAAGCCTGCTTTTAACTGAGGCGCGCTTCTGATCTGGCCTTAAATATTCTTCTTTTTCTTCAAGGTATATATATATTTATTTTTTTATTTTATTATTATTATTTTTTTTTTGGCCACATCTCTGCTCAGACCTCCATGAGCTCCTCACTAGCAGGTGTTAGAAGTGGCGAGTCTTCAACCCCTGCAACAATGCTACAGACATTCACCTCCTCAGAGCTGAACAGCTGCAACACAGAGGCCGCGCCCCGGACGGGAGAAACGCAGCGCGGGCTCCGAACCCAGAGAAGCAGCACTGGACTTGCCAGGTGAAGGCAGAGAAAGGGCTGGCCCGTCTCTAACCCCTCTGACAAGTCCGTTTGCGAACCCGCGACAAAACTACCCGCGCCTCAGCAACAGCAGAGTCTAAGCCGCGGAGAACGCGCCACAGAGAACGCGAGCCGCGCCGCCCTCCTCGAAGAGCGTTCGCGGGATTGCAGCACTCTCAGAGGCAAAACCTCACAATGCTTGCAGCCGACCCCCTCGAGAGCCGACTGCGCGTGCTGTTCTCCTATCAAACACCGCACATCAAATGTGTATCCCCACTCGAGAAGCAAACGAGAGCAGGGACAACACACTTTCAGTAACGCTGTTTCTCGCCACAGTGTCTCTCTTTTAGTGTGTCAGTAAGTGTTGCAAACTTGTTATAAGAAAACAAACAAACAAAGTCTGAACTCAGACACAAACACAGAGCTGACAATGACAATGTTACACAGAGCGCTTGCTGAAGGCAACAGAAGCTAGGGGCGTGTGTTTGCCGGTATGCTTTATACCTTCCGGGTCTATGACGTCACCCGCCTATACGTTCCGTCTCTCTATTGGACTGATTACACATGTGCTTCACGACGCAATCACGCAGAGGCGTTCCCAAAGCGGTGATGCAGCGCGAGTACCCTTGAAAGGGAAGTGTTTTTAATACAAAAAAAGTCAACCTTCAAATAATTATGTTCAGTTATGCACTCAATACTTGGTCGGGAATCCTTTTGCAGAAATGACTGCTTCAATGCGGCGTGGCTTGGAGGCAATCAGCCTGTGGCGCTGCTGAGGTTTATGTAGGGCCAGGATGCTTCGATAGCCGCCATAAGCTCATCCAGAGTGTTGGGTTTTGCGTCTCTCAACTTTCTCTTCACAATATCCCACAGATTCTCTATGGGATTCAGGTCAGGAGAGTTGGCAGGCCAATTGAGCACAGTAATACCATGGTCAGTAAACCATTTACCATTGGTTTTGGCACTATGAGCAGGTGCTAGGTCGTGATGAAAAACAAAATTTTCATCTCCATAAAGCTTTTCAGCAGATGATAGCCAGCTGCATTGACCCTGCCCTTGGTAAAACACAGTGGACCAACACCAGCAGCTTACATGTCACCCCAGACCATCACTAACTGTGGGTACTTGACACTGGACTTCAGGCATTTTGGCATTTCCTTCTCCCCAGTCTTCCTCCAGACTCTGGCACCTTGATTTCTGAATGACATGCAAAATTTGAGCGACAGTCCAGTGCTGCTTCTCTGTAGCCCAGGTCAGGCGCTTCTGCCGCTGTTTCTGGTTCAAAAGTGGCTTGACCTGGGGAATGCGGCACCTGTAGCCCATTTCCTGCACACGCCTGTGCACGGTGGCTCTGGATGTTTCTACTCCAGACTCCCGCAGGTCCCCCAAGGTCTGGAATCGGTCCTTCTCCACAATCTTCCTCAGGGTCCGGTCACCTCTTCTTGTTGTGCAGCGTTTTTTGCCACACTTTTTCCTTCCCACAGACTTCCCACTGAGGTGCCTTGATACAGCACTCTGGGAACAGCCTATTCGTTCAGAAATTTCTTTCTGTGTCTTACCCTCTCACTTGAGGGTGTCAATGATGGCCTTCTGGACAGCAGTCAGGTCGACACTCTTACCCATGATTGCGGTTTTGAGTAATGAACCGGGCTGGAAGTTTTTAAAAGCCTCAGGAATCTTTTGCAGGTGTTTAGAATTAATTAATTGATTCAGATGATTAGGTTAATTGCTCGTTTAGAGAACCTTTTCATGATATGCTAATTTTTTGAGATAGGAATTTTGGGTTTTCATGAGCTGTATGCCAAAATCATCAGTATTAAAACAAATTGTATTAGTTTTAATAAAATAAGTATTAAAACCTGAAATATTTCAGTTGGTGTGCAATGAATCTAAAATATATGAAAGTTTATTTTTTATCATTACATTATGGAAAATAATGAACTTTTATCACAATATGCTATTTTTTTTAGAAGGACCTGTATATCATGTAACTTGTGCAGCCTACACTACACACCTAGTTTTTTCATTTGTTTTGTTAATGTGTTGATTTAATTTATTTTATTCCTAATATACACTCACCTAAAGGATTATTAGGAACACCTGTTCAATTTCTCATTAATGCAATTATCTAATCAACCAATCACATGGCAGTTGCTTCAATGCATTTAGGGGTGTCGTCCTGGTCAAGACAACCTCCTGAACTCCAAACTGAATGTCAGAATGTGAAAGGAAGGTGATTTAAGCAATTTTGAGCGTGGCATGGTTGTTGGTGCCAGACGGGCCGGTCTGAGTATTTCACAATCTGCTCAGTTAATGGGTTTTTCACGCACAACAATTTCTAGGGTTTACAAAGAATGGTGTGAAAATGGAAAAACATCCAGTATGTGGCAGTCAAAAGAACTGTATAACATCCAGTATGTGGGCGAAAATGCCTTGTTGATGCTAGAGGTCAGAGGAGAATGGGCCGACTGATTCAAGCTGATAGAAGAGCAACTTTGACTGACATAACCATTTGTTACAATCGAGGTATGCAGCAAAGCATTTGTGAAGGCACAACACGCACAACCTTGAGGCGGATGGGCTACAACAGCAGAAGACCCCACCGGGTACCACTCATCTCCACTACGAATAGGAAAAAGAGGCTACAATTTGCACAAGTTCACCAAAATTGGACAGTTGAAGACTGGAAACATGTTGCCTGGTCTGATGAGTCTCGATTTCTGTTGAGACATTCAGATGGTAGAGTCAGAATTTGGCATAAATATAATTAGAACATGGATCCATCATGCCTTGTTACCACTGTGCAGGCTGGTGGTGGTGTAATGGTGTGGGGGATGTTTTCTTGGCACACTTTAGGCCACTTAGTGCCAACTGGGCATTGTTTAAATGCCACGGCCTACCTGAGCATTGTTTCTGACCATTTCCATCCCTTTATGCACCATGTCACAAAGCTTGAATCATTTAAAATTGGTTTCTTGAACATGACAATGATTTCACAGTACTAAAATGGCCCCCACAGTCACCAGATCTCAACCCAATAGAGCATCTTTGGGATGTGGTGGAACGGGAGCTTCTTGCCCTGGATGTGCATCCCACGAATCTCCATCAACTGCAAGATGCTATCCTATCAATATGGGCCAACATTTCTAAAGAATGCTTTCAGCACCTTGTTGAATCAATGCCACATAGAATTAAGGCAGTTCTGAAGGTGAAAGGGGGTCAAACACTACTGTGTATGGTGTTCCTAATAATCCTTTAGGTGAGTGTATATATAAGTAGTATATATTGTATATGTAGTATATATGTAGTATATATTTTTGGACGGTAAGATTTTTAAAATGTTTTTAAAGAAGTCTCTTCTCATCAAAGCTGCATTTGTTATACATAAAAATAAAATTAAAAAATATTTTAAAAGCTGTAATATTGTTTTAAACATTTTTTTAGGATTCTTTGATGAATAGAAAGTTCAAAAGAACAGCATTTATCTTAAATAGAAAGCTTTGTACTACCATTCAAAAGTTGTGGGTCGGTAAGATTTTTTTTGGGAAAAAACTTAAAGTAATATTTATTTATTCAGCAATGATGCATTAAATTGATCAAGTGACATAGACATTTAATGTTGCAAAAGTTTTATATTGATAATAAATGCTGCTCTTTTGAACTTTCTATTAATTTAATAATCCTGAAAACTGTGTTCAACACTGATAATAATCATAAATGTGTGTTAATCATCAGATCCTCATATGAGAATGATTAGTGAAGGGTCATGTGACACTGAAGACTGGAGTAATGATGATAAATTCCGCTTTGTTCACAGAAATAAATGACATTCTAAAATCTATTCAAATAGAAAACTATTTCACAATAATACTGATTTTGCTATATTTTGGATCAAATAAATGTAGAGAGAATTTAATTAGAGTAGATTTATCTGTCAGGATAAATAACTATTATTAGGGACACTAACTATTATCAGGATAATAATAATAATTATTATTATTATTATTATTATACTATAATTATTATTGCTGCTTATAGATTTACAAATACCTGCAGTACTCAGATTCTGCCACAAGGAAAAGTGCGTACGTCTGCTCAGACCCTGATGTGGCGGTCAGCATTTTTCCATGTCAAAGACCATTTTTATAAATATGATACGTACACACAGAGCTGAACAGTGGATAAAGTAAGGCCAGTTTAACTTTTGAACTGGAATTGTGTTTTCCATAGGGCATTAGACATCATTCATGCTATTGAGCTAACAGGGCACATATAAAAAAGTGCCCAAATCACCCCTCCTCCTTCATTCATTCATTCAGTTATGTAGCAGGAACTCAAAGGAAGGTCTTATTTGTCTGGACTGATAGTATCACATTTAAGCCACAGTTACTTCCTTTTACTTCCATTTCACATACAAACATGGGGAAATTTGGCGGCGCGGTGAATACTGACCTGCTAAGCAAAGAGAAGATGTTGGACCTATGTTTATGAATTCTATATAGAGCCTCTTTAAGAAAGAAAGAAAAAAATACTTTTTTTCAGGATTTTTTATGAAACAGTGGAATAGGATCAGGAAATAATTTGAATAAAAGCTTAAACTTGTAATGTCCAAACAAACAGCTTGGCTCAATGTGTAGAGTGTATTTATAACACAATAATGGTATGGTATATTACAGTAACTGTACACTGTACCTCACAACTGGTAAAATTGGCTTCTGACGTTTATATATACCATCATACTGACAAATGATTGCCTTTTAACAATTCCGAGTAACAGTGATGGTATTTGTCTCCTTCATCTTTCTCATAGGCTGACAGGTAATGAACCCCTGTCTATTCTGCCACTGACCTCACAGCCAGATGAAAGGGCTGGCAAGGCGCACTACAAGCTGTGTGATCGACTCAAACTGGAGAAAAAACAGCGCAGAATGTGCAGACGAGACCCTGGAGTGGCTGAGACGCTCATGGAGGCCATCAGCATGAGTGCCTTAGAGTGCCAGTATCAGTTCCGCTTTGAGAGATGGAACTGCACCTTGGAGGGCCGCTACAGGGGTAACATTTTAAAGAGAGGTATGTAGTGTGCAATCTACACAATTACTTTTTTGGTGGGCTCTATAAACCCCTCTTTTCCGAGATCATACTCTGCTCTGATGGCCTAAGTCTGTTGTGATTGGTCTATGAAACACTCATTACCATATCTGAATTTCAGCTCCGGAGGCTTCCTTAGCACTTGTATATATAATGATACGAACAGTAATAATGGTGTCAGTTTTATGCATGCATCTAGAGTGTCTGAGAGCGGGTCAAAGTAGATACTGTTCTTGGGCAGCCAAAAAAAAGACAATAGGCTGGCATTATGCAAATGTATTACAAAACTACAAAGGTTTGTGCAGGAAGTAAAACTGTAATTACTGACGACTTTATTTATACAATAACGCCATTTATTGTGCATTTCGATCTTTCAAACTTTGCAGATATTTTACATTCACAAACAGCAATATAACACACTACATGAAAGGTTATATCTGAAAAAAAGCATAATAGTGGCACTTTTATTTAACTGTTTATCCAGTTTACTTTTTCAATGTATTTAAATTGACAAAAATGTTTAAAAGTTATCTAAACTTTTGGTAAGTAAAACTTACTCATGCAACTAAAATAGAAAGAAAGAAAGAAAGAAAGAAAGAAAGAAAGAAAGAAAGAAAGAAAGAAAGAAAGAAAGAAAGAAAGGAGCATGATTTACTTGAGATATTTTACTGTGCAAATCTCTTAGCACCCCCTAAAACAGCTATTTTAGCTTTTTGTTTTTACTGAGACAGCAAAGCTCCGTTACTCCAGTCTCAGTGTTACACAATCCTTAAGAACTCATTCTAATAAAATGATTAGTAATCTAATAATCTGTCATTTTTTATTTGCTGAACAAAAGTAGGTGCAAGGTGGGGTTGGTGCTATTACTTGCATTCCCTGTAGGTGGAATTCAGCTCGCAGAAAAATCACAAGATTGAAGGTCAGGAATTAAGTATTGGCTGCCTCATAATCCCCATGTTCCTTACAGGCTTCAAAGAGACGGCATTCCTCTTTGCCATCTCTTCAGCAGGCCTAACCCACGCCATGGCCAAAGCCTGCAGTGCTGGCCGCATGGAGCGTTGCACCTGTGATGAGGCTCCTGACCTGGAGAACCGCAAGGCTTGGCAGTGGGGTGGCTGTGGAGACAACCTCAAGTACAGCAACAAATTTGTAAAAGACTTCTTGGGTAAGAGGTCCAACAAGGACCTCCGCGCCCGGATAGACATGCACAACAGCAATGTAGGAATGAAGGTAGGCTGCTAAAATATATTAAAACTTGTCAGGTTAGTATGTTTATGTTTATTGGGGTAATTTTTTTTGGATCAGGTGTACTGATCCTGAAAGCAAAACTGTCTTTAAAATGGGGATCATAAATAATGTGGGAAATGTTGTCTGAAAGAAACATGCATGAGAAAAAGTTATCTGCACACAATAGAAAAAAAAATGAAAACAAAAACGTTGATTGTACCACTTAGCTTGCGTTCTTTCTTTCTTTCTTTGTGGTGGTTAAATTAAAAGCTTCATAAATTCTTTAAAGTCACTTGAATAGTTTGTAAAATACCAATTTTAAATAACTTAAATTGACCATTTAATTCAGTAATTTATAATAAGTGCCCATTAATCAAGGTTTGGTTTCCCTTTCAGTCTAAGGAGCACTAAGTTTGTCCAAGTCTTCCATTGTTTCCATTGTCACAGAGAAAGAGCCAAGGTAACATTGAGGCCCTTGTAAGAGTAAAAACAAAAAAGAAGGAACAGAAAAAGACCCATAACAGAGAGCCAAAGTAAACTACAGGTCTGGCACCAACATATTGTCTCATATTGTTAGTATTAGTTTTAGAATGAATATAAATTACAGCACCGCTCAGGACTCTCTACTCGTCCATCTGAAGTAGTCATCCTCAGGCCATTTTGTCTGTGATAAGAGATTTACAACACTGCATTTTTGGTCCATCTGCACATGTAAGGAGGTGTAAGGGGTTTGGGGTCAAATCCCATATGGAGAACAAACTTGGAATGTGCTAGCCTCGGCATCACCTGCATTTTAAAGCTGACATTACACATTTTCCTCTACTTCCATTGTGGTGGATTTGCAGTTTTTGTTGAACAAGTCTACCACTTTTTCAAAAGAAACTGTCCAGACAGCGTCTTTTTATGCATATCTTAAGGTTCACTTTCTTGCAGAAATGTTGAATGGATCAAACATTGCAGTTGTTAATGCTCTCTGCATGACATGAAATTTAAAGAGACAGTTCGCCCTAAAATGAAAATTAAGTCATCATTTACTCACCCTGCAGTATGCCGTTCTTTCTTTTTGGGACCACAAAGGGAGAAAAAAAAAGTCCTGCTTGTGCTCATCAGTATCAATATTTTAAAAACAGAATCACAGAATTGTCCCACGCGACACTTTTCGTATATTCCAAGTGTTCTGGGGGAATATAATAGGGTTTGGTAAAAAACAAATAGAAATTTAATGTATCCTTTAACGTTGGTCTTCTGTGCATGGCTGTGCATTTATGAGACACTATAAGTGCCATAGTTCACTTCGAATCGCCCAGAAAAAGCACATCAATTGTGAGAAATCAAGATTATTAAAAACACAATGTGAAATACAACAACTAGAAATCAACAAAAAGTGAATATCTCCTGACCAGAATGCTGTTTCAGATGACAGTCAGAATGACAGCTGTATTTCATGTCGTGTTTTTATCAATCTTGATTAAAGATTAAAAACCTTCTTTCTTTACGTATACCTTTGGGAGGGCATTATGCTAAAATTTTACATTGTGACAGACATTTGTGGAAGACTATGAGCTTTGTGACTTTGCAGATATTATATGCACATACAGATACATTACACACTAAAGGAAAAGGAAAACATTAAAAAAAAAACTTTAAAAGCTTGTTGCTGGTTACTATTCACTACTATTATACGGATGAGTGCAACCTATTCTGTGTTTACTAACCATGGTGAGGCAATGACTTAATTTTTATTTTAGAATGAATTAACCCTTTAAGTTTGTGTGTGTGTGTGTGGTTCAGGTATACCCTACATTATAGGGACAACATGTCAATATCCAATATAAGCGGCAATATCCAAAATCCTTGTGGGGATATTTTTTAGCCACCATGAGGAAAACAGCTTACAAATCATATAGTGATTATTTTTTGAAAGTCTAAAACTGGAGAAAAACTTCTGTGATGGGTAGGTTTGGTGTTAGGGAATAGAATATACAGTTTTTACAGAATAAAAAAACCATGTCTATGGAATGTCCCTAAAAAAAATAAAGCGCAACATATGGACAAAATGCCCTAGTGAGTATAGTTATAACAGATTTTTTTTTTAATCTTGTGGGGAATTTTTAAAAAAATCTTAAATCACCGTTTACAAGGTTACCTGGGTCAAAAACAACACAAACGATCATTTTAAACGATATAAAAGCAATAATAAAACAATTTTGCCAGGCAAGTAAAAATCTGACCCAGCCCGACAAAAAAAATCCATAAGCCCCGTTTCCACCGAAATTACCCGGAACAATTTGTACCAGGAACTTTTTTTACAGGAACTTTTTTGACTCCAGACCTGCTACTGTCTGCGTTTCCACTGCGGTCAAAAGTACCGTGAAGATTAGGCAAATTATTAGTCCGGTAACGTAGGACTGCTTGCGACTGCTCTTCCCAGTCAGCAACGGACAGTAATCATTTTTGTGCGACCCTGTCTGCAACAATAACAAGTATGGAGGAGATTCAAGCTGTTCTGTTTTTTTCTGGTTATGCATTGGTTTACTAAAGAGGTAGTTAACAAAACAGCGAAAAAGAGACGAGCACTGATACTAAAGCGTATTCTGAAAGCTCGTAAAGCTAGATTTAAAATGACAACGTATGTTATCAGTCATTAAAGACTTTGACCGTGAGATGGCTCAGATGAACGCACGCCATCGGACAGAAAGAGCAAGACTGATATTTACTGAATGCAGAACGAACCTCGCAAAAGACTTTTAAAAATTCTGGTTGAAATCATAGACTGTATAAAAATGGTTGAAATAAAATGCTGCATGAGCTCAACCAATCAGCATGTTCCCACCCTTGAAAGTTCCTGAACTTTGAAAAAGTACTACCTCGCAAGCAGGGACTTTCGGAGGGGGAAATGTTTACCCGGAACTTCATTTAGACCCCAGTTCCTGAGGTCGAAACACACAGAGTACCACCCCAAAGTCCCTAGTTCCAGGGGAAAGTTCCTGCAGTGGAAACGCGGCTTTAGTGTTGCAAGGCGCAACAATAAGGATTTTTTTTTCTATTGGTCCAGTCGCTGGCTAAGGCACGACTAAATGTGACATTTATTATACCGGATTTATGTGAAGATTTTGGTCACTTAATTTAAAAGTTATAATACGTTTTAAGGCCTTTTAAATGCAACACCAAAAAAATACATTAAAAAAATAAATAATATAAAACATTTTAAATGATAATAATTAAATAAATTATTTTAATTTCAACACTTTAATGTTGAATTGCTATAATCAATGGCTAAGATTTAGGGGAAAAAATGAATGTATTGGTATACTGGCCTATAAAAGATGTCATTAAATATATTTATAAAAAAACTATGTTTTTTCTACATTAATTTGGATATAAAACTATATTAAAGATAGGTGCAATATCAGTGGTGCTTTAATTCCTTAAAAACATCAATAAACCTAACATTTATCATAATAATAACTTTTTTGGTCAAAGTTTCTTTTAAAAGTTGTATCCTTGTATAACTAACATATTTTAAAGCACATATTTTTCATGACAGCTGATGGTGCTTTTGATAAAGCTATAGTTATGGCAATTAAGTAAGAATGTGGATAATACCTACTTCTCAATGCCCTGAATTATACACAAATATATTGTATTATATAGACTTGGAAATGGTTAAAGCAATCAAATGATGTGAGAACATCAAAGTAATTGCCTCAATGCATTTTTTGAAATACATGTTTTGTGAATAACATTGTCCATTTGTTTAATTGTCCTTAGAAGATTTTTCAATATGAGGGGTAACAAAAGGGTTTGGTAAACACTGCACTTACTGTGTCTTTCATGTATCATATCTGAGCTCTGTGCTATGTCTGCTGAGATCATTGGAGACATGATGTTTGGTAAAATTCTCAACTGTAATTCCTATGATGTGTGTCGTCTCAGTACTTTTAACATTTGTCCCACACAGGTGATCAAGGCAGGAGTGGAGACCACCTGTAAGTGTCACGGAGTTTCAGGTTCGTGTACTGTGCAAACATGCTGGAGGCAGCTGGCACCCTTTCATGAAATCGGCAAGCAGCTCAAACAGCGTTATGAGACTTCAGTCAAAGTGGCCAGTTCCACCAATGAGGCAACTGGGGAGGGTGAGATCTCCCAGACCCGATCCCAGGTGCAACAGCCCCCTCCAGGCCCTCGACCGGACCTCATTCCCCGCACGATCTTCTTCACATTGAGGACTCACCGAGTTTTTGCAGGCCTAGCAAGTATTCGGCAGGCACCTTGGCCCGCAAATGCTACAAGGATAAGAACTGCGAGGCCATCTGCTGTGGCAGGGGGCACAACACTCAAAGCCGAGTGGTGACGAGACCGTGCCAGTGCCAGGTGCGCTGGTGCTGCTATGTTGAATGCAAACAATGCACACAAAGAGAAGAGGTTTACACCTGCAAGGGGTAAAAACCATCTCAACCATGCAGAATATATTTCACAACAGTGAAGATAAATGAATAAGTGGAAGCCAAAATAGAGGAGAAGTGACAAGTTTAGGTGGATTCCCTTGTCCTGGTTTGGGAAAGGTCTCAAAGGCATCAAACTAGATGACAGCACTTTTGGAGAGGTTTTGCAGGGCGTTTTATTTTATTATTATTATTATTATTATTATTATGTTTTATTTTATTTTTTTATGTGGAGCAGTGTGAAAGCTGTATAATATACCAATCCTAGGGAATGGTCTACAGTTTTGAGTGACACTTTGGAACTAAATTAAACATTTCACAGAGTAATTTGTCTGCCAAATATCAGTCAGCAGTAAAGTCCAGTCTTGGACAGACAATAGTTGATCCAGTGATTTGAAATAATAGCTTGAAACGTCTTAAGCCGCATGTGTATGTGTATGTGTATGTGTTTCTATGTGACTTAATTCCAAATGAATTAATTTGGAGATGGAATTTGCAATGACAAAATAGTGTCAGATTTATTCTACATGCACATGTTTTCTACACCCACACAAGAGTGTGTATGCATTTGTACATAGATAAAATTACATTATAATTATATTATATACACCACTTATATGAGTATGTTAAATAACCACTAACCACACAAAGTTTTATTGTTTGTGTGCTTGCATTCAAAATTCACTTTGTGTTGTAATTCTCTTCGACAAGGCCCTTAGGAAAGCAATACTTTTGATTTGTGTTTTGTGGATATAATTTGTGGAATGAAAATGATTTGCTTTTCCCTTTTTTTTGCTTGACAGTGGAAGTCTTTGCCAGTCTCTTTAAGATTTAACTGCCTTAAATTAACTTTACAAATGACTGTTCAGGTTACAACTGAAACCACTATGCATCATTCGATGGTAAAGATCCTGGAGATATCACAGTGAGCATTAGTCTCCATGATTTAGGCTTCCGCTTGACGACAGATCTGTCCATCCTCATTAAAAGCTGGTGATTCAGTGCTGTTATCGTTGCAGTAGTACTTTTCAGGACAATGCTAGTTAAATATGAAATACGCCTTGGTTCATGGTCACTTAATGCTCTGTTGAGAAAAAAGTTGAGAATAAACATGACAGCAATTGTGGGCCAATAATCTACATTGGAAAGAAAGACATTTCCCCATTTCTGCATTGTATTTATAGGGGGAAATAATTAACCTCAGAGTTAATACATTTTCCAGCGGATATTGATGTTGGAAAATGATTTTAGATTCAAATGCCCATGCTTGTTAATCAATCAGTGGTTCTTCTTAAATGACTGTGTCCTTGAATCAATTCAAAATTGTTGAGAGGCTAAACATGACATTTGACTATATGGATGTAGAAGTCCATCTATCTATAATGTAAAATAGAACATTGAAAAAACTTTTTTTTTTATTTTTTTATTTAACATAACAGCTGGCATGGAGAATACCGCTGTGTGACCAAATGACAAGATCTAAGTTTCTGATCAGACTTTTAATAATTTAAAACACTTAATTTAGTGGCAGCACACACCTTGACTAATGACTTTGTATTCAGATCACCAAACTCTGTTGAGATCCATGTAGTGTAAATAAATTATATACAAATGAAGATATGACAAAATATATAAATTAATTATATATGCTCTTTTAGTTTAGTGTGAATGAACTACTGAGTGAGAGACGAACAGAAAGAAAAATGGCACCATTCACGCACTGAAGCTTGGAAGCTCTTTTATTTATTTATTTTATTTTTTTTATTGTAAATAGCTATGGTTATGATCCTATGGCATACAGACAAAAGTGAGGCACATGCATACCACTTACATGCATTTTCAGAGAAATTGCCAGAATACTGATGTAAAGATCTGTCTAAATTGATGTTTTAAGTACTATCAAATTCAAACACAAAATGTTTTCCCCCAAACTTTTATGAAGTGCCAAGTTCAGTGCTTTGTAAATAAATGTTATGCTGTTATGAAATTATCCTCAGTAAGCACACATATGTCGCTATGATCTCTGTGAAAGTATGTGTCATCTGGAAAGCACTGTATTTTATTTTAAATATATTATTTGTGTCAAATCTTTAAAAGGAGCAAATTTACTTTTTGTTAATTTTTGATAACATTTTGAACAAAACATTTGGTGGATGACTCGAGAAGTTATGTTTTGGTGTTGCATTGAAGATAAGCAAATGCTCAATTAAAAATGACATCCACACAAATATGTAAAAGTCAAACATGACAGTGCTACACAAATTTGATTAATATTTTGTCTTGTATTCCAGTAAAAATATCGAAACATCCTTGAAACAAGATACATTTACTTTACAATCTAAAAAAAAAAAAATATCTAAATAAATATACACACATATATATATACCTTTTTATGCTGATATTTTATTCTGATGAAAAAAAAAAGAAGCGAATAATTTGATCCAAAATTGAAATACAAAAACAAGGGGTTTATGAGTACATAGGAAATAATTCTGAGAAGGAGAATTATATAGAATTATCTTTATGTAGACATACAATGCATTATAAAAGCATTTTAATGCATTTATTAGGACTTTTAATGCACCTTATAATGCATTCTAAATATCTAAAAATTCTTAAATCAAGATGCAAAATTAAGTGAGTTTTTGATTAAAACAAGCTAAATTATCTGCCAATGGTGTGAGAAAAATAATCTTGTATCTAAATTAAATCTTGTTTCTTGTTTCTATCCCAAACAGAAATAAGATTATTTTTCTCACCTCTTTGGCAGATAATTTTGCATTTTTTAAGCATAAATTTTTCAAGAAAACAAGAAAAAAATATCTTATGCCATTTTACTTATCTAGTAAAAGCGTCTTGATTTAAGAATTTTTAGATATTTGGACTGGAAACAAGAAAAAAATACTAAGAAGAGTATTTTTGTTTTTTCAGTGTATAATACTTATGTTAAGCCTTTAGAAAGTATAATTTATTAAATACAACAAACAACTAATTTCATATGTAACAAGGAATTTGCAAATATTATAAAACTTTACTTGTGGTTACAGTTATGAAAACATATGCATTATAACATACATTATGAATACCTTTATAATGCATTATACATAAAGGCTTTAAGTAAACTGTTACCCATTTTCTTTCATTTAAACTAATGAGCTGAATTCCAAGTAGTTAATGGGGAGACATGCAAATTAAAGAATGCTTGGAAGCACAAACATTACTTAGCATGCTACATGGAAACCATAATGCCTATACCGAGTCTTTCATCAGTCACGGCGTATGCCCACAGCAGTGGTGAACAGAAAACAGCAATGACATACATATAAGACACAATTCTCCTCAGATGCCTGTTCAAATCACAGCTCACTAAATATTTTGGCAAACAATGTAGATATCATATATAGTTGCATTTTTGGCATGCTGCATGTTCTCATTAATCAGTAATACTTTTTCATTGACAGGTTTTTTTTGTTGTTGTTGAGATTTTCATTTTCTTTCTTTATTTTTGTTGTTGTTGTCTTGGTTTCTTAATCTCACTTTCCAATGCAACCGGTATAAATTGTATTTGGTATGGGGAAAAGGACACAGAGATGATATATAACTTATTTTGAAATGTTTTATGAGCGTGTGTTATTTGTAAATTTTGTAAAGTTCAAGATTATATATATATATATATATATATATATATATATATATATATATATATATATATATATATATATATATATATATATATATATATATATATATATATATATATATATATATTTTTGTTTTTTTCTGTCTTGCATTTGTCCTGTAATTGGGTATTTGCTTTTTGAGGTTGAGGTATATGTTTGCCACCCCACTAGAACCCAATCCGCCCACCGCACCCCTCCCGCCCCTCAAGATAAAGAACAATGCAAACAATCTAAAGTAAATTTCTGCTCTTATGTCTGAAATGCTACTTTTTCCTTATTTTATTATAAAGAATTTATACCAAAGAGGAATAATATTTACTATGTAACCAATAATAAACTTCAACACCCACCCAGTCAACACCCAGTTAGCTGTAGCAATCTCATTATTTGTAGCATAAAGGCTAATACTGAACAATTTTATACTAGTATTGAGATTATCGAAACAAACGTAACTTTAAGAAACGTCCCCGGTTACGTATGTAACCTTAGTTCCCTGAGAACAGGGAGCGAGGCGCTGCGTCAGCTGGCGCTTCTGAGGAACGCCTCCAGCGTGACTGGTGCCTGATATCACAATCGAACAACGTCAATCCTATTGACCGGCGACAGCCTATGATGTCATCAAGGTGCGACCAGGAAGTATAAGGCGCCTTGCCAACATGACAGCATCCTATCTGAAGGGACTGTTTGGCAGGCAGGCCCTGAGGCATGGCAAACTGACGCGGCGTCTCGTTCCCTGTTCTCAGGAACTAAGGTTATCACGTAACGGGGCGTTCCCCGAAAGGAACTCGCTGCGGGCATGAGGCATGGCAAACTGGCGCGGCGTCTCGTTCCCTGTTCTCAGGAACTAAGGTTATCGTAACCGGGGCGTTCCTTCGAAAGGAACTCGCTGCGTCAGTTTGCCATGCCTCAGGCCTGCCAAACAGTCCCTTCAGGCGATAGGATGCTGTCATGTTGGCAAGGCGCCCTTATATACTTCCTGGTCGCACCTTGATGACATCATAGGCTGTCGCCGGTCAATAGGATTGACGTTGTTCAATCCTACGATATACCCACGCCTCCATGCCGAAGGGAGTGCCTGCCCATTGGCAGTGACAACTGTCCGGACAAGCAACTTCAACTGAGATGCCTGAACCACTCCCCTTCTGGTCACATCAGGCTGCCAGTGACAGCGCTCCCTACGGTCAAAGCCCAAGCTATAAACCTGAGAAGGAACCTTCCATATGAAGTCCTGCCCTGGACACTCGAAGGCCTAGAACCAACCCATTCAACAGAAGGGGTTCCTTTAAGGGAGCGTGGCTAGGGGACCCGAGGGAACCTGCCAGTCACTATTCGGGAGGAATTCACTGAATGCCACCAGGGAGGCTCGACCTGGTGACCTCTATGTGGGACACATCAGTTAGCCAACCCTGTCTGTAAGTACAGAGCCTCTGGTACTCGCCTCCGCAGAGACATCCCGCTAGGGTACTGCCAAATGGCAGTGTCCTCCACCAGCCGGACCTCAGAGACGGGTTATCCTGCAGAGCAGCGCTCGGCGAAGTGCCTCTTAACCCTTGCTAGCGAGGGGAGATTAGCCGCTCGATCCTAGGATCTACCAAGCACTTATTTTAAAACGTGCTTAGGAGGCCTAACAGGCCTACGGGCTGATCCTAGCTGGGAGGCCTCGAAGGGCCTTCGACCAATCGATCAGAGCCAAGCGGCTGTAAGCTCATAGAAGACTCTCACTTGAGAGGAGCTCCTAAGCCTGCCTGGTAGGTAACCATGCTGTAGGCGATCTATGAAAGTCCCTTACTGTAGGGACGCAGCAGCAGTGTCGTCTCGTCATGCTAGGGTATAACCACCGCCTTCAGGAGCTGCCGGCTAGAACGGAGCTTGATAGCAGGTGACCACTAGCTGTCAGCGTAAAGCCAGTTATGCGTTCCCTTCTAGGGAACTCGTTCCCCTAGGGAGGCCAGAAGGGGCCTCCACCTGGTAACCTGGGCTGACTGCTCGCGACTCCAGACTCTTTTGTGGAGCTCGCCCTCAGGTCGGCCTAATAAGGCCTGCTAACCAATAGCAGTCGAGATGGCCCTCGGGCAGCCGGAAGATGGGACTCGCTCTGACTGGGAGGCCTAGTGAGGCAACCTGATAGCACATAAGCCGGCTAACCGAGCGCCCAGGCTCGGGCTCACCCTCAGGGAGGACTGGTGAGGCCTACCACCTGTTCTAGTCACACCTGCGAACCGTCAGAGGTGACTGAGGTCCCAATGGCGAATCCCGCAGGGAAGTCCCGTGCAGACTTCTACCTGTTAGCAAACCCATGCTACCAACGGTTACCGAAACTGGGGACCGGGGAACGATCTCAGGGAGGCCCAGCGCCTGCCACCTGATAGCGGAATGTGCTAACCTCCCGGGAGGCCTAGTAAGGCCTACGACCTGCTAGCACTCCACGCTCACCGCCACAGAGACTGGGAACTGGGCACTCACCCTCAGGGAGATCTCTCCGGGGAGGCCGGGTAAGGCCTACTCCCTACTAGCAACTCGTGCTATCCATCCAGTGACTGGGACCCGGGGCCGCCCCCTCAGGGGAGGTCAAGTGAGCCTGCTTACCCCACAGCAGGCCCTTAGGGAGGCCTAGTAGAGCCTACCACCTACTAGTAGCTCGTTTTGCCAGCCGACGAGGGACTAATGCACCGGAATACCCCCTCGGGGGAAGACCGGGCAAAGCCTGCTGCTCACAGCAGGCTCTTCAGAGAGGCCTGGCTACTACCTTAGCCAGCTATCCCAAAAAATGGGAGCCTACCCCTCAGGGAGGCCTGGCAGGGCCTACCGCAAAATAGGAGGTCTGCAGATACTATGAGCCCTGCCATAGTTAGAAGAAAGCTGGCTGCTGCACCCGGGGCTGACGGTGGCTGTCCGCTGCTGACGAAGAACTGAAAATATCCAGTTATCACCTGGGGACTCATCCTCAAGGAGGACAAAGCCTACTAGTTGACGAGGTTCTGCTGAAGTCGACATCGAAGGAAAAACCCCTCAGGCCCCCCAAGGGCCGTGACGTCGAGACTCTCTTGCAAGGAGGCCTGATGATGCCTACCACCTGTCCTGGAGTCTGCTGCCCAGACTGACCACGCTGGCTACTCACAACCAGCTGGCCTTCCTATGCCCCCACCTGGGTCTGGCTCCATCCCAGAAGCTAGAGGGCCTCCGTGACGGCGCAGTCTCACAGGCAGTTGCCTATAGACATGAACCTAAACACATTGCCAATAGCAGTGCACTCAGCAACAAACGCTCAAACACCCTCTAAAGCAAGGGGAGTACAACTTACGTCACCTCTCCGGGCGGCCGCCTACTCTCACGGCCTGCCGATCACTGCAAGGGCGTCAGCCGTTGGCAATGCTCGGGCCTCAGGGAAGCATCCGACTGAAACCGCCATGTAGAAGGTTGCGATGTTCAGCTCAACCCGAGCCCTAAAAAAGGTGGAGCAGAAGACATAGAGCAAAGGGTAAACATATCATCCAAATATGCAGCCCACCGGCCGTACCACCCTCCAGGATGAGGCCGGGGGCCACCAGAAGGTGGCGGCCAGACAATGCTCTGAAAGGCGGGTTACAGTAAAATAAGTCTACTCGCACAAGCGAAATACGCTTAACCCCGCCCCACGACCACTGGCAAAGTCGCTATCTCTGCTGCAACACCTAGACTGCATTACTCAATAACCCCAGAACGCAGAGAAGGAGGCGGGCCTTGGCCGGCCAACTCTATCTTAAGAGGAGGCTAAATCAAGGGTGTAGAAACAACGCACTGTACTTATACTTAAGGACAGGCCCGGGGCGGCAATACCTAAAAGGGAAACGGCCCCCCCACCCTTTGCGAAGCCTAGGCCAAGTGGTGCGGCGCCAAGCCTGCACTAGATCTACTCAGGGCTCAGGAAGAAATATTATAACCCACGTCAAGACCACGAGGCCCCGAACCCGTTACAAAGCCCAGCAGGGCTGGGTGCAGATCTCACTAAAGCTCATGCATTAGTCCCATATAACAAAGGGCTCACCTGCCTCTTATTACTCACGGGGAGCTGCAGGCCCTTCCGGTATCCACGAAGACTCCAAAGACCCCCAAACTCTCTCAGGGAGGCGAAAAACCACGGGTCCTGAAACATAACATAACTTAATGTTTCCTCCCTCCTCGAGGGGAACTCACCCGCCCGCTGCTCAGCGCTTCAGTCCTTGACCAAGCAGCAACATAAATAGTAATCGCCATCCTGAGGGGGGCGCTCAAACGGATCAAGCCAGGCGGGCCGTCAGAATCTCACATCCGCTCATCACGGGCCCACCCGGCCTGATGCCCTCCCCCTGATCGAGGTCCCTCAGCAGGTCCGCCTGGTATGCCTGCAACACCGCCATGGTGTGCAGACCCGCCGCAGCGTGACCAGCTGACATGTATGCCCTGCCATTCAAACGGGAAGTCGTTTTCAGCGGTTTGGACGGCAGGGAGGGAGCCCTCAGTGTCGATGGCCGCCCAGAGGCGAGATAGTTCGCAAGCGTCTGCGTCCACTGGTGGCACCGACACATACCGCCTCAGACACGCCCTCAGCGTTAGCGAAATTGGCTCGCTGGCGCGAAGATGCGGGCGGTAAGGCTTCTTCCATGCCCCCGAGATCTGCTGGTGGATATCCGGGAGGAATGGAAGGCTCCCCGGGGTTGGGAGCTCATGGTCGGCGAGAAACCGATCGTCCAGGCGGTTTGGACGTGCGGCTTCTCTCCTAACACGCTGCCATGGCAGCTGCAGCCTACCTGCAGCACGTTCCATCACCTCCAGCAAATCACCATACATGGGGCAGGATGGTTGGGAGGCTTCGGCCTCAGCCGACTCATCTTCAGCCTCCTCCTCCATCCCCTGCTCTACCGGAAGAGCCGCGGACGAGGGGGAGGAACCTAGGTCCCGCTCCTCCCACGACGACCGCCTCTCGCGATCTGACTGATGGTCTGCGAGAACAACCCCTCTCTCCAGACGATGAGCCAGATCCATCTGGGAACCCCATGATCTAAGGCGCCGCTCAGCCTCGGCCTGAGCGGGCCCGTCCCCAGATGCTGAGCCCCCTTCCCTCAGGAAGAGGGCCGGCGAGCGGAGCGTTCTCAAGGAACTGCTCACAGTTTGCACAAGAGGCTCCTCGAGAACCTCTCGCATGCTCTTCCCCCAGGCAGTAAACGCAAAGTGTGTGTGTGTCGCCAGGCGTGAGGTACCTGGTGCACGGATCCACACACTTGCGGAAGTGGCGCTGCTTCATTTCTCCTCTTCAGATTGACGCTTTACAATCAGACACAGGCAAAACAGTCCCTGAAGACGAAAGGATGCTGTCATGTTGGCAAGGCGCCCTTATATACTTCCTGGTCGCACCTCGATGACATCATAGGCTGTCGCCGGTCAATAGGATTGACGTTGTTCGATTGTGATATCAGGCACCAGACACGCTGGAGGCGTTCCCCGTAGCGTCAGCTGACGTAGCGCGAGTTCCCTTTCGAAAGGGAACAGCAAGTGAGTTCATTGTTTAGACTTTCATTAAATGTCACATTCATTAAATGTGGATCGCAGACACTTAGAATTTGACAAATGCACAGTTATTTTGTTTTCTTCTTCTTAAATTCCAATGGCTTGGTCACTATTCTGATTTTTGTCAAGGTTTACGCAATGCTGCAACTGTTAAAATGCATTATTTTTCTTTTAAGGGCAGATTTTTTTCAGTAGTTTGTCTTTGTCCACTTTTTCTTGTCTTATGGGAAACTATTTTCCTCTAAATTATTTTCCTCTACCTCATGTGTATAGCTTGTAGGTATAAACTGATCAAAAATGACTGGTAAGAATGTATTTAAGTTATTTAACATCTTTGTATAACAAAGGCAAGAAAATCTGAAAATAATAAAAGAGATTTTAAATAATTTTGAGGCTCTGTTTTTCTGATTTTACAAGAATTTATATGTGGGAATTTAATTTATCTGAATGTTTTTGATGAAAAATACTTACATTTTAATTTTTTTAAAGAAATTAGTCCAAATGTAAAAATAATAATAATAATATTTTAAAGCTGCAAGCAGCATTTATCGGGGTTCAAACAATTAAGGCCTTTAAAAAGTTATTAAGTTTTATTTAGCAAGCTTATAAACATCTTGATCATCTGATCAGATTTAGAGACACGCATCCAGACTTTACGTGAGAGTAGTGAGAATGTAACAGCTTTAGATACTCCTTTGGATGCGACTAGCTTAGTGAACACTCATTGTTTGGTTCCGGCTGAGCCCTTGCAGCAGGGCAATTGGGTGACTGTGAGACAGCATATTCGCGGATCTAAAAACCACTCTTCTGTTCCGATTAGAACATCAAACAGGTTCTCCCCACTCAGTGATGCACCCACTGAGGATCCTGTTGAAAGTGCCCTAGTTATTGGCGATTCTATTACACGGAACGTGAAAATAGAGACACCAGCCACCATAGTCACATGTTTACCGGGAGCCAGAGCGCCTGACATCAAAGCAAATTTAAAAGTGCTGGCTAAAGCTAATCGTAAATTCTCTAAGATTATTATTCACGTCGGCACTAATGATGTTCGACAGTCGGAGATCACCAAAATTAACATTAAAGAGGTGTGTAAACTCGCAAGTACAATGTCACCGGCAGTCTGTTTATCTGGCCCCTCCTGTTAAAAGGAGTGATGAAATAGTTAGCAGATTATCATCACTCAATGGCTGGTTGTCTAAGTGGTGTCCGCAAAATAACATAGGGTTCATAGACAATTGAAAAAGTTTTTGGGGCAGACCCGACCTGTTGAAGTTAGACGGAATTCATCCTTCCTGGGCTGGTGCTGCTCTTCTCTCTAGTAATTTGGCACATAGTCTTAGAGCTAAACCTTGACTCACTGGGGCCCAGGTCAGGAAGCAGACAAACTGGCTAAACCAACCGTCTGCTAGCTGTCTCACGTCACCAGAGTCAGCTAAATCCCAGCACATAGAGACGCTTTCACCTAGATATTATCACATAGAGACTGTGTCTGTTCCCCGAATCAGTAAATACAAAAAAACATCAAAACCATTCAACAGTAAAAATTTAATTGATGTCCAACAAATAAACAACAGATATAATACGGATGAACAATTGATAAATCTCGGGTTGCTGAATATTCGATCCCTTTAGCGCTTATTGTTAATGATATGATTATAGATCATAACCTAGACGTGCTGTGTTTGACAGAAACCTGGCTAAAACCTGACGACTACATTACTTTAAATGAGTCCACTCCCCAAGATTATTGTTATAAACACGAGCCACGTCTGAAAGGAAAAGGGGGAGGTGTTGCTGTAATTTTAATGATATCTTCAGTATTACTCAGAAGTCTAATATAATATAATTCCTTTTCAAATATAATTCCTTTGAAGTTTTGGTGCTTTATGTAACGTTGTGTAGTGTAAATGATAAATCCCGTTTGACATTTGTGTTGGCTACTGTATACAGGCCACCAGGGCACAATACAGACTTTATCAAAGAATTTGCTGGTTTTCTATCAGAGTTAGTACTGGCTGCAGATAAAGTACTAATTGTTGGTGATTTTAATATCCATGTTGACAATGAAAAAGACGCATTGGGATTGGCATTTAAAGACATTCTAAACTCTATTGGAGTTAAACAACACGATCGGGACCCACTCGCCTTAATCATACTTTAGATCTAATACTGTCACATGGACTAAATGTTGATACCGTTAAAATTCTGCAGCAGAGCGATGACATCTCAGATCATTACCTAATATCATCTATACTTAATTTAGCTAAGGCTGCAAAGCCATCCTACTTCAAATATGGCAGGACTATAACCGCTGTGACTAAAGATTGCTTTGTACATAATCTTCCTCATCAGTTCCATCTCCTCAGCATTACAGATAGCCAAGAGGAACTTGATGTTGCAACAGAAACTACTGACTCTCTCTTTACTAGCACTTTAGACATAGTTGCTCCTCTGCGCTTAAAGATTAAAGCATATAATCCAACGCCGTGGTACAACGAGCACACTCGGGCCCTTAAAACAGCAGCCAGAAAAATGGAGCGCAGCTGGAAGAAAACAAAACTGGAGGTTTTTCGCAATTTGTGGAAAGAGAGCATGATTGCATACAGAAAGGCCATAAAAACTGCTAGATCTGCTTATTTCTCAACTCTTTTAGAAGAAAACAAACACAACCCTAGGTATTTATTCGATACAGTGGCTAAATTAACAAAGGATAAAGCTTCAACTTCTGACGTTTGTAAACAACACAGCAGTAATGACTTTATGAACTTCTTTACTAGTAAGACTGATAACATTAGGAATAAAATTATAACCATGCAGCCGTCTACTACAGTATCACTTCAGACAAAACATTGTAGTGTCACTGAGGAAAAATTACACTCATTCACTGCTATAGGAAGAGAAGAATTGGCTAAACTTGTTAAATCATCAAAATCAACAACATGTATGCTTGACCCTATACCGACTAGGCTATTAAAAGAGATGCTTCCAGAGGTCATAGATCCTCTGCTTAATATTATTAATTCATCTTTGACATTAGGATATGTACCAAAAACTTTTAAGTTGGCTGTAATTAAACCACTTATTAAAAAACCGCAACTTGATCCTAAAGAATTAGTCAATTACAGACCAAATCTCGAATCTACCATTTCTATCAAAAATATTAGAAAAGGCAGTGTCTTCACAATTATGTTCCTTTTTAGAAAGAAATGGTATATGTGAGGATTTTCAGTCAGGATTTAGACCGTATCATAGTACTGAGACTGCTCTCATCAGAGTTACAAATGATTTACTCTTATCATCTGATCGTGGTTGTATCTCTCTATTAGTGTTACTCGATCTTAGCGCTGCATTCGATACTATCGATCACAATATTCTTTTGAATAGACTCGAAAATTATGTTGGCATTAGTGGAACTGCATTGGTATGGTTTAAATCTTACTTATCTGACCGTTATCAGTTTGTAGCAGTAAATGAAGAGATGTCACACCGATCACAAGTTCAGTATGGAGTACCGCAAGGCTCAGTGTTAGGACCGTTGCTTTTCACCCTGTATATGCTACCACTGGGAGATATCATTAGGAAGCATGGCGTTAGTTTTCATTGTTATGCTGATGATACTCAGCTCTATATTTCTTCACGCCTGAAACTTACCAATTCATAAGATTAACGGAATGCATAGCTGATATAAAAAATTGGATGAATAGTAATTTCCTGCAACTTAATTCAGATAAAACTGAATTTTTAATTATTGGACAGAAAAGCTCCACAAGTAGTGCCCTAGAATACTGTCTAACCCTCGATGACTGCTCTGTCAAGCCCTCGTCGTCAGTGAGGAACCTGGATGTGCTCTTTGATACCAATCTTTCGTTTGAAAGCCACGTTTCTAGCATCTGTAAAACTGCATTCTACCACCTTAAAAATATATCTAAATTATGTCACATGCTTTCAATGCAAAATGCTGAACAATTAGTACATGCGTTCATGAGCTCAAGGCTAGATTATTGTAATGCTCTACTGGGTGGTTGCCCTGCTCGCTAATAAATAAACTCCAGCTGGTCCAAAAGCGCAGCTCGAGTTCTTACTAGAACCAGGAAGTACAATCATATTAGTCCAGTTCTGTCAACACTGCACTGGCTCCCTATTAAACATCGCATACATTTAAAATCTTGCTTATTACTTATAAAGCAATAAATGGTTTAGCTCCCCAGTACTTAAGCGAGCTCTTAACGCATTATACTCCATCACGTCTATTGCGGTCTCTAAACTCTGGCCAGTTGAAAATACCTAGAATATCTAAATCAACTGCAGGCAGTCGATCCTTTTCCTATTTAGCACCTAAACTTCCTAGCATTGTTCGGGAAGCAGACACACTCTGTCAGTTTAAATCTAGACTAAAAACGCATCTCTTTACTATGGCATTCACATAGAACATTTTTAACTTTCTTTATTCAAATCAAATGACTGATTGTTAGGCTGCATTAACTAGGTCAGCGGAACCGAACACTTCCCATAACACCTGATGTACTCGTTACATCATAAAAAGTGGCATCCACACTAATGTTAGTCTCTCTGTTTATCCCGAGGTTTACTGCAGTCGGCTGGATCCAGGCCGTGTCCGGATCGGATGGTGGACCTGCATCTGGACATGACCAGCTCATCCTGGAGTGTCTGCTGAGACCGTGTCCATTAGTGTCTCCTGTGAATTTGCCTCACCGGCACGTCATCCTCAATTAACCCGTCTCCGGCGCAATAACTCCGATCTTTCAAGTATTCATATTCTTGTGTAATCGACGCGCCATCCTAAATGAACCCGTCTCTTGCGTGATACCCAAAATTTCGAATATTCCTATCTAATATGATTTATGACCTGCAAGGTTGCCAGAGTCATAATTATACACTGTTATTAATAGGCCAGAGGAGAACTGGTACCCCGACTGAGTCTGGTTTCTCCCAAGGTTTATTTTTCTCCATCATCCCCTGATGGAGTTTTGGTTCCTTGCCACTGTCACCTTTGGCTTGGCTTGCTCAGTTGGGGACACTCAAATTATGATCCAAGTTTCTCAACTAAATATACAAATAGAATTTATTAATTTGGTCATATATAATTCTATAAACTATCCAAATTAAACTAGCCAAATCAAATTTTGTTGCAATGTTGTCCTGTTTAACACTGTGAAGCTGCTTTGAAACAATCGTCATTGTAAAAGCGATATATAAATAAAGTTGATTGATTGATTGATTGATTGATCTGTAACGGGCCTGTTCTAGGTTGGGATCAAACCCGGGTCTCTTGTGTTCAAAGTCACTCAGCTTACTGATTGAGCCCCCAGTTAATGAATCCAAGGGCAGAGATTCCAAAAAGCAAGGAGTCGTTGATCTTCAACAAAAGACAAACTTTACTTTAGAAAATTACAACAAAACAAAGGAAGCCGGGCTTCCAAGAACCAGAGAAAACAACACAGACACAAGGGTCAAAAAAACATAACTCGATACAAACTTAGCTTGTGGCTGGCAACAGGTAACATAGGCTCAAGACTGAACAATGAAGCATGGCCCAAAGCCAGTTAAATAGGGCCTAGCACAGGTGACACACATCAGGCATATTGAATGGTAGTGTTCAGCAAGAGCCTGGTGAGAGGCGCCACCTGCTGACCAGGAGGAAAATAGCAGTCCAGTGGTGAGTTCTTACATGATCATAGAGAGAAAGGACCATTTATAGTCAATACAGGCAGTTTACCATAGGAAATGGTTTTAAACTTTTAACAACTATAGTGCCACTATAGTCTGATCTCTATAAAAGTTTGCATGCTTCTTGAGAGTCACATGGTGCACGTGCCAACCAAGTTTTGAGTTTTTGTTCAGGATTAATAGGCTTTTGAGCATGTTTTGCCAGACCCATTCTCTAAATGACCCTGTTATAGCTACCCAAAGGGTAAAAATCCCATTTTATAACTATTGATATGGAGAGTCCAGAGAATCATTCATTAGTCTGGTTCCATTCGGGCAAAAAACCTAGGACTAGTTTGCAAAAGTAGGTTAACACATTAGTGAATATAAAATCTTTTTAACACATTAGTGAATTAGTGAATCTATTAAATTATATGCATATTGTGTGGATATGTCAAATGCCACGTGATTACAGAGTCGTACAACTCGTTAGCGCCAACTAGTGGCCAATTTCTTAAAATTTTCTTATAGACCTCTGGGTCTGTGATTGTTTTGCTTAAAATCAATAGTATATTTTTGTTATTTGTGTGGTTATACAAATGGTAATTTATACAGAAAAAACATGGTTTTACCATCATAAAACTGTGGTGAATTTTTGTAAGGGTATGTTTGTGCTATACATTATGTAGCACAAAAAAAGTATTTGTACTAAGCAAAAGGAGTTTACATTACATCCCTACATTAAAATGATATTAAAGAAAGACCACAACAACAACACAATTTCAGTGTTACTAGATCAGAGGAATGTTCTGCAGGAACACACACACACACACACACACACACACACTTTTACTGTCATTTACATATCCTGTAGAAACATCTTGCACATATACTTGGATTACATGCTGTTATCCCTTTACGGTTACTATTCTCATAAAACACTTGAATGTTGACTTTTAAAACAAAATTTAGCAGATATTTTAGCTAAATGGATGTTTTTGCTATGAATATTTATTGTCTTCCTGTCGAAAGCGCTCTGTTTGGTGCGCATGCGCTCTCCTGCTCGTTCAGTGCTTCAAGTTTAACACAGACTGTCAGACTGATGCTTTTTCATGCTAAATGGAAATACTGGCGTGAATTAGTAGCCTTTACAGATGAGGATATAACGTCTTGGTTACATATGTAACACTCGTTCCCTGAAGGAGGGAACGGAGACGTACGTCGGAACTGAAAGTAGGTTTTTGGAAAAAGTCAAAATAGCCGGAAAATACACCCAGGTGACGAGCCAATCCGAAGCATGCATTTTGTCCGTCTTGAGCCAGGGATTCCAACGTTATAAGACACTTGAGCCCACGCCCATCGGTTTAGGAGTGATGAGCCGTTTCGTACTTTTGACTGCTATAGCGCTACCTTAAGGCCGATTGGTTCGTGCTTCGCTGACGCTAGCAGTCGGTGTGAGTACTACCATCCCTGAAAGTTTCAAGTCTCTACGACTAACGGTTTGGTCTGCCCAATCAGTTTTAGATGTAGAATGATGCATCATGGGAAAATTAACAATTACAATAGGGTTTCAGCACTTCGTGCTCGAACCCCTAATAAAAAGGGCATAAAAGGGGCCTAAAATAGCCTATAAAAAAAAAAGGTTGATTTTTGCATTCTCAGCTCATTTATCGTGGAAATGTGGTGTTTTTTGTTTGTTTACCTTTTAAACTGTAAAACCTCTACCGGCGGCCCGGTCTGTGTAAAAGTTTGCACGCTTCTTTAGAATAATATGACGCACGTGTTCAGCTAATTTGGTGAAGTTTTACGCAGAGCAGACCATTTTTCGGTCATTTAAAGGTCATTTTGCATAGAATAATACAGAGCTTTTTTCACCTTTATAAGAGTTAAACCACCATTAATGGCCCAAAGCCCATCAAAGTTTGCAAGGTTCTTTAGGACCACGTGACGCATGCACGCACCCGATTTGGTGAAGTTGTATGCAAATCAGGCAGGAAGAGGGCTGCTTTCAGCCTTTGAATGGGATTTTCCCTTGAATTGCATAATTTTGGCATTTTTTATCCGTTATAGCGCAACCAAGGGGCCGGTCCGCTGCGTCCTTTTTCACGTGACCACAGAATGAGCTCTTACACAGGCGTGCTGAGTTTGGTGCAAATATCACGTTCCTTTTAACCAGTTCTAGCCAATGAAGTGAAAACGGCTCCTCCCACCTGGAACGTTTTGGCGGCCCTTAGGGACCGTGAACCCAAATGTACACTTTTGTTTGATAATTATTGACATTCAGACTCCAGAGAATCTTGCTGTGCTGGTTTAGTTACGGTCGGGCAAAAACCTAGGACTAGTTCGCAAAAGTATGTTTTTGGAAAAAGTCAAAATAGCCGGAAAATACACCCAGGTGACGAGCCAATCCGAGGCATGCGTTTGGTCCGTCTTGAGCCAGGGATTCCAACGATATAAGACACTTGATCCCACACCCAACGGTATAGGAGTGATGAGCCGTTTCGTACTTTTGCTCGCTGTAGCGCCCCCTTCAGGCCGATTGGGTCGTGCTTCGCTGACGCTGGCAGTCTGTGTGAGTACTACCATCTCTGAAAGTTTCAAGTCTCTACGACTAACGGTTTGGTCTGCCCGATCAGTTTTAGATGTAGAATGATGCATCATGGGAAAATTAACATTTACAGTAGGGTTTCAGCACTTTGTGTTGGAACCCCTAATAAAAAGGCATGAAAGGGGCCTAAAATAGCCTATAAAAAAAGAAGGTTGATTTATGCATTCTCAGCTCATTTATCGTGGAAATGTGATGTTTTTCTTTTTTTACCTTTTAAACTGTAAAATCTCTACCGGCGGCCCGGTCTGTGTAAAAGTTTGCACGCTTCTTTAGAATAATATGACGCACGTGTTCAGCTAATTTGGTGAAGTTTTACGCAGAGCAGACCATTTTTCGGTCATTTAAAGGTCATTTTGCATAGAATAATATAGAGCTTTTTTTCACCTTTATAAGAGTTAAACCACCATTAATGGCCCAAAGCCCATCAAAGTTTGCAAGGTTCTTTAGGACCACGTGGCGCATGCACACCCGATTTGCTGAAGTTGAAGTTGTGCAAATCAGGCAGGAAGAGGGCTGCTTTCAGCCTTTGAATGGGATTTTCCATTGAAATGCATAATTTTGGCACCTTTTTTATCCGTTATAGCGCCACCAAGGGGCCGGTCCGCTGCATCCTTTTTCACGTGACCACAGAATGAGCTCTTACACAGGCGTGCTGAGTTTGGTGCAAATATCTCGTTCCTTTTAACCAGTTCTAGCCAATGAAGTGAAAACGGCTCCTCCCACCTGGAACGTTTTGGCGGCCCTTAGGGACCGTGAACCCAAATGTACACTTTTTTTTGATAATTATTGACAATCAGACTCCAGAGAATCTTGCTGTGCTGGTTTGGTTCTGGTCGGGCCAAAAACCTAGAACAAGTTCGCAAAAGTAGGTTTTTGGAAAAAGTCAAAATAGCCTGAAAATACACCCATGTGACGAGCCAATCCGAGGCATGCGTTTGGTCCGTCTTGAGCCAGGGATTCCAACGATATAAGACACTTGATCCCACACCCAACGGTTTAGGAGTGATGAGCCGTTTCGTACTTTTGCTCGCTGTAGCGCCCCCTTCAGGCCGATTGAGTCGTGCTTCGCTGATGCTGGCAGTCGGTGTGAGTACTACCATCCCTGAAAGTTTCAAGTCTCTCGACTAACGGTTTGGTCTGCCCGATCAGTTTTAGATGTAGAATGATGCATCATGGGAAAATTAACAATTACAATAGAGTTTCAGCACTTTGTGTTCGAACCCCTAATAAAAAGGGCATAAAAGGGGCCTAAAATAGCCTATAAAAAAAGGTTGATTTTTGCATTCTCAGCTCATTTATCGTGGAAATGTGGTGTTTTTCTTTTTTTACCTTTTAAACTTTAAAACCTCTACCGGCGGCCCGGTCTGTGTAAAAGTTTGCACGCTTCTTTAGAATAATATGGCCTTGCGTGTTCAGCTAATTTGGTGAAGTTTTATGCCAGAGCAGACCATTTTTCGGTCATTTAAAGGTCATTTTGCATAGAATAATATAGAGCTTTTTTTCACCTTTATAAGAGTTAAACCACCATTAATGGCCCAAAGCCCATCAAAGTTTGCAAGCTTCTTTAGGACCACGTGACGCATGCACACACCCGATTTGCTGAAGTTGTATGCAAATCAGGAAGGAAGAGGGATGCTTTCAGCCTTTGAATGGGATTTTCCATTTAAATGCATAATTTTGGCACCTTTTTTATCCGTTATAGCGCCACCAAGGGGCCGGTCCGCTGGGTCCTTTTTCACGTGACCACAGAATGAGCTCTTACACAGGCGTGCTGAGTTTGGTGCAAATATCACGTTCCTTTTAACCAGTTCTAGCCAATGAAGTGAAAACGGCTCCTCCCACCTGGAACGTTTTGGCGGCCCTTAGGGACCGTGAACCCAAATGTACACTTTTGTTTGATAATTATTGACTTTCAGACTCCAGAGAATCTTGCTGTGCTGGTTTGGTTACGGTCGGGCCAAAAACCTAGGACTAGCTCACAAAAGTAGGTTTTTGGAAAAAGTCAAATTAGCCGGAAAATACACCCAGGTGACGAGCCAATCCGAGGCATGCATTTGGTCTGTCTTGAGCCAGGGATTCCAACAATTTAAGACACTTGAGCCCACACCCAACGGTTTAGGAGTAATGAGTCGTTTCGTACTTTTGCTCGCTGTAGCGCTCCCTTCAGGCCGATTGGGTGGGTAGCCCGCTGGCGTTGGCAGTCGGTGTGAGTACTACTATCCCTGAAAGTTTCAAGTCTCTACGACTAACGGTTTGGTCTGCCCGATCAGTTTTAGATGTAGAATGATGCATCATGGGAAAATTAACAATTACAATAGAGTTTCAGCACTTTGTGTTCGAACCCCTAATAAAAGGGCATAAAAGGGCCTAAAATAGCCTATAAAAAAGGTTGATTTTTGCATTCTCAGCTCATTTATCGTGGAAATGTGGTGTTTTTCTTTACCTTTTAAACTTTAAAACCTCTACCGCGGCCCGGTCTGTGTAAAAGTTTGCACGCTTCTTTAGAATAATATGACGCACGTGTTCAGCTAATTTGGTGAAGTTTTACGCCGAGCAGACCATTTTTCGGTCATTTAAAGGTCATTTTGCATAGAATAATATAGAGCTTTTTTTCACCTTTATAAGAGTTAAACCACCATTAATGGCCCAAAGCCCATCAAAGTTTGCAAGCTTCTTTAGGACCACGTGACGCATGCACACACCCGATTTGCTGAAGTTGTATGCAAATCAGGAAGGAAGAGGGATGCTTTCAGCCTTTGAATGGGATTTTCCATTTAAATGCATAATTTTGGCACCTTTTTATCCGTTATAGCGCCACCAAGGGGCCAGTCCGCTGGAGTCCTTTTTCACGTGACCACAGAATGAGCTCTTACACAGGCGTGCTGAGTTTGGTGCAAATATCACGTTCCTTTTAACCAGTTCTAGCCAATGAAGTGAAACGGCTCCTCCCACCTGGAACGTTTTGGCGGCCCTTAGGGACCGTGAACCCAAATGTACACTTTTTTTTGATAATTATTGACAATCAGACTCCAGAGAATCTTGCTGTGCTGGTTTGGTTACAGTCGGGCCAAAAACCTAGGACTAGTTCTCAAAGTATGTTTTTGGAAAAAGTCAAATTAGCCGGAAAATACACCCAGGTGACGAGCCAATCCGAGGCATGCATTTGGTCTGTCTTGAGCCAGGGATTCCAACAATTTAAGACACTTGAGCCCACACCCAACGGTTTAGGAGTGATGAGCCTTTTGCATTTCTTTGCTCGCTGTAGCGCCCCTTCAGGCCGATTGGGTCGTGGTGCCGCTGACGTTGGCAGTCCGTGTGAGTACTACTATCCCTGAAAGTTTCAAGTCTCTACGACTAACGGTTTGGTCTGCCCGATCAGTTTTAGATGTAGAATGATGCATCATGGGAAAATTAACAATTACAATAGAGTTTCAGCACTTTGTGTTCGAACCCCTAATAAAAAGGGCATAAAAGGGGCCTAAAATAGCCTATAAAAAAAAGGTTGATTTTTGCATTCTCAGCTCATTTATCGTGGAAATGTGGTGTTTTTCTTTTTTTACCTTTTAAACTTTAAAACCTCTACCGCGCCCGGTCTGTGTAAAAGTTTGCACGCTTTAGAATAATATGACGACGTGTTCAGCTAATTTGGTGAAGTTTTACGCCGAGCAGACCATTTTTCGGTCATTTAAAGGTCATTTTGCATAGAATAATATAGAGCTTTTTTTCACCTTTATAAGAGTTAAACCACCATTAATGGCCCAAAGCCCATCAAAGTTTGCAAGCTTCTTTAGGACCACGTGACGCATGCACACACCGATTTGCTGAAGTTGTATGCAAATCAGGAAGGAAGAGGATGCTTTCAGCCTTTGAATGGGATTTTCCATTTAAATGCATAATTTTGGCACCTTTTTATCCGTTATAGCGCCACCAAGGGGCCAGTCCGCTGGGTCCTTTTTCACGTGACCACAGAATGAGCTCTTACACAGGCGTGCTGAGTTTGGTGCAAATATCACGTTCCTTTTAACCAGTTCTAGCCAATGAAGTGAAAACGGCTCCTCCCACCTGAACGCTTTTGGCGGCCCTTAGGGACCGTGAACCCAAATGTACACTTTTGTTTGATAATTATTGACTTTCAGACTCCAGAGAATCTTGCTGTGCTGGTTTGGTTACGGTCGGGCCAAAAACCTAGGACTAGCTCGCAAAAGTAGGTTTTTGGAAAAAGTCAAATTAGCCGGAAAATACACCCAGGTGACGAGCCAATCCGAGGCATGCATTTGGTCTGTCTTGAGCCAGGGATTCCAACAATTTAAGACACTTGAGCCCACACCCAACGGTTTAGGAGTAATGAGTCGTTTCGTACTTTTGCTCGCTGTAGCGCCCCTTCAGGCCGATTGGGTCGTGCTTCGCTGACGTTGGCAGTCGGTGTGAGTACTACTATCCCTGAAAGTTTCAAGTCTCTACGACTAATGGTTTGGTCTGCCCGATCAGTTTTAGATGTAGAATGATGCATCATGGGAAAATTAACAATTACAATAGAGTTTCAGCACTTTGTGTTCGAACCCCTAATAAAAAGGGCATAAAAGGGGCCTAAAATAGCCTATAAAAAAAAGGTTGATTTTTGCATTCTCAGCTCATTTATCGTGGAAATGTGGTGTTTTTCTTTTTTTACCTTTTAAACTTTAAAACCTCTACCGGCGGCCCGGTCTGTGTAAAAGTTTGCACGCTTCTTTAGAATAATATGACGCACGTGTTCAGCTAATTTGGTGAAGTTTTACGCAAAGCAGACCATTTTTCGGTCATTTAAAGGTCATTTTGCATAGAATAATATAGAGCTTTTTTCACCTTTATAAGAGTTAAACCACCATTAATGGCCCAAAGTCCATCAAAGTTTGCGAGCTTCTTTAGGACCACGTGACGCATGCACGCACCAGATTTGGTGAAGTTGTATGCAAATCAGGCAGAAAGAGGGCTGCTTTCAGCCTTTGAATGGGATTTTCCATTGAATTGTATAATTTTGGCACCTTTTTTATCCGTTATAGCGCCACCAAGGGGCCAGTCCACTGCGTCCTTTTTCACGTGACCACAGAATGAGCTCTTACACAGGCGTGCTGAGTTTGGTGCAAATATCTCGTTCCTTTTAACCAGTTCTAGCCAATGAAGTGAAACGGCTCCTCCCACCTGGAACGCTTTTGGCGGCCCTTAGGGACCGTGAACCCAAATGTACACTTTTTTCTGATAATTATTGACAATCAGACTCCAGAGAATCTTGCTGTGCTGGTTTGGTTACGGTCGGGCCAAAAACCTAGGACTAGTTCTCAAAGTATGTTTTTGGAAAAAGTCAAAATAGCTGGAAACTATACACCCAGGTGACGAGCCAATCCGAGGCATGCGTTTGGTCCGTCTAGATCCAGGGATTCCAACGATATAAGACACTTGAGCCCACGCCCAACGGTTTAGGAGTGATGAGCCGTTGCATTTTTGCTCGCTGTAGCGCCCCTTCAGGCCGATTGGGTCGTAGCTGACGCTGGCAGTCGGTGAGTACTACCATCCCTGAAAGTTTCAAGTCTCTACGACTAACGGTTTGGTCTGCCCGATCAGTTTTAGATGTAGAATGATGCATCATGGGAAAATTAACAATTACAATAGAGTTTCAGCACTTTGTGTTCGAACCCCTAATAAAAAGGGCATAAAAGGGGCCTAAAATAGCCTATAAAAAAAAGGTTGATTTTTGCATTCTCAGCTCATTTATCGTGGAAATGTGGTGTTTTTCTTTTTTTACCTTTTAAACTGTAAAACCTCTACCGCGCCCGGTCTGTGTAAAAGTTTGCACGCTTCTTTAGAATAATATGACGACGTGTTCAGCTAATTTGGTGAAGTTTTACATAAAGCAGACCATTTTTCGGTCATTTAAAGGTCATTTTGCATAGAATAATATAGAGCTTTTTTCACCTTTATAAGAGTTAAACCACCATTAATGGCCCAAAGTCCATCAAAGTTTGCGAGCTTCTTTAGGACCACGTGACGCATGCACGCACCCGATTTGTTGAAGTTGTATGCAAATCAGGCAGAAAGAGGGCTGCTTTCAGCCTTTGAATGGGATTTTCCATTGAATTGTATAATTTTGGCACCTTTTTTATCCGTTATAGCGCCACCAAGGGGCCAGTCCACTGCGTCCTTTTTCACGTGACCACAGAATGAGCTCTTACACAGGCGTGCTGAGTTTGGTGCAAATATCTCGTTCCTTTTAACCAGTTCTAGCCAATGAAGTGAAAACGGCTCCTCCCACCTGGAACGTTTTGGCGGCCCTTAGGGACTGTGAACCCAAATGTACACTTTTTTTTGATAATTATTGACAATCATACTCCAGAGAATCTTGCTGTGCTGGTTTGGTTACGGTCGGGCCAAAAACCTAGGACTAGTTCTCAAAGTATGTTTTTGGAAAAAGTCAAAATAGCTGGAAAATATACACCCAGGTGACGAGCCAATCCGAGGCATGCGTTGGTCCGTCTTGAGCCAGGGATTCCAACGATATAAGACACTTGAGCCCACGCCCAACGGTTTAGGAGTGATGAGCCGTTTCGTACTTTTGCTCGCTGTAGCACCCCCTTCAGGCCGATTGAGTTGTGTTTCCGCTGGCGCTTGGCAGTCGGTGTGAGTACTACCATCCCTGAAAGTTTCAAGTCTCTACGACTAACGGTTTGGTCTGCCCGATCAGTTTTAGATGTAGAATGATGCATCATGGGAAAATTAACAATTACAATAGGGTTTCAGCACTTCGTGTTCGAACCCCTAATAAAAAGGGCATAAAAGGGGCCTAAAATAGCCTATAAAAAAAGGTTGATTTTTGCATTCTCAGCTCATTTATCGTGGAAATGTGGTGTTTTTCTTTTTTTACCTTTTAAACTGTAAAACCTCTACCGCGGCCCGGTCTGTGTAAAAGTTTGCTTCTTTAGAATAATATGACGACGTGTTCAGCTAATTTGGTGAAGTTTACGCAGAGCAGACCATTTTTCGGTCATTTAAAGGTCATTTTGCATAGAATAATATAGAGCTTTTTTCACCTTTATAAGAGTTAAACCACCATTAATGGCCCAAAGCCCATCAAAGTTTGCAAGCTTCTTTAGGACCACGTGACGCATGCACACACCCGATTTGGTGAAGTTGTATGCAAATCAGGCAGGAAGAGGGCTGCTTTCAGCCTTTGAATGGGATTTTCCATTGAAATGCATAATTTTGGCACCTTTTTTATCCGTTATAGCGCCACCAAGGGGCCGGTCCGCTGCGTCCTTTTTCACGTGACCACAGAATGAGCTCTTACACAGGTGTGCTGAGTTTGGTGCAAATATCTCGTTCCTTTTAACCAGTTCTAGCCAATGAAGTGAAAACGGCTCCTCCCACCTGGAACGTTTTGGCGGCCCTTAGGGACCGTGAGCACAAATGTACTCTTTTTTTGATAATTATTGACATTCAGACTCCAGAGAATCTTGCTGTGCTTGTTTGGTTACGGTCGGGCCAAAAACCTAGGACTAGTTCGCAAAAGTAGGTTTTTGGAAAAAGTCAAAATAGCCAGAAAATACACCCAGGTGACGAGCCAATCCGAGGCATGCGTTTGGTCCGTCTTGAGCCAGGGATTCCAACGATATAAGACACTTGAGCCCACGCCCAACGGTTTAGGAGTGATGAGCCGTTTTGTACTTTTGCTCGCTGTAGCGCCCCCTTCAGGCCGATTGAGTTGTGTTTCTCTGACGCTGGCAGTCGGTGTGAGTACTACCATCCATGAAAGTTTCAAGTCTCTACGACTAACGGTTTGGTCTGCCCGATCAGTTTTAGATGTAGAATGATGCATCATGGGAAAATTAACAATTACAATAGGGTTTCAGCACTTCGTGTTCGAACCCCTAATAAAAAGGGCATAAAAGGGAGCCTTAAATAGCCTATAAAAAAAAGGTAGATTTTTGCATTTTAAGCTCATTTATCGTGGAAATGTGGTGTTTTTCTTTTTTTACCTTTTAAACTGTAAAACCTCTACCGGCGGCCCGGTCTGTGTAAAAGTTTGCACGCTTCTTTAGAATAATATGACGCACGTGTTCAGCTAATTTGGTGAAGTTTTACGCAGAGCAGACCATTTTTCGGTCATTTAAAGGTCATTTTGCATAGAATAATATAGAGCTTTTTTCACCTTTATAAGAGTTAAACCACCAATAATGGCCCAAAGCCCATCAAAGTTTGCAAGGTTCTTTAGGACCACGTGACGCATGCACGCACCCGATTTGGTGAAGTTGTATGCAAATCAGGCAGGAAGAGGGCTGCTTTCAGCCTTTGAATGGGATTTTCCCTTGAAATGCATAATTTTGGCACTTTTTTATCCGTTATAGCGCCACCAAGGGGCCGGTCCGCTGCGTCCTTTTTCACGTGACCACAGAATGAGCTCTTAAACACAGGCGTGCTGAGTTTGGTGCAAATATCACGTTCCTTTTAACCAGTTCTAGCCAATGAAGTGAAAACGGCTCCTCCCACCTGGAACGTTTTGGCGGCCCTTAGGGACCGTGAACCCAAATGTACACTTTTGTTTGATAATTATTGACATTCAGACTCCAGAGAATCTTGCTGTGCTGGTTTGGTTACGGTCGGGCCAAAAACCTAGGACTAGTTCGCAAAAGTAGGTTTTTGGAAAAAGTCAAAATAGCCAGAAAATACACTCAGGTGACGAGCCAATCCGAGGCATGCGTTTGGTCCGTCTTGAGCCAGGGATTCCAACGATATAAGACACTTGAGCCCACGCCCAACGGTTTAGGAGTGATGAGCCGTTTCGTACTTTTGCTCGCTGTAGCGCCCCCTTCAGGCCGATTGAGTTGTGTTTCTCTGACGCTGGCAGTCGGTGTGAGTACTACCATCCCTGAAAGTTTCAAGTCTCTACGACTAACGGTTTGGTCTGCCCGATCAGTTTTAGATGTAGAATGATGCATCATGGGAAAATTAACAATTACAATAGGGTTCCCTTTCAAGGGAACTCCCGTTGCATCGAATGACGCTATGGGAACGCTTGCGTGATGATGTCATGAAGCACATGTGAAATCAGTCCAATAGGGTACGGCGACGTCAGAGGCGGTGACGTCACGGACCAGGAAGTATAAAGCCTGCCCAAACAAAGCCGCGCCAGCTTCTGTGTCTTCAGTAGCGCTCTTTGTGTGGTCTGTTCAAAGCGGTTTTCAGTGTTTTTCCTAGTTCAGTAAAGTAACTCTAAAAACAAACACTATGGCGACTCAGCAACAGTTTAGAAGATGTGCACCCCTGCCCTCGGTTTATCACGGAGGGGACACACATGTTCTTTGTGTGGCATGTTTGGGAGAGGAGCATGCACGGTCAGCGCTCGAGAGCGGTGGCTGTGAGCACTGTGAAGTGCTTCCTTGCGGACGCCCGATCCCGCCTGGCGTTCTTTCGCGAGGACGCTCAGGCTTGTGTTCCTCAGGGCTCCGGTCCCGCTGCTGCCGAGGCACAGCGGCGATCGCAGTCTTGGGGTTCACAAATGGATCTATCAGCGGGGTTAGAGACGGGCCCAGCCCTATCTCTGCCTTCACCTGATAGGTCAGTGCTTTCTCTCGGGGCTATGAAGCACGCGATGCGGTTACTTCTGTCCCGATTGAAGCACCTCTGATGCGGCTCTCTAGTTCTGAGGAGCTGGAGAGTGTCAGTATCAGAGAGAGTGAGGATCGCCACCATTGTCACATGCATATGATGAACTGGTTGAGGTTGTGACGCGGGCTGTTGAACGTTTAAACATTGAGTGGCCAGCAGATCAGCAGGACGTTCGCTCTAAGAGTAAATTAGATGAACGTTTTCTGCCGTCCGATCACAACCTCAGCGCAGGGGCTTACCATTTTTCCCGATCTCCACACTGAGGTGGCGAGATCGTGGAGAAACCGGTTTCATATAGAGTTTACAATGCACAAACATCACAGTATTCCTCTATTATGAATTATAAGGACCATGGTTATGGGGAGATGCCTAAGATTGAAGATACACTAGCCAGTTATCTTTCCCCCGAGTTAGCATCTTCCTAAAACCCTTACCCACTAAGCCTGTTAGAACGACATCAACGCTAGTGGGTAAGGCTTACTCAGCGGCTGGTCAGGCTGCGGCATGTCTCCACACCATGTCGCTGTTACAAGCATACCAGGCTGAGCTGTTGGGAGATTTTGATGAGGGCTGGGGGATTGGACCCGATGTAGTATGTGAACTGCGTAGGGCCACAGATTTGTCTCTCAGGGCTGCCAAGGAGACGGCTAAATCCATCGGCCGCTCTATGGCAGCCTTGGTAGCTACTGAGAGACATCTCTGGTTGAATTTGAGTTCTATTAAGGAGAAGGATAAGAATTTCCTTATGGATGCACCGCTGTCTTCCTCGGTCTGTTCGGCGACGCCGTTAATTCGATCGTCCGATCGATACCAGGAGGCATCTAAGCAGGCGGTTGCATTCCAAAAGCTCCTCCCCCGCCGCTCACATATCCCCGGGGCTGCTGCCAGAGAGCAGCCTCAAACATCCAATAAAGCCAGTTCATTGCATCGTGCTACTCAAAAACAAAGTGTGGCTTCCCGTGCTCCCGCAGAGGGCTGGGGACAGGGAAGCACAATCTGCCGCAGCCTTCGAGGGGTAAAACGGATCTGAGGACCGTTATTATTTCCAAGAAAGCTGCGGGGAAGAGGTCCTGAGGCCCGAGGTCAGGCCTCTGAGGGCAGTCCTCCAAAGAGAAGCAGTACACACCTCATTATACGGTGCCTGCCTCCCTTCGGTGCCCTCAGGGGACCGTTCTGCCAACCCTGCCACCTCAGGTGTTACAGGGCGCAGTGGTCTCCAGCGAGCAAAAATCTCGGGGTCCACCCGGAAACGTAGTGGTCCTGGGATGCTCGCTCCCTCCAAGGAGGGTCCTAGAGCAGTCAGTTCAGCTGTTCCCTGCCGGTTCGCCGTTACAGGGCGCTGGACTGACAGCGCAACAAAAACCAGAAACCATTCTCGAGAGGATGGTACCGTTAGAGAAATTTTCGGCAGCGTGGAAACTACTGCCGAATGTTTCTCAATGGGTCCTGCACATTATACAAAAAGGGTATCAAATTCAGTTCGGGTCTCGCCCGCCCAGATTTATGGGGATCCTGCCTACAGTGGTGGGCCCCGAGCAGGTTCTGGTAATGGAACAAGAGGTGAAAGCTCTGTTGGAGAAAGGGGCCATAGAACATGTACCTCACTCAGACAGGGAGACCGGATTTTACAGCCGGTATTTCATAGTTCCGAAGAAGGATGGGGGGTTGCGTCCCATTTTGGATCTTCGGCTGCTGAACGAGGCGGTCATGCGGTTGAAGTTCAAAATGTTGACACTGAGACAAATCGTGCCACAAATCAGGTCCGAGGACTGGTTTGTCACGATAGACCTCAAAGATGCATACTTCCATATATCCATCCTTCCATATCACAGGAAGTTCCTGAGGTTTGCTTTCGGGGGAGAAGCATACCAATACAGAGTTCTTCCATTCGGTCTAGCGTTATCGCCCCGCACCTTTACGAAATGCGTGGATGCAGCTCTGGCGCCCATGCGCCTACAAGGGATTTGCATCTTGAACTACATCGACGATTGGTTGATTTTAGCTCAGTCGCATCAGTTAGCGGTTCGCATCGAGATGTCGCTCGCACACATGAGGGAGTTGGGGTTACGGCTGAATGCCAAAAAGAGTGTTCTCTCCCTTACAGAGAACGACTTTTCTAGGCGTGGTATGGGATTCAGTGTCGATGCAGGCGCGCCTGTCTCCGCACGCATAGAATCTATCCTTTCTACAGTCAAGACAATAAAGCTAGGCCAGTCACTCACTGTGAAACATTTTCAAAGAATATTGGGCTTGATGGCAGCGGCATCCAACGTGATTACTTTTGGACTGCTGTACATGAGACCCATACAGTGGTGGCTCAGGACCAAAGGGTTTTCCCGAGGGCAATCCTTTCGCATGATCAGGGTCACGCGGGCGCTGCCTACGTGCTCTGGCTATGTGGAAAAACCATGGTTCCTGTCCCAGGGTCCCGTGTTAGCGTTTGGTCGCCGCAAAATGCTAACGACAGATGCTTCCTCACGGGCTGGGAGCGGTCCTAGATGGCCGCCGGCTCAAGGTCTGTGGAGAGACCATCATCTCTCATGGCATATCAACCGCCTGGAGATGATGGCAGTATTCTTGGCCCTCAAGAACTTCCTCACAGACCTCAGGGGCCATCATGTGTTAGTTCGGTCAGACAACACATCGGTGGTCGCCTATATAAATCACCAAGGGGGTCTGCGCTCGCGTCAGCTCTGCAAACTGGCACATCAGATCCTCTTGTGGTCCCAGGGGAAGTTTCTTTCTCTCAGAGCAGCTTATATCCCTGGGACCCAGAACATAGGAGCAGACACTCTGTCGAGACAGGGGCTGAGGCCAGGGGAATGGAGGCTCCACCCGAGGTGGTGGAGCAGATATGGAGGAAGTTTGGCCGGGCACAAGTGGATCTGTTTGCGTCTCGAGAGACGTCTCACTGTCCACTCTGGTTCTCCCTCACACATCCAGCCCCATTAGGGCTGGATGCTATGGTACAGATGTGGCCGAGACTACATCTGTCGCTGCTTTCCCAGTTGCTCTGCTCCCAGGAGTGCTGGATATAGTTCGCAGGGACCAAGTTCAACTCATTCTGATAGCCCTGCGGTGGCCGGGCAGAGTATGGTTCCCAGACATGGTGTCTCTTCTCGACGGGTCGCCACTACAGTTACCCGTCAGGAGGGACCTTCTGTCGCAAGCGGGGGGTTCCATTCTGCACCCCCGGCCCGAGCTGTGGAACCTGTGGGCCTGGCCCCTGAGGGGGCCCAGCTCATGAGTTCAGGTCTCTCGGCTGAGGTGGTGGAGACCATTCTACAATCCAGGGCTCCATCCACTAGGAAACTTTACAATTTGAAGTGGAAGGTGTTCACATCATGGTGTATTAGTCGGCAGGATCCGGTTAACTGCTCAGTGGGTACAGTACTGGACTTTCTGCAAGAGCGGTTCACTGCAGGGTTGTCCCGTCCACCTAAAGGTTTATGTGGCGGCCATTGGTGCTTACCACAGCCTGTTGGGTGGAGAGACTGTGGGTAAAGACCCCTTGGTGTCTCGTTTCCTTCGTGGTACTTTGAGGCTGAGGCCTGTAGCTCGCACGAGGGTGCCAACATGGGACTTGGCCACGGTCCTGCAGGGCCTGTGCCAGGCTCCCTTCGAACCTCTGGAGGAGGTTCCTGCCAAGTTCTTAACTTTTAAAGCTTTGTTCCTCCTTGCTATCTCATCTTTGAAGAGAATTGGAGATCTTCAAGCTCTTTCGGTTGCTCCCTCATGCTTGGAATTTGCACCGGGTATGGTTAAGGCCTTCCTTCACCCAAGGCCAGGTTACATTCCCAAGGTGCCTATTTGTGAGATTCTACACCTTGGATGTAGGGTCTACCCCAGGGTCCTCGGTGCTCTCGTCCTAGCGTGCTTCTTCCACATGGGACAGGTACTTCTCGTTATGGTGGCGTTGGTATAGACGTTCCCATAGCGTCATTCGATGCAACGGGAGTTCCCTTGAAAGGGAACGCCTAGGTTACGACTGTAACCTCGGTTCCCTGAAGAGGGAACAAGCATTGCATCGCCCTGCCATACCTCCTACGTGCCTGTCAGAGCGGCTACTTCAGACTTGCGAAGCTAGCGCGGCTTTGTTTGGGCAGGCTTTATACTTCCTGGTCCGTGACGTCAACCGCCTCTGACGTCTATTGGACTGATTTCACATGTGCTTCGTGACATCATCACGCAAGCGTTCCCATAGCGTCATTCGATGCAACGCTCGTTCCCTCTTCAGGGAACCGAGGTTACAGTCGTAACCTAGGCGTTTCAGCACTTCGTGTTCGAACCCCTAATAAAAAGGGCATAAAAGGGAGCCTTAAATAGCCTATAAAAAAAAAGGTAGATTTTTGCATTTTAAGCTCATTTATCGTGGAAATGTGGTGTTTTTCTTTTTTTACCTTTTAAACTGTAAAACCTCTACCGCCGGCCCGGTCTGTGTAAAAGTTTGCACGCTTCTTTAGAATAATATGACGCACGTGTTCAGCTAATTTGGTGAAGTTTTACGCAGAGCAGACCATTTTTCGGTCATTTAAAGGTCATTTTGCATAGAATAATATAGAGCTTTTTTCACCTTTATAAGAGTTAAACCACCAATAATGGCCCAAAGCCCATCAAAGTTTGCAAGGTTCTTTAGGACCACGTGACGCATGCACGCACCCGATTTGGTGAAGTTGTATGCAAATCAGGCAGGAAGAGGGCTGCTTTCAGCCTTTGAATGGGATTTTCCCTTGAAATGCATAATTTTGGCACTTTTTATCCGTTATAGCGCCACCAAGGGGCCGGTCCGGCCCTTTTTCACGTGACCACAGAATGAGCTCTTAAACACAGGCGTGCTGAGTTTGGTGCAAATATCACATTCCTTTTAACCAGTTCTAGCCAATGAAGTGAAAACGGCTCCTCCCACCTGGAACGTTTTGGCGGCCCTTAGGGACCGTGAACCCAAATGTACACTTTTGTTTGATAATTATTGACATTCAGACTCCAGAGAATCTTGCTGTGCTGGTTTGGTTACGGTCGGGCAAAAAACCTAGAACAAGTTCGCAAAAGTAGGTTTTTGGAAAAAGTCAAAATAGCCTGAAAATACACCCATGTGAAGAGCCAATCCGAGGCATGCGTTTGGTCCGTCTTGAGCCAGGGATTCCAACGATATAAGACACTTGAGCCCACGCCCAACGGTTTAGGAGTGATGAGCCGTTTCGTACTTTTGCTCGCTGTAGCGCCCCCTTCAGGCCGATTGAGTCGTGCTTCGCTGATGCTGGCAGTCGGTGTGAGTACTACCATCCCTGAAAGTTTCAAGTCTCTACGACTAACGGTTTGGTCTGCCCGATCAGTTTTAGATGTAGAATGATGCATCATGGGAAAATTAACAATTACAATAGAGTTTCAGCACTTTGTGTTCGAACCCCTAATAAAAAGGGCATAAAAGGGGCCTAAAATAGCCTATAAAAAAAAGGTTGATTTTTGCATTCTCAGCTCATTTATCGTGGAAATGTGGTGTTTTTCTTTTTTTACCTTTTAAACTTTAAAACCTCTACCGGCGGCCCGGTCTGTGTAAAAGTTTGCACGCTTCTTTAGAATAATATGACGCACGTGTTCAGCTAATTTGGTGAAGTTTTACGCAAAGCAGACCATTTTTCGGTCATTTAAAGGTCATTTTGCATAGAATAAAATAGAGCTTATTTCACCTTTATAAGAGTTAAACCACCATTAATGGCCCAAAGTCCATCAAAGTTTGCGAGCTTCTTTAGGACCACGTGACGCATGCACGCACCAGATTTGGTGAAGTTGTATGCAAATCAGGCAGAAAGAGGGCTGCTTTCAGCCTTTGAATGGGATTTTCCATTGAATTGTATAATTTTGGCACCTTTTTTATCCGTTATAGCGCCACCAAGGGGCCGGTCCGCTGCATCCTTTTTCACGTGACCACAGAATGAGCTCTTACACAGGCGTGCTGGGTTTGGTGCAAATATCTCGTTCCTTTTAACCAGTTCTAGCCAATGAAGTGAAAACGGCTCCTCCACCTGAACGCTTTTGGCGGCCCTTAGGGACCGTGGAACCCAAATGTACACTTTTTTGATAATTATTGACAATCAGACTCCAGAGAATCTTGCTGTGCTGGTTTGGTTACGGTCGGGCCAAAAACCTAGGACTAGTTCGCAAAAGTAGGTTTTTGGAAAAAGTCAAAATAGCCTGAAAATACACCCATGTGACGAGCCAATCCGAGGCATGCGTTTGGTCCGTCTTGAGCCAGGGATTCCAACGATATAAGACACTTGAGCCCACGCCCAACGCGGTTTAGGAGTGATGAGCCGCTTCGCATTTCTTTTGCTCGCTGTAGCGCCCCTTCAGGCCGATTGAGTCGTGCTGATGCTGGCAGTCGGTGTGAGTACTACCATCCCTGAAAGTTTCAAGTCTCTACGACTAACGGTTTGGTCTGCCCGATCAGTTTTAGATGTAGAATGATGCATCATGGGAAAATTAACAATTACAATAGAGTTTCAGCACTTTGTGTTCGAACCCCTAATAAAAAGGGCATAAAAGGGGCCTAAAATAGCCTATAAAAAAAAGGTTGATTTTTGCATTCTCAGCTCATTTATCGTGGAAATGTGGTGTTTTTCTTTTTTTACCTTTTAAACTTTAAAACCTCTACCGCCGGCCCGGTCTGTGTAAAAGTTTGCACGCTTCTTTAGAATAATATGACGACGTGTTCAGCTAATTTGGTGAAGTTTTACGCAAAGCAGACCATTTTTCGGTCATTTAAAGGTCATTTTGCATAGAATAAAATAGAGCTTATTTCACCTTTATAAGAGTTAAACCACCATTAATGGCCCAAAGTCCATCAAAGTTTGCGGCGAGCTTCTTTAGGACCACGTGACGCATGCACGCACCAGATTTGGTGAAGTTGTATGCAAATCAGGCAGAAAGAGGGCTGCTTTCAGCCTTTGAATGGGATTTTCCATTGAATTGTATAATTTTGGCACCTTTTTTATCCGTTATAGCGCCACCAAGGGGCCGGTCCGCTGCATCCTTTTTCACGTGACCACAGAATGAGCTCTTACACAGGCGTGCTGGGTTTGGTGCAAATATCTCGTTCCTTTTAACCAGTTCTAGCCAATGAAGTGAAAACGGCTCCTCCCACCTGGAACGTTTTTGCGGCCCTTAGGGACCGTGAACCCAAATGTACACTTTTTTTGATAATTATTGACAATCAGACTCCAGAGAATCTTGCTGTGCTGGTTTGGTTACGGTCGGGCAAAAAACCTAGAACAAGTTCGCAAAAGTAGGTTTTTGGAAAAAGTCAAAATAGCTGGAAAATATACACCCATGTGATGAGCCAATCCGAGGCATGCGTTTGGTCCGTCTAGAGCCAGGGATTCCAACGATATAAGACACTTGAGCCCACGCCCAACGGTTTAGGAGTGATGAGCCGTTTCGTACTTTTGCTCGCTGTAGCGCCCCCTTCAGGCCGATTGGGTCGTGCTTCGCTGACGCTTGCAGTCGGTGTGAGTACTACCATCCCTGAAAGTTTCAAGTCTCTACGACTAACGGTTTGGTCTGCCCGATCAGTTTTAGATGTAGAATGATGCATCATGGGAAAATTAACAATTACAATAGGGTTTCAGCACTTCGTGTTCGAACCCCTAATAAAAAGGGCATAAAAGGGGCCTAAAATAGCCTATAAAAAAAAGGTTGATTTTTGCATTCTCAGCTCATTTATCGTGGAAATGTGGTGTTTTTCTTTTTTTACCTTTTAAACTGTAAAACCTCTACCGCGGCCCGGTCTGTGTAAAAGTTTGCACGCTTTCTTTAGAATAATATGACGACGTGTTCAGCTAATTTGGTGAAGTTTTAAGAGCAGACCATTTTTTCGGTCATTTAAAGGTCATTTTGCATAGAATAATATAGAGCTTTTTTCACCTTTATAAGAGTTAAACCACCATTAATGGCCCAAAGCCCATCAAAGTTTGCAAGCTTCTTTAGGTCCACGTGGACGCATGCACGCACCCGATTTGGTGAAGTTGTATGCAAATCAGGCAGGAAGAGGGCTGCTTTCAGCCTTTGAATGGGATTTTCCATTGAAATGCATAATTTTGGCACCTTTTTATCCGTTATAGCGCCACCAAGGCCGGTCCGCGCCCTTTTCACGTGACCACAGAATGAGCTCTTACACAGGCGTGCTGAGATTGGTGCAAATATCTCGCCTTTTAACCAGTTCTAGCCAATGAAGTGAAAACGGCTCCTCCCACCTGAACGCTTTTGGCGGCCCTTAGGGACCGTGGAACACAAATGTACTCTTTTTTGATAATTATTGACATTCAGACTCAGAGAATCTTGCTGTGCTGGTTTGGTTACGGTCGGGCCAAAACCTAGGACTAGTTCGCAAAAGTAGGTTTTTGGAAAAAGTCAAAATAGCCAGAAAATACACCCAGGTGACGAGCCAATCCGAGGCATGCGTTTGGTCCGTCTTGAGCCAGGGATTCCAACGATATAAGACACTTGAGCCCACGCCCAACGGTTTAGGAGTGATGAGCCGTTTCGCATTTCTTTGCTCGCTGTAGCGCCCCCTTCAGGCCGATTGAGTTGTGTTTCTCTGACGCTGGCAGTCGGTGTGAGTACTACCATCCCTGAAAGTTTCAAGTCTCTACGACTAACGGTTTGGTCTGCCCGATCAGTTTTAGATGTAGAATGATGCATCATGGGAAAATTAACAAATAGGGTTTCAGCACTTCGTGTTCGAACCCCTAATAAAAAGGGCATAAAAGGGAGCCTTAAATAGCCTATAAAAAAAAGGTAGATTTTTGCATTTTAAGCTCATTTATCGTGGAAATGTGGTGTTTTTCTTTTTTACCTTTTAAACTGTAAACCTCTACCGCGCCCGGTCTGTGTAAAAGTTTGCACGCTTCTTTAGAATAATATGACGACGTGTTCAGCTAATTTGGTGAAGTTTTACGAGAGCAGACCATTTTTCGGTCATTTAAAGGTCATTTTGCATAGAATAATATAGAGCTTTTTCACCTTTATAAGAGTTAAACCACCATTAATGGCCCAAAGCCCATCAAAGTTTGCAAGGTTCTTTAGACCACGTGACGCATGCACGCACGATTTGAAGTTGTATGCAAATCAGGCAGGAAGAGGGCTGCTTTCAGCCTTTGAATGGGATTTTCCCTTGAAATGCATAATTTTGGCATTTTTTATCCGTTATAGCGCCACCAAGGCCGCCCCCGCGTCCTTTTCACGTGACCACAGAATGAGCTCTTAAACACAGGCGTGCTGAGTTTGGTGCAAATATCACGTTCCTTTTAACCAGTTCTAGCCAATGAAGTGAAAACGGCTCCTCCCACCTGGAACGTTTTGGCGGCCCTTAGGGACCGTGAACCCAAATGTACACTTTTGTTTGATAATTATTGACATTCAGACTCCAGAGAATCTTGCTGTGCTGGTTTGGTTACGGTCGGGCCAAAAACCTAGGACTAGTTCGCAAAAGTATGTTTTTGGAAAAAGTCAAAATAGCCGGAAAATACACCCAGGTGACGAGCCAATCCGAGGCATGCGTTTGGTCCATCTTGAGCCAGGGATTCCAACGATATAAGACACTTGATCCCACACCCAACGGTATAGGAGTGATGAGCCGTTTCGTACTTTTGCTCGCTGTAGCGCCCCCTTCAGGCCGATTGGGTCGTGCTTCGCTGACGCTGGCAGTCGGTGTGAGTACTACCATCTCTGAAAGTTTCAAGTCTCTACGACTAACGGTTTGGTCTGCCCGATCAGTTTTAGATGTAGAATGATGCATCATGGGAAAATTAACATTTACAGTAGGGTTTCAGCATTTCGTGTTCGAACCCCTAATAAAAAGGGCATGAAAGGGGCCTAAAATAGCCTATAAAAAAAAAAAGGTTGATTTATGCATTCTCAGCTCATTTATCGTGGAAATGTGGTGTTTTTCTTTTTTTACCTTTTAAACTGTAAAATCTCTACCGCGTCTGTGTAAAAGTTTGCACGCTTCTTTAGAATAATATGACGCACGTGTTCAGCTAATTTGGTGAAGTTTTACGCAGAGCAGACCATTTTTCGGTCATTTAAAGGTCATTTTGCATAGAATAATATAGAGCTTTTTTCACCTTTATAAGAGTTAAACCACCATTAATGGCCCAAAGCCCATCAAAGTTTGCAAGGTTCTTTAGGACCACGTGACGCATGCACGCACCCGATTTGGTGAAGTTGTATGCAAATCAGGCAGGAAGAGGGCTGCTTTCAGCCTTTGAATGGGATTTTCCATTGAAATGCATCATTTTGGCACCTTTTTTATCCGTTATAGCGCCACCAAGGGGCCGGTCCGCTGCATCCTTTTTCACGTGACCACAGAATGAGCTCTTACACAGGCGTGCTGAGTTTGGTGCAAATATCTCGTTCCTTTTAACCAGTTCTAGCCAATGAAGTGAAAACGGCTCCTCCCACCTGGAACGTTTTGGCGGCCCTTAGGGACCGTGAACCCAAATGTACACTTTTTTTGATAATTATTGACAATCAGACTCCAGAGAATCTTGCTGTGCTGGTTTGGTTACGGTCGGGCAAAAAACCTAGAACAAGTTCGCAAAAGTAGGTTTTTGGAAAAAGTCAAAATAGCCTGAAAATACACCCATGTGACGAGCCAATCCGAGGCATGCGCTTTGGTCCGTCTTGAGCCAGGGATTCCAACGATATAAGACACTTGAGCCCACGCCCAACGGTTTAGGAGTGATGAGCCGCTTTCGCACTTTTTGCTCGCTGTAGCGCCCCCTTCAGGCCGATTGAGTCGTGCTTCGCTGATGCTGGCAGTCGGTGTGAGTACTACCATCCCTGAAAGTTTCAAGTCTCTACGACTAACGGTCTGGTCTGCCCGATCAGTTTTAGATGTAGAATGATGCATCATGGGAAAATTAACAATTACAATAGGGTTTCAGCACTTTGTGTTCGAACCCCTAATAAAAAGGGCATAAAAGGGGCCTAAAATAGCCTATAAAAAAAGGTTGATTTTTGCATTCTCAGCTCATTTATCGTGGAAATGTGGTGTTTTTCTTTTTTTACCTTTTAAACTGTAAAACCTCTACCGGCGGCCCGGTCTGTGTAAAAGTTTGCACGCTTCTTTAGAATAATATGACGCACGTGTTCAGCTAATTTGGTGAAGTTTTACGCAAAGCAGACCATTTTTCGGTCATTTAAAGGTCATTTTGCATAGAATAATATAGAGCTTTTTTTTCACCTTTATAAGAGTTAAACCACCATTAATGGCCCAAAGTCCATCAAAGTTTGCGAGCTTCTTTAGGACCACGTGACGCATGCACGCACCCGATTTGGTGAAGTTGTATGCAAATCAGGCAGGAAGAGGGCTGCTTTCAGCCTTTGAATGGGATTTTCCCTTGAAATGCATAATTTTGGCACTTTTTTATCCGTTATAGCGCCACCAAGGGGCCCGTCCCCTGCGTCCTTTTTCACGTGACCACAGAATGAGCTCTAAACACAGGCGTGCTGAGTTTGGTGCAAATATCACGCCTTTTAACCAGTTCTAGCCAATGAAGTGAAAACGGCTCCTCCCACCTGAACGTTTTGGCGCCCTTAGGACCGTGGAACCCAAATGTACACTTTTGTTTGATAATTATTGACATTCAGACTCCAGAGAATCTTGCTGTGCTGGTTTGGTTACGGTCGAGCCAAAAACCTAGGACTAGTTCGCAAAAGTATGTTTTTGGAAAAAGTCAAAATAGCCGAAAATACACCCAGGTGACGAGCCAATCCGAGGCATGCGTTTGGTCCATCTTGAGCCAGGGATTCCAACGATATAAGACACTTGATCCCACACCCAACGGTATAGGAGTGATGAGCCGCTTGCATTTTGCTCGCTGTAGCGCCCCCTTCAGGCCGATTGGGTCGTGCTTCGCTGACGCTGGCAGTCGGTGTGAGTACTACCATCTCTGAAAGTTTCAAGTCTCTACGACTAACGGTTTGGTCTGCCCGATCAGTTTTAGATGTAGAATGATGCATCATGGGAAAATTAACATTTACAGTAGGGTTTCAGCATTTCGTGTTCGAACCCCTAATAAAAAGGGCATGAAAGGGGCCTAAAATAGCCTATAAAAAAAAAGGTTGATTTATGCATTCTCAGCTCATTTATCGTGGAAATGTGGTGTTTTTCTTTTTTTACCTTTTAAACTGTAAAATCTCTACCGGCGGCCCGGTCTGTGTAAAAGTTTGCACGCTTCTTTAGAATAATATGACGCACGTGTTCAGCTAATTTGGTGAAGTTTTACGCAGAGCAGACCATTTTTCGGTCATTTAAAGGTCATTTTGCATAGAATAATATAGAGCTTTTTTCACCTTTATAAGAGTTAAACCACCATTAATGGCCCAAAGCCCATCAAAGTTTGCAAGGTTCTTTAGGACCACGTGACGCATGCACGCACCCGATTTGGTGAAGTTGTATGCAAATCAGGCAGGAAGAGGGCTGCTTTCAGCCTTTGAATGGGATTTTCCATTGAATTGTATAATTTTGGCACTTTTTTATCCGTTATAGCGCCACCAAGGCCCGCCATCCGCTGCGTCCTTTTTCACGTGACCACAGAATGAGCTCTTAAACACAGGCGTGCTGAGTTTGGTGCAAATATCACGTTCCTTTTAACCAGTTCTAGCCAATGAAGTGAAAACGGCTCCTCCCACCTGAACGCTTTGGCGGCCCTTAGGACCGTGAACCCAAATGTACACTTTTGTTTGATAATTATTGACATTCAGACTCCAGAGAATCTTGCTGTGCTGGTTTGGTTACGGTCGGGCCAAAAACCTAGGACTAGTTCGCAAAAGTATGTTTTTGGAAAAAGTCAAAATAGCCGGAAAATACACCCAGGTGACGAGCCAATCCGAGGCATGCGTTTGGTCCATCTTGAGCCAGGGATTCCAACGATATAAGACACTTGATCCCACACCCAACGGTATAGGAGTGATGAGCCGCTTCGCACTTTTGCTCGCTGTAGCGCCCCTTCAGGCCGATTGGGTCGTGCTGACGCTGGCAGTCGGTGAGTACTACCATCTCTGAAAGTTTCAAGTCTCTACGACTAACGGTTTGGTCTGCCCGATCAGTTTTAGATGTAGAATGATGCATCATGGGAAAATTAACATTTACAGTAGGGTTTCAGCATTGTGTTCGAACCCCTAATAAAAAGGGCATGAAAGGGGCCTAAAATAGCCTATAAAAAAAAAGGTTGATTTATGCATTCTCAGCTCATTTATCGTGGAAATGTGGTGTTTTTCTTTTACCTTTTAAACTGAAACCTCTACCGCGGCCCGGTCTGTGTAAAAGTTTGCACGCTTCTTTAGAATAATATGACGCACGTGTTCAGCTAATTTGGTGAAGGTTTACGCAGAGCAGACCATTTTTCGGTCATTTAAAGGTCATTTTGCATAGAATAATATAGAGCTTTTTTCACCTTTATAAGAGTTAAACCACCATTAATGGCCCAAAGCCCATCAAAGTTTGCAAGCTTCTTTAGGTCCACGTGACGCATGCACGCACCCGATTTGGTGAAGTTGTATGCAAATCAGGCAGGAAGAGGGCTGCTTTCAGCCTTTGAATGGGATTTTCCATTGAATTGTATAATTTTGGCACCTTTTTTATCCGTTATAGCGCCACCAAGGGGCCAGTCCACTGCGCCCTTTTCACATGACCACAGAATGAGCTCTTACACAGGCGTGCTGAGTTTGGTGCAAATATCTCGCCTTTTAACCAGTTCTAGCCAATGAAGTGAAAACGGCTCCTCCCACCTGAACGCTTTGGCGCCCTTAGGGACCGTGAACCCAAATGTACACTTTTTTTTGATAATTATTGACAATCATACTCCAGAGAATCTTGCTGTGCTGGTTTGGTTACGGTCGGGCCAAAAACCTAGGACTAGTTCTCAAAGTATGTTTTTGGAAAAAGTCAAAATAGCTGGAAAATATACACCCAGGTGACGAGCCAATCCGAGGCATGCGTTTGGTCCGTCTAGAGCCAGGGATTCCAACGATATAAGACACTTGAGCCCACGCCCAACGGTTTAGGAGTGATGAGCCGTTTCGTACTTTTTTGCTCGCAGTAGTAGCGCCTTCAGGCCGATTGAGTTGTGTTTCTGACGCTGGCAGTCGGTGTGAGTACTACCATCCCTGAAAGTTTCAAGTCTCTACGACTAACGGTTTGGTCTGCCCGATCAGTTTTAGATGTAGAATGATGCATCATGGGAAAATTAACAATTACAATAGGGTTTCAGCACTGTGTTCGAACCCCTAATAAAAAGGGCATAAAAGGGGCCTAAAATAGCCTATAAAAAAAAAAGGTTGATTTTTGCATTCTCAGCTCATTTATCGTGGAAATGTGGTGTTTTTCTTTTTACCTTTAAACTGTGAAACCTCTACCGCGGCCCGGTCTGTGTAAAAGTTTGCACGCTTCTTTAGAATAATATGACGACGTGTTCAGCTAATTTGGTGAAGTTTTACGCAGAGCAGACCATTTTTCGGTCATTTAAAGGTCATTTTGCATAGAATAATATAGAGCTTTTTTCACCTTTATAAGAGTTAAACCACCATTAATGGCCCAAAGCCCATCAAAGTTTGCAAGGTTCTTTAGGACCACGTGACGCATGCACGCACCCGATTTGGTGAAGTTGTATGCAAATCAGGCAGGAAGAGGGCTGCTTTCAGCCTTTGAATGGGATTTTCCATTGAAATGCATCATTTTGGCACCTTTTTTATCCGTTATAGCGCCACCAAGGGGCCGGTCCGCTGCATCCTTTTTCACGTGACCACAGAATGAGCTCTTACACAGGCGTGCTGAGTTTGGTGCAAATATCTCGTTCCTTTTAACCAGTTCTAGCCAATGAAGTGAAAACGGCTCCTCCCACCTGGAACGCTTTGGCGGCCCTTAGGACCGTGGAACCCAAATGTACACTTTTTTTTGATAATTATTGACAATCAGACTCCAGAGAATCTTGCTGTGCTGGTTTGGTTACGGTCGGGCAAAAAACCTAGAACAAGTTCGCAAAAGTAGGTTTTTGGAAAAAGTCAAAATAGCCTGAAAATACACCCATGTGACGAGCCAATCCGAGGCATGCGTTTGGTCCGTCTTGAGCCAGGGATTCCAACGATATAAGACACTTGAGCCCACGCCCAACGGTTTAGGAGTGATGAGCCGTTTCGTACTTTTGCTCGCTGTAGCGCCCCCTTCAGGCCGATTGAGTCGTGCTTCGCTGATGCTGGCAGTCGGTGTGAGTACTACCATCCCTGAAAGTTTCAAGTCTCTACGACTAACGGTTTGGTCTGCCCGATCAGTTTTAGATGTAGAATGATGCATCATGGGAAAATTAACAATTACAATAGGGTTTCAGCACTTTGTGTTCGAACCCCTAATAAAAAGGACATAAAAGGGGCCTAAAATAGCCTATAAAAAAAGGTTGATTTTTTGCATTCTCAGCTCATTTATCGTGGAAATGTGGTGTTTTTCTTTTTTTACCTTTTAAACAGTAAAACCTCTACCGGCGGCCCGGTCTGTGTAAAAATTTGCACGCTTCTTTAGAATAATATGACGCACGTGTTCAGCTAATTTGGTGAAGTTTTACGCAAAGCAGACCATTTTTCGGTCATTTAAAGGTCATTTTGCATAGAATAATATAGAGCTTTTTTCACCTTTATAAGAGTTAAACCACCATTAATGGCCCAAAGTCCATCAAAGTTTGCGAGCTTCTTTAGGACCACGTGACGCATGCACGCACCCGATTTGGTGAAGTTGTATGCAAATCAGGCAGAAAGAGGGCTGCTTTCAGCCTTTGAATGGGATTTTCCATTGAATTGTATATAATTTTGGCACCTTTTTATCCGTTATAGCGCCACCAAGGGGCCAGTCCACTGCGCCTTTTTCACATGACCACAGAATGAGCTCTTACACAGGCGTGCTGAGTTTGGTGCAAATATCTCTCCTTTTAACCAGTTCTAGCCAATGAAGTGAAAACGGCTCCTCCCACCTGAACGCTTTTATGGCCCTTAGGACCGTGGAACCCAAATGTACACTTTTTTTTGATAATTATTGACAATCATACTCCAGAGAATCTTGCTGTGCTGGTTTGGTTACGGTCGGGCCAAAAACCTAGGACTAGTTCGCAAAGTAGGTTTTTGGAAAAAGTCAAAATAGCCAGAAAATACACCCAGGTGACGAGCCAATCCGAGGCATGCGCTTGGTCCGCCTTGAGCCAGGGATTCCAACGATATAAGACACTTGAGCCCACGCCCAACGGTTTAGGAGTGATGAGCCGCTTTGCACTTTTGCTCGCAGTAGCGCCCTTCAGGCCGATTGAGTTGTGTTTCTCTGACGCTGGCAGTCGGTGTGAGTACTACCATCCCTGAAAGTTTCAAGTCTCTACGACTAACGGTTTGGTCTGCCCGATCAGTTTTAGATGTAGAATGATGCATCATGGGAAAATTAACAATTACAATAGGGTTTCAGCACTTCGTGTTCGAACCCTAATAAAAAGGGCATAAAAGGGGCCTAAAATAGCCTATAAAAAAAAAAGGTTGATTTTTGCATTCTCAGCTTATTTATCGTGGAAATGTGGTGTTTTTCTTTTTTTACCTTTTAAACTGTGAAACCTCTACCGCGCCCGGTCTGTGTAAAAGTTTGCACGCTTCTTTAGAATAATATGACGCACGTGTTCAGCTAATTTGGTGAAGGTTTACGCAGAGCAGACCATTTTTCGGTCATTTAAAGGTCATTTTGCATAGAATAATATAGAGCTTTTTCACCTTTATAAGAGTTAAACCACCATTAATGGCCCAAAGCCCATCAAAGTTTGCAAGCTTCTTTAGGTCCCACGTGACGCATGCACGCACCGATTTGGTGAAGTTGTATGCAAATCAGGCAGGAAGAGGGCTGCTTTCAGCCTTTGAATGGGATTTTCCATTGAATTGTATAATTTTGGCACCTTTTTATCCGTTATAGCGCCACCAAGGGGCCAGTCCACTGCGTCCCTTTTTCACATGACCACAGAATGAGCTCTTACACAGGCGTGCTGAGTTTGGTGCAAATATCTCGTTCCTTTTAACCAGTTCTAGCCAATGAAGTGAAAACGGCTCCTCCCACCTGAACGCTTTACGGCCCTTAGGACCGTGGAACCCAAATGTACACTTTTTTGATAATTATTGACAATCATACTCCAGAGAATCTTGCTGTGCTGGTTTGGTTACGGTCGGGCCAAAAACCTAGGACTAGTTCTCAAAGTATGTTTTTGGAAAAAGTCAAAATAGCTGGAAAATATACACCCAGGTGACGAGCCAATCCGAGGCATGCGTTTGGTCCGTCTAGAGCCAGGGATTCCAACGATATAAGACACTTGAGCCCACGCCCAACGGTTTAGGAGTGATGAGCCGCTTGCATTTTTGCTCGCTGTAGCGCTCTTCAGGCCAATTGGGTCGTGCTTCGCTGACGCTTGCAGTCGGTGTGAGTACTACCATCCCTGAAAGTTTCAAGTCTCTACGACTAACGGTTTGGTCTGCCCGATCAGTTTTAGATGTAGAATGATGCATCATGGGAAAATTAACAATTACAATAGGGTTTCAGCACTTCGTGTTCGAACCCCTAATAAAAAGGGCATAAAAGGGGCCTAAAATAGCCTATAAAAAAAAAGGTTGATTTTTGCATTCTCAGCTCATTTATCGTGGAAATGTGGTGTTTTTCTTTTTTTACCTTTTAAACTGTGAAACCTCTACCGGCGGCCCGGTCTGTGTAAAAGTTTGCACGCTTCTTTAGAATAATATGACGCACGTGTTCAGCTAATTTGGTGAAGTTTTACGCAGAGCAGACCATTTTTCGGTCATTTAAAGGTCATTTTGCATAGAATAATATAGAGCTTTTTTCACCTTTATAAGAGTTAAACCACCATTAATGGCCCAAAGCCCATCAAAGTTTGCAAGCTTCTTTAGGTCCACGTGACGCATGCACGCACCCGATTTGGTGAAGTTGTATGCAAATCAGGCAGGAAGAGGGCTGCTTTCAGCCTTTGAATGGGATTTTCCATTGAAATGCATAATTTTGGCACCTTTTTATCCGTTATAGCGCCACCAAGGGGCCGGTCCGCTGCGTCCTTTTTCACGTGACCACAGAATGAGCTCTTACACAGGCGTGCTGAGTTTGGTGCAAATATCTCGTTCCTTTTAACCAGTTCTAGCCAATGAAGTGAAAACGGCTCCTCCCACCTGGAACGCTTTGGCGCCCTTAGGGACCGTGAACACAAATGTACTCTTTTTTTTGATAATTATTGACATTCAGACTCCAGAGAATCTTGCTGTGCTGGTTTGGTTACGGTCGGGCCAAAAACCCAGGACTAGTTCGCAAAGTAGGTTTTTGGAAAAAGTCAAAATAGCCAGAAAATACACCCAGGTGACGAGCCAATCCGAGGCATGCGCTTTGGTCCGCCTTGAGCCAGGGATTCCAACGATATAAGACACTTGAGCCCACGCCAACGGTTTAGGAGTGATGAGCCGCTTCGCATTTACTTTTGCTCGCAGTAGCGCCCCCTTCAGGCCGATTGAGTTGTGTTTCTCTGACGCTGGCAGTCGGTGTGAGTACTACCATCCCTGAAAGTTTCAAGTGTCTACGACTAACGGTTTGGTCTGCCCGATCAGTTTTAGATGTAGAATGATGCATCATGGGAAAATTAACAATTACAATAGGGTTTCAGCACTTCGTGTTCGAACCCCTAATAAAAAGGGCATAAAAGGGGCCTAAAATAGCCTATAAAAAAAAAAGGTTGATTTTTGCATTCTCAGCTTATTTATCGTGGAAATGTGGTGTTTTTCTTTTTTTACCTTTTAAACTGTGAAACCTCTACCGCCCGGTCTGTGTAAAAGTTTGCACGCTTTAGAATAATATGACGTGTTCAGCTAATTTGGTGAAGGTTTACGCAGAGCAGACCATTTTTCGGTCATTTAAAGGTCATTTTGCATAGAATAATATAGAGCTTTTTTCACCTTTATAAGAGTTAAACCACCATTAATGGCCCAAAGCCCATCAAAGTTTGCAAGCTTCTTTAGGTCCACGTGACGCATGCACGCACCCGATTTGGTGAAGTTGTATGCAAATCAGGCAGGAAGAGGGCTGCTTTCAGCCTTTGAATGGGATTTTCCATTGAATTGTATAATTTTGGCACCTTTTTTATCCGTTATAGCGCCACCAAGGGGCCAGTCCACTGCGTCCTTTTTCACATGACCACAGAATGAGCTCTACACAGGCGTGCTGAGTTTGGTGCAAATATCTCGTTCCTTTTAACCAGTTCTAGCCAATGAAGTGAAAACGGCTCCTCCCACCTGAACGCTTTTGGCGGCCCTTAGGGACCGTGAACCCAAATGTACACTTTTTTTTGATAATTATTGACAATCATACTCCAGAGAATCTTGCTGTGCTGGTTTGGTTACGGTCGGGCCAAAAACCTAGGACTAGTTCTCAAAGTATGTTTTTGGAAAAAGTCAAAATAGCTGGAAAATATACACCCAGGTGACGAGCCAATCCGAGGCATGCGTTTGGTCCGTCTAGAGCCAGGGATTCCAACGATATAAGACACTTGAGCCCACGCCCAACGGTTTAGGAGTGATGAGCCGCTTGCATTTTTGCTCGCTGTAGCGCCTTCAGGCCAATTGGGTCGCAGCCGCTGACGCTTGCAGTCGGTGTGAGTACTACCATCCCTGAAAGTTTCAAGTCTCTACGACTAACGGTTTGGTCTGCCCGATCAGTTTTAGATGTAGAATGATGCATCATGGGAAAATTAACAATTACAATAGGGTTTCAGCACTTCGTGTTCGAACCCCTAATAAAAAGGGCATAAAAGGGGCCTAAAATAGCCTATAAAAAAAAAAGGTTGATTTTTGCATTCTCAGCTCATTTATCGTGGAAATGTGGTGTTTTTCTTTTTTTACCTTTTAAACTGTGAAACCTCTACCGGCGGCCCGGTCTGTGTAAAAGTTTGCACGCTTCTTTAGAATAATATGACGCACGTGTTCAGCTAATTTGGTGAAGTTTTACGCAGAGCAGACCATTTTTCGGTCATTTAAAGGTCATTTTGCATAGAATAATATAGAGCTTTTTTCACCTTTATAAGAGTTAAACCACCATTAATGGCCCAAAGCCCATCAAAGTTTGCAAGCTTCTTTAGGTCCACGTGACGCATGCACGCACCCGATTTGGTGAAGTTGTATGCAAATCAGGCAGGAAGAGGGCTGCTTTCAGCCTTTGAATGGGATTTTCCATTGAAATGCATAATTTTGGCACCTTTTTTATCCGTTATAGCGCCACCAAGGGGCCGGTCCGCTGCGTCCTTTTTCACGTGACCACAGAATGAGCTCTTACACAGGCGTGCTGAGTTTGGTGCAAATATCTCGTTCCTTTTAACCAGTTCTAGCCAATGAAGTGAAAACGGCTCCTCCCACCTGGAACGTTTTGGCGGCCCTTAGGGACCGTGAACACAAATGTACTCTTTTTTTTGATAATTATTGACATTCAGACTCCAGAGAATCTTGCTGTGCTGGTTTGGTTACGGTCGGGCCAAAAACCTAGGACTAGTTCGCAAAAGTAGGTTTTTGGAAAAAGTCAAAATAGCCAGAAAATACACCCAGGTGACGAGCCAATCCGAGGCATGCGTTTGGTCCGTCTTGAGCCAGGGATTCCAACGATATAAGACACTTGAGCCCACGCCCAACGGTTTAGGAGTGATGAGCCGCTTCGCACTTTTTGCTCGCTGTAGCGCCCCTTCAGGCCGATTGGTCGTGCCGCTGACGCTTGGCAGTCGGTGTGAGTACTACCATCCCTGAAAGTTTCAAGTCTCTACGACTAACGGTTTGGTCTGCCCGATCAGTTTTAGATGTAGAATGATGCATCATGGGAAAATTAACAATTACAATAGGGTTTCAGCACTTCGTGTTCGAACCCCTAATAAAAAGGGCATAAAAGGGAGCCTTAAATAGCCTATAAAAAAAGGTAGATTTTTGCATTTTAAGCTCATTTATCGTGGAAATGTGGTGTTTTTCTTTTTTTACCTTTTAAACTGTAAAACCTCTACCGGCGGCCCGGTCTGTGTAAAAGTTTGCACGCTTCTTTAGAATAATATGACGCACGTGTTCAGCTAATTTGGTGAAGTTTTACGCAGAGCAGACCATTTTTCGGTCATTTAAAGGTCATTTTGCATAGAATAATATAGAGCTTTTTTCACCTTTATAAGAGTTAAACCACCATTAATGGCCCAAAGCCCATCAAAGTTTGCAAGGTTCTTTAGGACCACGTGACGCATGCACGCACCCGATTTGGTGAAGTTGTATGCAAATCAGGCAGGAAGAGGGCTGCTTTCAGCCTTTGAATGGGATTTTCCCTTGAAATGCATAATTTTGGCACTTTTTTATCCGTTATAGCGCCACCAAGGCCGGTCCCTGCGCGTCCTTTTTCACGTGACCACAGAATGAGCTCTTAAACACAGGCGTGCTGAGTTTGGTGCAAATATCACGTTCCTTTTAACCAGTTCTAGCCAATGAAGTGAAAACGGCTCCTCCCACCTGGAACGTTTTGGCGGCCCTTAGGGACCGTGAACCCAAATGTACACTTTTGTTTGATAATTATTGACATTCAGACTCCAGAGAATCTTGCTGTGCTGGTTTGGTTACGGTCGAGCCAAAAACCTAGGACTAGTTCGCAAAAGTATGTTTTTGGAAAAAGTCAAAATAGCCGGAAAATACACCCAGGTGACGAGCCAATCCGAGGCATGCGTTTGGTCCATCTTGAGCCAGGGATTCCAACGATATAAGACACTTGATCCCACACCCAACGGTTTAGGAGTGATGAGCCGCTTCGCATTTTTGCTCGCTGTAGCGCCTTCAGGCCGATTGGGTGGCTGACGCTGGCAGTCGGTGTGAGTACTACCATCTCTGAAAGTTTCAAGTCTCTACGACTAACGGTTTGGTCTGCCCGATCAGTTTTAGATGTAGAATGATGCATCATGGGAAAATTAACATTTACAGTAGGGTTTCAGCATTTCGTTCGAACCCCTAATAAAAAGGGCATGAAAGGGGCCTAAAATAGCCTATAAAAAAAAAGGTTGATTTATGCATTCTCAGCTCATTTATCGTGGAAATGTGGTGTTTTTCTTTTTTTACCTTTTAAACTGTAAAATCTCTACCGCGCCCGGTCTGTGTAAAAGTTTGCACGCTTTCTTTAGAATAATATGACGCACGTGTTCAGCTAATTTGGTGAAGTTTTACGCAGAGCAGACCATTTTTCGGTCATTTAAAGGTCATTTTGCATAGAATAATATAGAGCTTTTTCACCTTTATAAGAGTTAAACCACCATTAATGGCCCAAAGCCCATCAAAGTTTGCAAGGTTCTTTAGGACCACGTGACGATGCACGCACCCGATTTGGTGAAGTTGTACGCAAATCAGGCAGGAAGAGGGCTGCTTTCAGCCTTTGAATGGGATTTTCCATTGAAATGCATCATTTTGGCACCTTTTTATCCGTTATAGCGCCACCAAGGCCGGTCCGCTGCATCCTTTTCACGTGACCACAGAATGAGCTCTTACACAGGCGTGCTGAGTTTGGTGCAAATATCTCTGCCTTTTAACCAGTTCTAGCCAATGAAGTGAAAACGGCTCCTCCCACCTGGAACGTTTTGGCGGCCCTTAGGGACCGCGAACCCAAATGTACACTTTTTTTTGATAATTATTGACAATCAGACTCCAGAGAATCTTGCTGTGCTGGTTTGGTTACGGTCGGGCAAAAACCTAGAACAAGTTCGCAAAAGTAGGTTTTTGGAAAAAGTCAAAATAGCCTGAAAATACACCCATGTGACGAGCCAATCCGAGGCATGCGTTTGGTCCGTCTTGAGCCAGGGATTCCAACGATATAAGACACTTGAGCCCACGCCCAACGGTTTAGGAGTGATGAGCCGTTTTCGCATTTTTGCTCGCTGTAGCGCCCCTTCAGGCCGATTGAGTCGTGCCGCTGATGCTGGCAGTCGGTGTGAGTACTACCATCCCTGAAAGTTTCAAGTCTCTACGACTAACGGTTTGGTCTGCCCGATCAGTTTTAGATGTAGAATGATGCATCATGGGAAAATTAACAATTACAATAGGTTTCAGCACTTTGTGTTCGAACCCCTAATAAAAAGGACATAAAAGGGGCCTAAAATAGCCTATAAAAAAAGGTTGATTTTTTGCATTCTCAGCTCATTTATCGTGGAAATGTGGTGTTTTTCTTTTTTTACCTTTTAAACTTTAAAACCTCTACCGGCGGCCCGGTCTGTGTAAAAATTTGCACGCTTCTTTAGAATAATATGACGCACGTGTTCAGCTAATTTGGTGAAGTTTTACGCAAAGCAGACCATTTTTCGGTCATTTAAAGGTCATTTTGCATAGAATAATATAGAGCTTTTTTCACCTTTATAAGAGTTAAACCACCATTAATGGCCCAAAGTCCATCAAAGTTTGCGAGCTTCTTTAGGACCACGTGACGCATGCACGCACCGATTTGGTGAAGTTGTATGCAAATCAGGCAGAAAGAGGGCTGCTTTCAGCCTTTGAATGGGATTTTCCATTGAATTGTATAATTTTGGCACCTTTTTTATCCGTTATAGCGCCACCAAGGGGCCAGTCCACTGCGTCCTTTTTCACATGACCACAGAATGAGCTCTTACACAGGCGTGCTGAGTTTGGTGCAAATATCTCGTTCCTTTTAACCAGTTCTAGCCAATGAAGTGAAAACGGCTCCTCCCACCTGAACGCTTGGCCCTTAGGGACCGTGGAACCCAAATGTACACTTTTTTGATAATTATTGACAATCATACTCCAGAGAATCTTGCTGTGCTGGTTTGGTTACGGTCAAAAACCTAGGACTAGTTCTCAAAGTATGTTTTTGGAAAAAGTCAAAATAGCTGGAAAATATACACCCAGGTGACGAGCCAATCCGAGGCATGCGTTTGGTCCGTCTAGAGCCAGGGATTCCAACGATATAAGACACTTGAGCCCACGCCAAGCGGTTTAGGAGTGATGAGCCGTTCGTACTTTTGCTCGCTGTAGCGCCCCTTCCAGGCGATTGGAGTGGTGCCGCTGGCAGCTTGCAGTCGGTGTGAGTACTACCATCCCTGAAAGTTTCAAGTCTCTCACTAACGGTTTGGTCTGCCCGATCAGTTTTAGATGTAGAATGATGCATCATGGGAAAATTAACAATTACAATAGGGTTTCAGCACTTCGTGTTCGAACCCCTAATAAAAAAGGAGCATAAAAGGGGCCTAAAATAGCCTATAAAAAAAAGGTTGATTTTTGCATTCTCAGCTCATTTATCGTGGAAATGTGGTGTTTTTCTTTTTTTACCTTTTAAACTGTAAAACCTCTACCGGCGGCCCGGTCTGTGTAAAAGTTTGCGCTTCTTTAGAATAATATGGCCGTGTTCAGCTAATTTGGTGAAGTTTTACAGAGCAGACCATTTTTGTCATTTAAAGGTCATTTTGCATAGAATAATATAGAGCTTTTTTTCACCTTTATAAGAGTTAAACCACCATTAATGGCCCAAAGCCCATCAAAGTTTGCAAGGTTCTTTAGGACCACGTGGCGCATGCGCACCCGATTTGGTGAAGTTGTATGCAAATCAGGCAGGAAGAGGGCTGCTTTCAGCCTTTGAATGGGATTTTCCCTTGAAATGCATAATTTTGGCACTTTTTTATCCGTTATAGCGCCACCAAGGGGCCGTCCTGCGTCCTTTCACGTGACCACAGAATGAGCTCTTAAACACAGGCGTGCTGAGTTTGGTGCAAATATCACGTTCCTTTTAACCAGTTCTAGCCAATGAAGTGAAAACGGCTCCTCCCACCTGGAACGTTTTGGCGGCCCTTAGGGACCGTGAACCCAAATGTACACTTTTGTTTGATAATTATTGACATTCAGACTCCAGAGAATCTTGCTGTGCTGGTTTGGTTACGGTCGGGCCAAAAACCTAGGACTAGTTCGCAAAAGTATGTTTTTGGAAAAAGTCAAAATAGCCGGAAAAATACACCCAGGTGAGCCAATCCGAGGCATGCGTTTGGTCCATCTTGAGCCAGGGATTCCAGCGATATAAGACACTTGATCCCACACCCAACGGTATAGGAGTGATGAGCCGTTTCGTACTTTTGCTCGCTGTAGCGCCCCCTTCAGGCCGATTGGGTCGTGCTTCGCTGACGCTGGCAGTCGGTGTGAGTACTACCATCTCTGAAAGTTTCAAGTCTCTCGACTAACGGTTTGGTCTGCCCGATCAGTTTTAGATGTAGAATGATGCATCATGGGAAAATTAACATTTACAGTAGGGTTTCAGCATTTCGTGTTCGAACCCCTAATAAAAAGGGCATGAAAGGGGCCTAAAATAGCCTATAAAAAAAAAGGTTGATTTATGCATTCTCAGCTCATTTATCGTGGAAATGTGGTGTTTTTCTTTTTTTACCTTTTAAACTGTAAAATCTCTACCGGCGGGTCTGTGTAAAAGTTTGCCTTCTTTAGAATAATATGGCCTTGCGTGTTCAGCTAATTTGGTGAAGTTTCGCAGAGCAGACCATTTTCGGTCATTTTAAGGTCATTTTGCATAGAATAATATAGAGCTTTTTCACCTTTATAAGAGTTAAACCACCATTAATGGCCCAAAGCCCATCAAAGTTTGCAAGGTTCTTTAGGACCACGTGGCGCATGCACGCACCCGATTTGGTGAAGTTGTATGCAAATCAGGCAGGAAGAGAGGCTGCTTTCAGCCTTTGAATGGGATTTTCCATTGAAATGCATCATTTTGGCACCTTTTTTATCCGTTATAGCGCCACCAAGGGCAGTCCGCTGCATCCTTTTCACGTGACCACAGAATGAGCTCTTACACAGGCGTGCTGAGTTTGGTGCAAATATCTCGTTCCTTTTAACCAGTTCTAGCCAATGAAGTGAAAACGGCTCCTCCCACCTGGAACGTTTTGGCGGCCCTTAGGGACCGTGAACCCAAATGTACACTTTTTTTTGATAATTATTGACAATCATACTCCAGAGAATCTTGCTGTGCTGGTTTGGTTCTGGTCGGGCAAAAAACCTAGGACTAGTTCTCAAAGTATGTTTTTGGAAAAAGTCAAAATAGCTGGAAAATATACACCCAGGTGACGAGCCAATCCGAGGCATGCGTTTGGTCCGTCTTGAGCCAGGGATTCCAACGATATAAGACACTTGAGCCCAGCGGTTTAGGAGTGATGAGCCGTTTCGTACTTTTGCTCGCTGTAGCGCCCCCTTCAGGCCGATTGGGTCGTGCTTCGCTGACGCTGGCAGTCGGTGTGAGTACTACCATCCCTGAAAGTTTCAAGTCTCTCGACTAACGGTTTGGTCTGCCCGATCAGTTTTAGATGTAGAATGATGCATCATGGGAAAATTAACAATTACAATAGGGTTTCAGCACTTTGTGTTCGAACCCCTAATAAAAAGGGCATAAAAGGGCCTAAAATAGCCTATAAAAAAAGGTTGATTTTTGCATTCTCAGCTCATTTATCGTGGAAATGTGGTGTTTTTCTTTTTTTACCTTTTAAACTGTAAAACCTCTACCGGCGGCCGGTCTGTGTAAAAGTTTGCACGCTTCTTTAGAATAATATGGCCTTACGTGTTCAGCTAATTTGGTGAAGGTTTACGCAGAGCAGACCATTTTTGTCATTTAAAGGTCATTTTGCATAGAATAATATAGAGCTTTTTTCACCTTTATAAGAGTTAAACCACCATTAATGGCCCAAAGCCCATCAAAGTTTGCAAGCTTCTTTAGGTCCACGTGACGCATGCACGCACCGACGGTGAAGTTGTATGCAAATCAGGCAGGAAGAGGGCTGCTTTCAGCCTTTGAATGGGATTTTCCATTGAATTGTATAATTTTGGCACCTTTTTTATCCGTTATAGCGCCACCAAGGGGCCAGTCCACTGCGTCCTTTTTCACATGACCACAGAATGAGCTCTTACACAGGCGTGCTGAGTTTGGTGCAAATATCTCGTTCCTTTTAACCAGTTCTAGCCAATGAAGTGAAAACGGCTCCTCCCACCTGGAACGTTTTGGCGGCCCTTAGGGACCGTGAACCCAAATGTACACTTTTTTTTGATAATTATTGACAATCATACTCCAGAGAATCTTGCTGTGCTGGTTTGGTTACGGTCGGGCCAAAAACCTAGGACTAGTTCTCAAAGTATGTTTTTGGAAAAAGTCAAAATAGCTGGAAAATATACACCCAGGTGTCGAGCCAATCCGAGGCATGCGTTTGGTCCGTCTAGAGCCAGGGATTCCAGCGATATAAGACACTTGAGCCACGCCCAGCGGTTTAGGAGTGATGAGCCGTTCGTACTTTTGCTCGCTGTAGCGCCCCCTTCAGGCCAATTGGGTCGTGCTTCGCTGACGCTTGCAGTCGGTGTGAGTACTACCATCCCTGAAAGTTTCAAGTCTCTACGACTAACGGTTTGGTCTGCCCGATCAGTTTTAGATGTAGAATGATGCATCATGGGAAAATTAACAATTACAATAGGGTTTCAGCACTTCGTGTTGAACCCCTAATAAAAAAGGGCATAAAGGGGCCTAAAATAGCCTATAAAAAAAAGGTTGATTTTTGCATTCTCAGCTCATTTATCGTGGAAATGTGGTGTTTTTCTTTTTTTACCTTTTAAACTGTAAAACCTCTACCCGGCCCGGTCTGTGTAAAAGTTTGCACGCTTCTTTAGAATAATATGGCCTTGCGTGTTCAGCTAATTTGGTGAAGTTTTTACGCAGAGCAGACCATTTTTCGGTCATTTAAAGGTCATTTTGCATAGAATAATATAGAGCTTTTTTCACCTTTATAAGAGTTAAACCACCATTAATGGCCCAAAGTCCATCAAAGTTTGCAAGCTTCTTTAGGACCACGTGGCATGCACGCACCCGATTTGGTGAAGTTGTATGCAAATCAGGCAGAAAGAGGGCTGCTTTCAGCCTTTGAATGGGATTTTCCATTGAATTGTATAATTTTGGCACCTTTTTTATCCGTTATAGCGCCACCAAGGGGCCAGTCCACTGCGTCCTTTTTCACATGACCACAGAATGAGCTCTTACACAGGCGTGCTGAGTTTGGTGCAAATATCTCGTTCCTTTTAACCAGTTCTAGCCAATGAAGTGAAAGCGGCTCCTCCCACCTGGAGCGTTTTTGGCGGCCCTTAGGGACCGTGAACCCAAATGTACACTTTTTTTTGATAATTATTGACAATCATACTCCAGAGAATCTTGCTGTGCTGGTTTGGTTACGGTCGGGCCAAAACCTAGGACTAGTTCTCAAAGTATGTTTTTGGAAAAAGTCAAAATAGCTGGAAAATATACACCCAGGTGACGAGCCAATCCGAGGCATGCGTTTGGTCCGTCTAGAGCCAGGGATTCCAACGATATAAGACACTTGAGCCCGCCCAGCGGTTTAGGAGTGATGAGCCGTTTCGTACTTTTGCTCGCTGTAGCGCCCCTTCAGGCCGATTGGGTGGGTGCCGCTGGCGCTTGCAGTCGGTGTGAGTACTACCATCCCTGAAAGTTTCAAGTCTCTCGACTAACGGTTTGGTCTGCCCGATCAGTTTTAGATGTAGAATGATGCATCATGGGAAAATTAACAATTACAATAGGGTTTCAGCACTTGTGTTCGAACCCTAATAAAAAGGAGCATAAAAGGGGCCTAAAATAGCCTATAAAAAAAAAGGTTGATTTTTGCATTCTCAGCTCATTTATCGTGGAAATGTGGTGTTTTCTTTTTACCTTTTAAACTGTAAAACCTCTACGGCCCGGTCTGTGTAAAAGTTTGCGCTTCTTTAGAATAATATGGCACGTGTTCAGCTAATTTGGTGAAGTTTACAGAGCAGACCATTTTTCGGTCATTTAAAGGTCATTTTGCATAGAATAATATAGAGCTTTTTCACCTTTATAAGAGTTAAACCACCATTAATGGCCCAAAGCCCATCAAAGTTTGCAAGGTTCTTTAGGACCACGTGGCGCATGCATCTGCGCACCCGATTTAGTGAAGTTGTATGCAAATCAGGCAGGAAGAGGGCTGCTTTCAGCCTTTGAATGGGATTTTCCATTGAAATGCATCATTTTGGCACCTTTTTATCCGTTATAGCGCCACCAAGGGGCAGTCCGCTGCATCCTTTTCACGTGACCACAGAATGAGCTCTTACACAGGCGTGCTGAGTTTGGTGCAAATATCTCGTTCCTTTTAACCAGTTCTAGCCAATGAAGTGAAACGGCTCCTCCCACCTGGAACGTTTTGGCCCTTAGGGACCGTGAACCCAAATGTACACTTTTTTTTGATAATTATTGACAATCAGACTCCAGAGAATCTTGCTGTGCTGGTTTGGTTACGGTCGGGCAAAACCTAGAACAAGTTCGCAAAAAGTAGGTTTTGGAAAAAGTCAAAATAGCCTGAAAATACACCCATGTGACGAGCCAATCCGAGGCATGCGTTTGGTCCGTCTTGAGCCAGGGATTCCAACGATATAAGACACTTGAGCCCACGCCCAACGGTTTAGGAGTGATGAGCCGTTTCGTACTTTTGCTCTCGCAGTAGCGCCCCTTCAGGCCGATTGAGTTGTGTTTCTCTGACGCTGGCAGTCGGTGTGAGTACTACCATCCCTGAAAGTTTCAAGTCTCTACAACTAACGGTTTGGTCTGCCCGATCAGTTTTAGATGTAGAATGATGCATCATGGGAAAATTAACAATTACAATAGGGTTTCAGCACTTCGTGTTCGAACCCCTAATAAAAAAAGGAGCATAAAAGGGGCCTAAAATAGCCTATAAAAAAAAAAGGTTGATTTTTGCATTCTCAGCTTATTTATCGTGGAAATGTGGTGTTTTTCTTTTTTTACCTTTTAAACTGTGAAACCTCTACCGGCGGCCCGGTCTGTGTAAAAGTTTGCACGCTTCTTTAGAATAATATGACGCCTTCGTGTTCAGCTAATTTGGTGAAGGTTTACAGAGCAGACCATTTTTGTCATTTAAAGGTCATTTTGCATAGAATAATATAGAGCTTTTTTCACCTTTATAAGAGTTAAACCACCATTAATGGCCCAAAGCCCATCAAAGTTTGCAAGGTTCTTTAGGACCACGTGACGCATGCACGCACCCGATTTGGTGAAGTTGTATGCAAATCAGGCAGGAAGAGGGCTGCTTTCAGCCTTTGAATGGGATTTTCCATTGAATTGTATAATTTTGGCACCTTTTTTATCCGTTATAGCGCCACCAAGGGGCCAGTCCACTGCGTCCTTTTTCACATGACCACAGAATGAGCTCTTACACAGGCGTGCTGAGTTTGGTGCAAATATCTCGTTCCTTTTAACCAGTTCTAGCCAATGAAGTGAAACGGCTCCTCCCACCTGGAGCGTTTTTGGCCCTTAGGGACCGTGAACCCAAATGTACACTTTTTTTTGATAATTATTGACAATCATACTCCAGAGAATCTTGCTGTGCTGGTTTGGTTACGGTCGGGCCAAAAACCTAGGACTAGTTCTCAAAGTATGTTTTGGAAAAAGTCAAAATAGCTGGAAAATATACACCCAGGTGACGAGCCAATCCGAGGCATGCGTTTGGTCCGTCTTGAGCCAGGGATTCCAACGATATAAGACACTTGAGCCGCCCAGCGGTTTAGGAGTGATGAGCCGTTTCGTACTTTTGCTCGCTGTAGCGCCCCTTCAGGCCGATTGTCGTGCCGCTGGCGCTGGCAGTCGGTGTGAGTACTACCATCCTGAAAGTTTCAAGTCTCTCGACTAACGGTTTGGTCTGCCCGATCAGTTTTAGATGTAGAATGATGCATCATGGGAAAATTAACAATTACAATAGGGTTTCAGCACTTCGTGTTCGAACCCCTAATAAAAAGGGCATAAAAGGGGCCTAAAATAGCCTATAAAAAAAAGGTTGATTTTTGCATTCTCAGCTCATTTATCATTGGAAATGTGGTGTTTTTCTTTTACCTTTTAAACTGTGAAACCTCTACCGGCGGCCCGGTCTGTGTAAAAGTTTGCACGCTTCTTTAGAATAATATGACGCACGTGTTCAGCTAATTTGGTGAAGGTTTACGCAGAGCAGACCATTTTTCGGTCATTTAAAGGTCATTTTGCATAGAATAATATAGAGCTTTTTTCACCTTTATAAGAGTTAAACCACCATTAATGGCCCAAAGCCCATCAAAGTTTGCAAGCTTCTTTAGGTCCACGTGACGCATGCACGCACCCGATTTGGTGAAGTTGTATGCAAATCAGGCAGGAAGAGGGCTGCTTTCAGCCTTTGAATGGGATTTTCCATTGAATTGTATAATTTTGGCACCTTTTTTATCCGTTATAGCGCCACCAAGGGGCCAGTCCACTGCGTCCTTTTTCACATGACCACAGAATGAGCTCTTACACAGGCGTGCTGAGTTTGGTGCAAATATCTCGTTCCTTTTAACCAGTTCTAGCCAATGAAGTGAAAACGGCTCCTCCCACCTGGAACGTTTTGGCGGCCCTTAGGGACCGTGAACCCAAATGTACTCTTTTTTTTGATAATTATTGACAATCATACTCCAGAGAATCTTGCTGTGCTGGTTTGGTTACGGTCGGGCCAAAAACCTAGGACTAGTTCTCAAAGTATGTTTTTGGAAAAAGTCAAAATAGCTGGAAAATATACACCCAGGTGACGAGCCAATCCGAGGCATGCGTTTGGTCCGTCTAGAGCCAGGGATTCCAACGATATAAGACACTTGAGCCCACGCCCAACGGTTTAAGAGTGATGAGCCGTTCGTACTTTTGCTCGCTGTAGCGCCCCTTCAGGCCGATTGGGTGTGTGCCGCTGGCGCTGGCAGTCGGTGTGAGTACTACCATCCCTGAAAGTTTCAAGTCTCTACGACTAACGGTTTGGTCTGCCCGATCAGTTTTAGATGTAGAATGATGCATCATGGGAAAATTAACAATTACAATAGGGTTTCAGCACTTCGTGTTCGAACCCTAATAAAAAGGGCATAAAGGGGCCTAAAATAGCCTATAAAAAAAAGGTTGATTTTTGCATTCTCAGCTCATTTATCGTGGAAATGTGGTGTTTTTCTTTTTTTACCTTTTAAACTGTAAAACCTCTACCGGCGGCCCGGTCTGTGTAAAAGTTTGCACGCTTCTTTAGAATAATATGACGCACGTGTTCAGCTAATTTGGTGAAGTTTTACGCAGAGCAGACCATTTTTCGGTCATTTAAAGGTCATTTTGCATAGAATAATATAGAGCTTTTTTTCACCTTTATAAGAGTTAAACCACCATTAATGGCCCAAAGCCCATCAAAGTTTGCAAGGTTCTTTAGGACCACGTGACGCATGCACGCACCCGATTTGGTGAAGTTGTATGCAAATCAGGCAGGAAGAGGGCTGCTTTCAGCCTTTGAATGGGATTTTCCATTGAATTGTATAATTTTGGCACCTTTTTTATCCGTTATAGCGCCACCAAGGGGCCAGTCCACTGCGTCCTTTTTCACATGACCACAGAATGAGCTCTTACACAGGCGTGCTGAGTTTGGTGCAAATATCTCGTTCCTTTTAACCAGTTCTAGCCAATGAAGTGAAAACGGCTCCTCCCACCTGGAACGTTTTGGCGGCCCTTAGGGACCGTGAACACAAATGTACACTTTTTTTTGATAATTATTGACAATCATACTCCAGAGAATCTTGCTGTGCTGGTTTGGTTACGGTCGGGCCAAAAACCTAGGACTAGTTCTCAAAGTATGTTTTTGGAAAAAGTCAAAATAGCTGGAAAATATACACCCAGGTGACGAGCCAATCCGAGGCATGCGTTTGGTCCGTCTAGAGCCAGGGATTCCAACGATATAAGACACTTGAGCCCACGCCCAACGGTTTAGGAGTGATGAGCCGTTTCGTACTTTTGCTCGCTGTAGCGCCCCCTTCAGGCCAATTGGGTCGTGCTTCGCTGACGCTTGCAGTCGGTGTGAGTACTACCATCCCTGAAAGTTTCAAGTCTCTACGACTAACGGTTTGGTCTGCCCGATCAGTTTTAGATGTAGAATGATGCATCATGGGAAAATTAACAATTACAATAGGGTTTCAGCACTTCGTGTTCGAACCCCTAATAAAAAGGGCATAAAAGGGGCCTAAAATAGCCTATAAAAAAAAAAGGTTGATTTTTGCATTCTCAGCTCATTTATCGTGGAAATGTGGTGTTTTTCTTTTTTTACCTTTTAAACTGTGAAACCTCTACGGCCGGTCTGTGTAAAAGTTTGCACGCTTCTTTAGAATAATATGGCCTTGCGTGTTCAGCTAATTTGGTGAAGTTTTACAGAGCAGACCATTTTTCGGTCATTTAAAGGTCATTTTGCATAGAATAATATAGAGCTTTTTCACCTTTATAGAGTTAAACCACCATTAATGGCCCAAAGTCCATCAAAGTTTGCGAGCTTCTTTAGGACCACGTGGCGCATGCACGCACCGATTTGGTGAAGTTGTATGCAAATCAGGCAGAAAGAGGGCTGCTTTCAGCCTTTGAATGGGATTTTCCATTGAATTGTATAATTTTGGCACCTTTTTATCCGTTATAGCGCCACCAAGGGCCAGTCCACTGCGTCCTTTTTCACATGACCACAGAATGAGCTCTTACACAGGCGTGCTGAGTTTGGTGCAAATATCTCGTTCCTTTTAACCAGTTCTAGCCAATGAAGTGAAAACGGCTCCTCCCACCTGGAACGTTTTGGCGGCCCTTAGGGACCGTGAACCCAAATGTACACTTTTTTTTGATAATTATTGACAATCATACTCCAGAGAATCTTGCTGTGCTGGTTTGGTTCTGTCGGGCCAAAAACCTAGGACTAGTTCTCAAAGTATGTTTTTGGAAAAAGTCAAAATAGCTGGAAAATATACACCCAGGTGACGAGCCAATCCGAGGCATGCGTTTGGTCCGTCTAGAGCCAGGGATTCCAACGATATAAGACACTTGAGCCACGCCCAGCGGTTTAGGAGTGATGAGCCGTTTCGTACTTTTGCTCGCTGTAGCGCCCCTTCAGGCCGATTGGGTGGGTTCGCTGGCGCTTGCAGTCGGTGTGAGTACTACCATCCCTGAAAGTTTCAAGTCTCTCGACTAACGGTTTGGTCTGCCCGATCAGTTTTAGATGTAGAATGATGCATCATGGGAAAATTAACAATTACAATAGGGTTTCAGCACTTGTGTTCGAACCCCTAATAAAAAGGGCATAAAGGGGCCTAAAATAGCCTATAAAAAAAGGTTGATTTTTGCATTCTCAGCTCATTTATCGTGGAAATGTGGTGTTTTTCTTTTTTTACCTTTTAAACTGTAAAACCTCTACCGGCGGCCCGGTCTGTGTAAAAGTTTGCACGCTTCTTTAGAATAATATGACGCACGTGTTCAGCTAATTTGGTGAAGTTTTACGCAGAGCAGACCATTTTTCGGTCATTTAAAGGTCATTTTGCATAGAATAATATAGAGCTTTTTTTCACCTTTATAAGAGTTAAACCACCATTAATGGCCCAAAGCCCATCAAAGTTTGCAAGGTTCTTTAGGACCACGTGGCGCATGCTGCGCACCCGATTTGGTGAAGTTGTATGCAAATCAGGCAGGAAGAGGGCTGCTTTCAGCCTTTGAATGGGATTTTCCTTGAAATGCATAATTTTGGCACCTTTTTTTTATCCGTTATAGCGCCACCAAGGGGCCCGTCCCCTGCGTCCTTTTTCACGTGACCACAGAATGAGCTCTTAAACACAGGCGTGCTGAGTTTGGTGCAAATATCACGTTCCTTTTAACCAGTTCTAGCCAATGAAGTGAAAACGGCTCCTCCCACCTGGAACGTTTTGGCGGCCCTTAGGGACCGTGAACCCAAATGTACACTTTTGTTTGATAATTATTGACATTCAGACTCCAGAGAATCTTGCTGTGCTGGTTTAGTTACGGTCGAGCCAAAAACCTAGGACTAGTTCGCAAAGTATGTTTTGGAAAAAGTCAAAATAGCCGGAAAATACACCCAGGTGACGAGCCAATCCGAGGCATGCGTTTGGTCCATCTTGAGCCAGGGATTCCAACGATATAAGACACTTGATCCCACACCCAACGGTATAGGAGTGATGAGCCGTTTCGTACTTTTGCTCGCTGTAGCGCCCCTTCAGGCCGATTGGGTCGTAGCCGCTGGCGCTGGCAGTCGGTGTGAGTACTACCATCTCTGAAAGTTTCAAGTCTCTCGACTAACGGTTTGGTCTGCCCGATCAGTTTTAGATGTAGAATGATGCATCATGGGAAAATTAACATTTACAGTAGGGTTTCAGCATTTCGTGTTCGAACCCCTAATAAAAAGGGCATGAAAGGGGCCTAAAATAGCCTATAAAAAAAAAGGTTGATTTATGCATTCTCAGCTCATTTATCGTGAAATGTGGTGTTTTTCTTTTTTACCTTTTAAACTGTGAAACCTCTACGGCGGCCGGTCTGTGTAAAAGTTTGCACGCTTCTTTAGAATAATATGACATACGTGTTCAGCTAATTTGGTGAAGGTTTAGAGCAGACCATTTTTCGGTCATTTAAAGGTCATTTTGCATAGAATAATATAGAGCTTTTTCACCTTTATAAGAGTTAAACCACCATTAATGGCCCAAAGCCCATCAAAGTTTGCAAGCTTCTTTAGGTCCACGTGACGCATGCACGCACCCGATTTGGTGAAGTTGTATGCAAATCAGGCAGGAAGAGGCTGCTTTCAGCCTTTGAATGGGATTTTCCATTGAATTGTATAATTTTGGCACCTTTTTTATCCGTTATAGCGCCACCAAGGGGCCAGTCCACTGCGTCCTTTTTCACATGACCACAGAATGAGCTCTTACACAGGCGTGCTGAGTTTGGTGCAAATATCTCGTTCCTTTTAACCAGTTCTAGCCAATGAAGTGAAAACGGCTCCTCCCACCTGGAACGTTTTGGCGGCCCTTAGGGACCGTGAACCCAAATGTACACTTTTTTTTGATAATTATTGACAATCATACTCCAGAGAATCTTGCTGTGCTGGTTTGGTTATGGTCGGGCCAAAAACCTAGGACTAGTTCTCAAAGTATGTTTTTGGAAAAAGTCAAAATAGCCGGAAAATACACCCAGGTGACGAGCCAATCCGAGGCATGCGTTTGGTCCATCTTGAGCCAGGGATTCCAACGATATAAGACACTTGATCCCACACCCAACGGTATAGGAGTGATGAGCCGTTTCGTACTTTTGCTCGCTGTAGCGCCCCTTCAGGCCGATTGGGTGGGTGCCGCTGGCGCTGGCAGTCGGTGTGAGTACTACCATCTCTGAAAGTTTCAAGTCTCTACGACTAACGGTTTGGTCTGCCCGATCAGTTTTAGATGTAGAATGATGCATCATGGGAAAATTAACATTTACAGTAGGGTTTCAGCATTTCGTGTTCGAACCCCTAATAAAAAGGGCATGAAAGGGGCCTAAAATAGCCTATAAAAAAAAAGGTTGATTTATGCATTCTCAGCTCATTTATCGTGGAAATGTGGTGTTTTCTTTTTACCTTTTAAACTGTGAAACCTCTACGGCGGCCGGTCTGTGTAAAAGTTTGCACGCTTCTTTAGAATAATATGACGCACGTGTTCAGCTAATTTGGTGAAGGTTTACGCAGAGCAGACCATTTTTCGGTCATTTAAAGGTCATTTTGCATAGAATAATATAGAGCTTTTTTCACCTTTATAAGAGTTAAACCACCATTAATGGCCCAAAGCCCATCAAAGTTTGCAAGCTTCTTTAGGTCCACGTGACGCATGCACGCACCCGATTTGGTGAAGTTGTATGCAAATCAGGCAGGAAGAGGGCTGCTTTCAGCCTTTGAATGGGATTTTCCATTGAATTGTATAATTTTGGCACCTTTTTTATCCGTTATAGCGCCACCAAGGGGCCAGTCCACTGCGTCCTTTTTCACATGACCACAGAATGAGCTCTTACACAGGCGTGCTGAGTTTGGTGCAAATATCTCGTTCCTTTTAACCAGTTCTAGCCAATGAAGTGAAACGGCTCCTCCCACCTGGAACGTTTTGGCGGCCCTTAGGGACCGTGAACCCAAATGTACACTTTTTTTTGATAATTATTGACAATCATACTCCAGAGAATCTTGCTGTGCTGGTTTGGTTACGGTCGGGCCAAAAACCTAGGACTAGTTCTCAAAGTATGTTTTTGGAAAAAGTCAAAATAGCTGGAAAATATACACCCAGGTGACGAGCCAATCCGAGGCATGCGTTTGGTCCGTCTAGAGCCAGGGATTCCAACGATATAAGACACTTGAGCCCACGCCCAACGGTTTAGGAGTGATGAGCCGTTTCGTACTTTTGCTCGCAGTAGCGCCCCCTTCAGGCCGATTGAGTTGTGTTTCTCTGACGCTGGCAGTCGGTGTGAGTACTACCATCCTGAAAGTTTCAAGTCTCTCGACTAACGGTTTGGTCTGCCCGATCAGTTTTAGATGTAGAATGATGCATCATGGGAAAATTAACAATTACAATAGGGTTTCAGCACTTCGTGTTCGAACCCCTAATAAAAAGGGCATAAAAGGGGCCTAAAATAGCCTATAAAAAAAAAAGGTTGATTTTTGCATTCTCAGCTCATTTATCGTGGAAATGTGGTGTTTTTCTTTTTTTACCTTTTAAACTGTGAAACCTCTACGCGGCCCGGTCTGTGTAAAAGTTTGCACGCTTCTTTAGAATAATATGGACCGTGTTCAGCTAATTTGGTGAAGTTTCAGAGCAGACCATTTTTCGTCATTTAAAGGTCATTTTGCATAGAATAATATAGAGCTTTTTTTCACCTTTATAAGAGTTAAACCACCATTAATGGCCCAAAGCCCATCAAAGTTTGCAAGGTTCTTTAGGACCACGTGACGCATGCACGCACCCGATTTGGTGAAGTTGTACGCAAATCAGGCAGGAAGAGGGCTGCTTTCAGCCTTTGAATGGGATTTTCCATTGAAATGCATCATTTTGGCACCTTTTTTATCCGTTATAGCGCCACCAAGGGGCCGGTCCGCTGCATCCTTTTTCACGTGACCACAGAATGAGCTCTTACACAGGCGTGCTGAGTTTGGTGCAAATATCTCGTTCCTTTTAACCAGTTCTAGCCAATGAAGTGAAAACGGCTCCTCCCACCTGGAACGTTTTGGCGGCCCTTAGGGACCGTGAACCCAAATGTACACTTTTTTTTGATAATTATTGACAATCAGACTCCAGAGAATCTTGCTGTGCTGGTTTGGTTACGGTCGGGCAAAAAACCTAGAACAAGTTCGCAAAAGTAGGTTTTTGGAAAAAGTCAAAATAGCCTGAAAATACACCCATGTAGCAGCCAATCCGAGGCATGCGTTTGGTCCGTCTTGAGCCAGGGATTCCAACGATATAAGACACTTGAGCCCACGCGGTTTAGGAGTGATGAGCCGTTTCGTACTTTTGCTCGCTGTAGCGCCCCCTTCAGGCCGATTGAGTCGTGCTTCGCTGATGCTGGCAGTCGGTGTGAGTACTACCATCCCTGAAAGTTTCAAGTCTCTACGACTAACGGTTTGGTCTGCCCGATCAGTTTTAGATGTAGAATGATGCATCATGGGAAAATTAACAATTACAATAGGGTTTCAGCACTTTGTGTTCGAACCCCTAATAAAAAGGACATAAAAGGGGCCTAAAATAGCCTATAAAAAAAGGTTGATTTTTTGCATTCTCAGCTCATTTATCGTGGAAATGTGGTGTTTTTCTTTTTTTACCTTTTAAACAGTAAAACCTCTACCGGCGGCCCGGTCTGTGTAAAAATTTGCACGCTTCTTTAGAATAATATGACGCACATGTTCAGCTAATTTGGTGAAGTTTACGCAAAGCAGACCATTTTCGGTCATTTAAAGGTCATTTTGCATAGAATAATATAGAGCTTTTTTCACCTTTATAAGAGTTAAACCACCATTAATGGCCCAAAGTCCATCAAAGTTTGCGAGCTTCTTTAGGACCACGTGGCGCATGCACGCGATTTGGTGAAGTTGTATGCAAATCAGGCAGAAAGAGGGCTGCTTTCAGCCTTTGAATGGGATTTTTCATTGAATTGTATAATTTTGGCACCTTTTTTATCCGTTATAGCGCCACCAAGGGGCCAGTCCACTGCGTCCTTTTTCACATGACCACAGAATGAGCTCTTACACAGGCGTGCTGAGTTTGGTGCAAATATCTCGTTCCTTTTAACCAGTTCTAGCCAATGAAGTGAAACGGCTCCTCCCACCTGGAACGTTTTGGCGGCCCTTAGGGACCGTGAACCCAAATGTACACTTTTTTTTGATAATTATTGACAATCATACTCCAGAGAATCTTGCTGTGCTGGTTTGGTTACGGTCGGGCCAAAAACCTAGGACTAGTTCGCAAAAGTAGGTTTTTGGAAAAAGTCAAAATAGCCAGAAAATACACCCAGGTGACGAGCCAATCCGAGGCATGCGTTTGGTCCGTCTTGAGCCAGGGATTCCAACGATATAAGACACTTGAGCCCACGCCCAACGGTTTAGGAGTGATGAGCCGTTTCGTACTTTTGCTCGCAGTAGCGCCCCCTTCAGGCCGATTGAGTTGTGTTTCTCTGACGCTGGCAGTCGGTGTGAGTACTACCATCCCTGAAAGTTTCAAGTCTCTACGACTAACGGTTTGGTCTGCCCGATCAGTTTTAGATGTAGAATGATGCATCATGGGAAAATTAACAATTACAATAGGGTTTCAGCACTTCGTGTTCGAACCCCTAATAAAAGAGCATAAAAGGGGCCTAAAATAGCCTATAAAAAAAAAAGGTTGATTTTTGCATTCTCAGCTTATTTATCGTGGAAATGTGGTGTTTTTCTTTTTTTACCTTTTAAACTGTGAAACCTCTACCGGCGGCCCGGTCTGTGTAAAAGTTTGCACGCTTCTTTAGAATAATATGACGCACGTGTTCAGCTAATTTGGTGAAGGTTTACGCAGAGCAGACCATTTTTCGGTCATTTAAAGGTCATTTTGCATAGAATAATATAGAGCTTTTTTCACCTTTATAAGAGTTAAACCACCATTAATGGCCCAAAGCCCATCAAAGTTTGCAAGCTTCTTTAGGTCCACGTGACGCATGCACGCACCGATTTGGTGAAGTTGTATGCAAATCAGGCAGGAAGAGGGCTGCTTTCAGCCTTTGAATGGGATTTTCCATTGAAATGCATAATTTTGGCACCTTTTTTATCCGTTATAGCGCCACCAAGGGGCCGGTCCGCTCGTCCTTTTTCACGTGACCACAGAATGAGCTCTTACACAGGCGTGCTGAGTTTGGTGCAAATATCTCGTTCCTTTTAACCAGTTCTAGCCAATGAAGTGAAAACGGCTCCTCCCACCTGGAACGTTTTGGCGGCCCTTAGGGACCGTGAACACAAATGTACTCTTTTTTTTGATAATTATTGACATTCAGACTCCAGAGAATCTTGCTGTGCTGGTTTGGTTACGGTCGGGCCAAAAACCTAGGACTAGTTCGCAAAAGTAGGTTTTGGAAAAAGTCAAAATAGCCAGAAAATACACCCAGGTGAGCCAATCCGAGGCATGCGTTTGGTCCGTCTTGAGCCAGGGATTCCAACGATATAAGACACTTGAGCCCACGCGGTTTAGGAGTGATGAGCCGTTTACTTTTGCTCGCAGTAGCGCCCCTTCAGGCCGATTGAGTTGTGTTTCTCTGACGCTGGCAGTCGGTGTGAGTACTACCATCCCTGAAAGTTTCAAGTCTCTACGACTAACGGTTTGGTCTGCCCGATCAGTTTTAGATGTAGAATGATGCATCATGGGAAAATTAACAATTACAATAGGGTTTCAGCACTTCGTGTTCGAACCCCTAATAAAAAGGGCATAAAAGGGGCCTAAAATAGCCTATAAAAAAAAGGTTGATTTTTGCATTCTCAGCTTATTTATCGTGGAAATGTGGTGTTTTTCTTTTTTTACCTTTTAAACTGTGAAACCTCTACCGGCCGGTCTGTGTAAAAGTTTGCCTTCTTTAGAATAATATGGACGTGTTCAGCTAATTTGGTGAAGGTTTACATAGAGCAGACCATTTTTCGGTCATTTAAAGGTCATTTTGCATAGAATAATATAGAGCTTTTTTCACCTTTATAAGAGTTAAACCACCATTAATGGCCCAAAGCCCATCAAAGTTTGCAAGCTTCTTTAGGTCCACGTGACGCATGCACGCACCCGATTTGGTGAAGTTGTATGCAAATCAGGCAGGAAGGGCTGCTTTCAGCCTTTGAATGGGATTTTCCATTGAATTGTATAATTTTGGCACCTTTTTTATCCGTTATAGCGCCACCAAGGGGCCGGTCCGCTGCGTCCTTTTTCACGTGACCACAGAATGAGCTCTTACACAGGCGTGCTGAGTTTGGTGCAAATATCTCGTTCCTTTTAACCAGTTCTAGCCAATGAAGTGAAAACGGCTCCTCCCACCTGGAACGTTTTGGCGGCCCTTAGGGACCGTGAACACAAATGTACTCTTTTTTTTGATAATTATTGACATTCAGACTCCAGAGAATCTTGCTGTGCTGGTTTGGTTACGGTCGGGCCAAAAACCTAGGACTAGTTCGCAAAAGTAGGTTTTGGAAAAAGTCAAAATAGCCAGAAAATACACCCAGGTGACGAGCCAATCCGAGGCATGCGTTTGGTCCGTCTTGAGCCAGGGATTCCAACGATATAAGACACTTGAGCCCACGCCCAACGGTTTAGGAGTGATGAGCCGTTTCGTACTTTTGCTCGCAGTAGCGCCCCCTTCAGGCCGATTGAGTTGTGTTTCTCTGGCGCTGGCAGTCGGTGTAGTACTACCATCCCTGAAAGTTTCAAGTCTCTCTCGACTAACGGTTTGGTCTGCCCGATCAGTTTTAGATGTAGAATGATGCATCATGGGAAAATTAACAATTACAATAGGGTTTCAGCACTTCGTGTTCGAACCCCTAATAAAAAGGGCATAAAAGGGGCCTAAAATAGCCTATAAAAAAAAAAGGTTGATTTTTGCATTCTCAGCTCATTTATCGTGAAATGTGGTGTTTTTCTTTTACCTTTTAAACTGTGAAACCTCTACCGTGGCCCGGTCTGTGTAAAAGTTTGCACGCTTCTTTAGAATAATATGACGACGTGTTCAGCTAATTTGGTGAAGTTTACAGAGCAGACCATTTTTGATCATTTAAATGTCATTTTGCATAGAATAATATAGAGCTTTTTCACCTTTATAAGAGTTAAACCACCATTAATGGCCCAAAGCCCATCAAAGTTTGCAAGCTTCTTTAGGTCCACGTGGCGCATGCACGCACCGATTTGGTGAAGTTGTATGCAAATCAGGCAGGAAGAGGGCTGCTTTCAGCCTTTGAATGGGATTTTCCATTGAAATGCATAATTTTGGCACCTTTTTATCCGTTATAGCGCCACCAAGGGGCCGGTCCGCTCGTCCTTTTTCACGTGACCACAGAATGAGCTCTTACACAGGCGTGCTGAGTTTGGTGCAAATATCTCGTTCCTTTTAACCAGTTCTAGCCAATGAAGTGAAAACGGCTCCTCCCACCTGGAACGCGTTTTGGCGGCCCTTAGGGACCGTGGAACACAAATGTACTCTTTTTTGATAATTATTGACATTCAGACTCCAGTGAATCTTGCTGTGCTGGTTTGGTTCTGGTCGGGCCAAAAACCTAGGACTAGTTCGCAAAAGTAGGTTTTGGAAAAAGTCAAAATAGCCAGAAAATACACCCAGGTGAGCCAATCCGAGGCATGCGTTTGGTCCGTCTTGAGCCAGGGATTCCAACGATATAAGACACTTGAGCCCGCCCAGCGGTTTAGGAGTGATGAGCCGTTTCGTACTTTTGCTCGCAGTAGCGCCCCTTCAGGCCGATTGAGTAGTGTTTCTCTGGCGCTGGCAGTCGGTGTGAGTACTACCATCCCTGAAAGTTTCAAGTCTCTCGACTAACGGTTTGGTCTGCCCGATCAGTTTTAGATGTAGAATGATGCATCATGGGAAAATTAACAATTACAATAGGGTTTCAGCACTTCGTGTTCGAACCCCTAATAAAAAGAGCATAAAGGGGCCTAAAATAGCCTATAAAAAAGGTTGATTTTTGCATTCTCAGCTCATTTATCGTGGAAATGTGGTGTTTTTCTTTTACCTTTTAAACTGTGAAACCTCTACCGGCCCGGTCTGTGTAAAAGTTTGCACGCTTCTTTAGAATAATATGACGACGTGTTCAGCTAATTTGGTGAAGTTTCGCAGAGCAGACCATTTTTCGGTCATTTAAAGGTCATTTTGCATAGAATAATATAGAGCTTTTTTCACCTTTATAAGAGTTAAACCACCATTAATGGCCCAAAGCCCATCAAAGTTTGCAAGCTTCTTTAGGTCCACGTGACGCATGCACGCACCCGATTTGGTGAAGTTGTATGCAAATCAGGCAGGAAGAGGGCTGCTTTCAGCCTTTGAATGGGATTTTCCATTGAAATGCATAATTTTGGCACCTTTTTTATCCGTTATAGCGCCACCAAGGGGCCGGTCCGCTGCGTCCTTTTTCACGTGACCACAGAATGAGCTCTTACACAGGCGTGCTGAGTTTGGTGCAAATATCTCGTTCCTTTTAACCAGTTCTAGCCAATGAAGTGAAAACGGCTCCTCCCACCTGGAACGTTTTGGCGGCCCTTAGGGACCGTGAACACAAATGTACTCTTTTTTTGATAATTATTGACATTCAGACTCCAGAGAATCTTGCTGTGCTGGTTTGGTTACGGTCGGGCCAAAAACCTAGGACTAGTTCTCAAAAGTAGGTTTTTGGAAAAAGTCAAAATAGCCAGAAAATACACCCAGGTGACGAGCCAATCCGAGGCATGCGTTTGGTCCGTCTTGAGCCAGGGATTCCAACGATATAAGACACTTGAGCCCACGCCCAATGGTTTAGGAGTGATGAGCCGTTTCGTACTTTTGCTCGCTGTAGCGCCCCCTTCAGGCCGATTGAGTTGTGTTTCTCTGACGCTGGCAGTCGGTGTGAGTACTACCATCCCTGAAAGTTTCAAGTCTCTACGACTAATGGTTTGGTCTGCCTGATCAGTTTTAGATGTAGAATGATGCATCATGGGAAAATTAACAATTACAATAGGGTTTCAGCACTTCGTGTTCGAACCCCTAATAAAAGGGCATAAAGGGGCCTTAAATAGCCTATAAAAAAAAAAAGTAGATTTTGCATTTTAAGCTCATTTATCGTGGAAATGTGGTGTTTTTCTTTTTTTACCTTTTAAACTGTAAAACCTCTACCGGCGGCCCGGTCTGTGTAAAAGTTTGCACGCTTCTTTAGAATAATATGACGCACGTGTTCAGCTAATTTGGTGAAGTTTTACGCAGAGCAGACCATTTTTCGGTCATTTAAAGGTCATTTTGCATAGAATAATATAGAGCTTTTTTCACCTTTATAAGAGTTAAACCACCATTAATGGCCCAAAGCCCATCAAAGTTTGCAAGGTTCTTTAGGACCACGTGACGCATGCACGCACCCGATTTGGTGAAGTTGTATGCAAATCAGGCAGGAAGAGGGCTGCTTTCAGCCTTTGAATGGGATTTTCCCTTGAAATGCATAATTTTGGCACTTTTTTATCCGTTATAGCGCCACCAAGGGGCCGGTCCGCTGCGTCCTTTTTCACGTGACCACAGAATGAGCTCTTAAACACAGGCGTGCTGAGTTTGGTGCAAATATCACGTTCCTTTTAACCAGTTCTAGCCAATGAAGTGAAAACGGCTCCTCCCACCTGGAACGTTTTGGCGGCCCTTAGGGACCGTGAACTCAAATGTACACTTTTGTTTGATAATTATTGACATTCAGACTCCAGAGAATCTTGCTGTGCTGGTTTGGTTACGGTCGGGCCAAAAACCTAGGACTAGTTCGCAATAGTATGTTTTTGGAAAAAGTCAAAATAGCCACAAAATACACCCAGTTGACGAGCCAATCCGAGGCATGCGTTTGGTCCGTCTTGAGCCAGGGATTCCAACGATATAAGACACTTGATCCCACACCCAACGGTATAGGAGTGATGAGCCATTTCGTACTTTTGCTCGCTGTAGCGCCCCCTTCAGGCCGATTGGTCGTGCCGCTGGCGTCGGTGTGAGTACTACCATCTCTGAAAGTTTCAAGTCTCTACGACTAACGGTTTGGTCTGCCCGATCAGTTTTAGATGTAGAATGATGCATCATGGGAAAATTAACATTTACAGTAGGGTTTCAGCATTTCGTGTTCGAACCCCTAATAAAAAGGGCATGAAAGGGGCCTAAAATATTCTATAAAAAAAAAGGTTGATTTATGCATTCTCAGCTCATTTATCGTGGAAATGTGATGTTTTTCTTTTTTTACCTTTTAAACTGTAAAATCTCTACCGGCCCGGTCTGTGTAAAAGTTTGCACGCTTCTTTAGAATAATATGACGCGTGTTCAGCTAATTTGGTGAAGTTTACAGAGCAGACCATTTTTGGTCATTTAAAGGTCATTTTGCATAGAATAATATAGAGCTTTTTTTCACCTTTATAAGAGTTAAACCACCATTAATGGCCCAAAGCCCATCAAAGTTTGCAAGGTTCTTTAGGACCACGTGACGCATGCACGCACCCGATTTGGTGGAGTTGTATGCAAATCAGGCAGGAAGAGGGCTGCTTTCAGCCTTTGAATGGGATTTTCCATTGAAATGCATCATTTTGGCACCTTTTTTATCCGTTATAGCGCCACCAAGGGGCCGGTCCGCTGCATCCTTTTTCACGTGACCACAGAATGAGCTCTTACACAGGCGTGCTGAGTTTGGTGCAAATATCTCGTTCCTTTTAACCAGTTCTAGCCAATGAAGTGAAAGCGGCTCCTCCCACCTGGAACGTTTTGGCGGCCCTTAGGGACCGTGAACACAAATGTACACTTTTTTTTGATAATTATTGACAATCAGACTCCAGAGAATCTTGCTGTGCTGGTTTGGTTACGGTCGGGCAAAAAACCTAGAACAAGTTTGCAAAGTAGGTTTTGGAAAAAGTCAAAATAGCCTGAAAATACACCCATGTGACGAGCCAATCCGAGGCATGCGTTTGGTCCGTCTTGAGCCAGGGATTCCAACGATATAAGACACTTGAGCCCAGCGGTTTAGGAGTGATGAGCCGTTTCGTACTTTTTGCTCGCTGTAGCGCCCCCTTCAGGCCGATTGAGTCGTGCTTCGCTGATGCTGGCAGTCGGTGTGAGTACTACCATCCCTGAAAGTTTCAAGTCTCTACGACTAACGGTTTGGTCTGCCCGATCAGTTTTAGATGTAGAATGATGCATCATGGGAAAATTAACAATTACAATAGGGTTTCAGCACTTTGTGTTGGAACCCCTAATAAAAAGGACATAAAAGGGGCCTAAAATAGCCTATGAAAAAAGGTTGATTTTTGCATTCTCAGCTCATTTATCGTGGAAATGTGGTGTTTTTCTTTTTTTACCTTTTAAACTGTAAAACCTCTACCGGCGGCCCGGTCTGTGTAAAAGTTTGCACGCTTCTTTAGAATAATATGACGCACATGTTCTGCTAATTTGGTGAAGTTTTACGTCGAGCAGACCATTTTTCGGTCATTTAAAGGTCATTTTGCATAGAATAATAAAGAGCTTTTTTTCACCTTTATAAGAGTTAAACCACCATTAATGGCCCAAAGCCCATCAAAGTTTGCAAGCTTCTTTAGGACCACGTGACGCATGCACACACCCGATTTGCTGAAGTTGTATGCAAATCAGGAAGGAAGAGGGATGCTTTCAGCCTTTGAATGGGATTTTCCATTTAAATGCATAATTTTGGCACCTTTTTTATCCGTTATAGCGCCACCAAGGGGCGGTCCGCTGGAGTCCTTTTCACGTGACCACAGAATGAGCTCTTACACAGGCGTGCTGAGTTTGGTGCAAATATCACGTTCCTTTTAACCAGTTCTAGCCAATGAAGTGAAAACGGCTCCTCCCACCTGGAACGTTTTGGCGGCCCTTAGGGACCGTGAACCCAAATGTACACTTTTGTTTGATAATTATTGACTTTCAGACTCCAGAGAATCTTGCTGTGCTGGTTTAGTTACGGTCGGGCCAAAACCTAGGACTAGCTCGCAAAAGTAGGTTTTTGGAAAAAGTCAAATCAGCCGGAAAATACACCCAGGTGACGAGCCAATCCGAGGCATGCATTTGGTCTGTCTTGAGCCAGGGATTCCAACGATTTAAGACACTTGAGCCCACACCCAACGGTTTAGGAGTAATGAGTCGTTTTGTACTTTTGCTCGCTGTAGCGCCCCCTTCAGGCCGATTGGGTCGTGCTTCGCTGACGTTGGCAGTCGGTGTGAGTACTACTATCCCTGAAAGTTTCAAGTCTCTACGACTAACGGTTTGGTCTGCCCGATCAGTTTTAGATGTAGAATGATGCATCATGGGAAAATTACAAATTACAATAGAGTTTCAGCACTTTGTGTTCGAACCCCTAATAAAAAGTGCATAAAAGGGGCCTAAAATAGCCTATAAAAAAAAGGTTGATTTTTGCATTCTCAGCTCATTTATCGTGGAAATGTGGTGTTTTTCTTTTTTTACCTTTTAAACTTTAAAACCTCTACCGGCGGCCCGGTCTGTGTAAAAGTTTGCACGCTTCTTTAGAATAATATGGCCGCGTGTTCAGCTAATTTGGTGAAGTTTTACGCAAAGCAGACCATTTTTCGGTCATTTAAAGGTCATTTTGCATAGAATACTATAGAGCTTATTTCACCTTTATAAGAGTTAAACCACCATTAATGGCCCAAAGTCCATCAAAGTTTGCGAGCTTCTTTAGGACCACGTGACCCATGCACCAGATTTGGTGAAGTTGTATGCAAATCAGGCAGAAAGAGGGCTGCTTTCAGCCTTTGAATGAGATTTTCCATTGAATTGTATAATTTTGGCACCTTTTTTATCCGTTATAGCGCCACCAAGGGGCCAGTCCACTGCGTCCTTTTTCACGTGACCACAGAATGAGCTCTTACACAGGCGTGCTGAGTTTGGTGCAAATATCTCGTTCCTTTTAACCAGTTCTAGCCAATGAAGTGAAAACGGCTCCTCCCACCTGGAACGTTTTGGCGGCCCTTAGGGACCGTGAACCCAAATGTACACTTTTTTCTGATAATTATTGACAATCAGACTCCAGAGAATCTTGCTGTGCTGGTTTGGTTACGGTCGGGCCAAAAACCTAGGACTAGTTCTCAAAGTATGTTTTTGGAAAAAGTCAAAATAGCTGGAAACTATACACCCAGGTGACGAGGCAATCCGAGGCATGCGTTTGGTCCGTCTAGATCCAGGGATTCCAACGATATAAGACACTTGAGCCCACGCCCAACGGTTTAGGAGTGATGAGCCGTTTCGTACTTTTGCTCGCTGTAGCGCCCCCTTCAGGCTGATTGGGTCGTGCTTCGCTGACGTTGGCAGTCGGTGTGAGTACTACTATCCCTGAAAGTTTCAAGTCTCTACGACTAACGGTTTGGTCTGCCCGATCAGTTTTAGATGTAGAATGATGCATCATGGGAAAATTACAAATTACAATAGAGTTTCAGCACTTTGTGTTCGAACCCCTAATAAAAAGTGCATAAAAGGGGCCTAAAATAGCCTATAAAAAAAAGGTTGATTTTTGCATTCTCAGCTCATTTATCGTGGAAATGTGGTGTTTTTCTTTTTTTACCTTTTAAACTTTAAAACCTCTACGGGTCTGTGTAAAAGTTTGCACGCTTCTTTAGAATAATATGACGCACGTGTTCAGCTAATTTGGTGAAGTTTTACGCAAAGCAGACCATTTTTCGGTCATTTAAAGGTCATTTTGCATAGAATACTATAGAGCTTATTTCACCTTTATAAGAGTTAAACCACCATTAATGGCCCAAAGTCCATCAAAGTTTGCGAGCTTCTTTAGGACCACGTGACCCATGCACGCACCAGATTTGGTGAAGTTGTATGCAAATCAGGCAGAAAGAGGGCTGCTTTCAGCCTTTGAATGAGATTTTCCATTGAATTGTATAATTTTGGCACCTTTTTTATCCGTTATAGCGCCACCAAGGGGCCAGTCCACTGCGTCCTTTTTCACGTGACCACAGAATGAGCTCTTACACAGGCGTGCTGAGTTTGGTGCAAATATCTCGTTCCTTTTAACCAGTTCTAGCCAATGAAGTGAAAACGGCTCCTCCCACCTGGAACGTTTTGGCGGCCCTTAGGGACCGTGAACCCAAATGTACACTTTTTTCTGATAATTATTGACAATCAGACTCCAGAGAATCTTGCTGTGCTGGTTTGGTTACGGTCGGGCCAAAAACCTAGGACTAGTTCTCAAAGTATGTTTTTGGAAAAAGTCAAAATAGCTGGAAACTATACACCCAGGTGACGAGCCAATCCGAGGCATGCGTTTGGTCCGTCTAGATCCAGGGATTCCAACGATATAAGACACTTGAGCCCACGCCCAACGGTTTAGGAGTGATGAGCCGTTTCGTACTTTTGCTCGCTGTAGCGCCCCCTTCAGGCTGATTGGGTCGTGCTTCGCTGACGCTGGCAGTCGGTGTGAGTACTACCATCCCTGAAAGTTTCAAGTCTCTACGACTAACGGTTTGGTCTGCCCGATCAGTTTTAGATGTAGAATGATGCATCATGGGAAAATTAACAATTACAATAGAGTTTCAGCACTTTGTGTTCGAACCCCTAATAAAAAGGGCATAAAAGGGGCCTAAAATAGCCTATAAAAAAAAAGGTTGATTTTTGCATTCTCAGCTCATTTATCGTGAAATGTGGTGTTTTCTTTTACCTTTTAAACTGTAAAACCTCTACCGGCGGCCCGGTCTGTGTAAAAGTTTGCACGCTTCTTTAGAATAATATGACGCACGTGTTCAGCTAATTTGGTGAAGTTTTACGCAGAGCAGACCATTTTTCGGTCATTTAAATGTCATTTTGCATAGAATAATATAGAGCTTTTTTTACCTTTATAAGAGTTAAACCACCATTAATGGCCCAAAGCTCATCAAAGTTTGCAAGCTTCTTTAGGTCCACGTGACGCATGCACGCACCCGATTTGGTGAAGTTGTATGCAAATCAGGCAGGAAGAGGGCTGCTTTCAGCCTTTGAATGGGATTTTCCATTGAAATGCATAATTTTGGCACCTTTTTTATCCGTTATAGCGCCACCAAGGGGCCGGTCCGCTGCGTCCTTTTTCACGTGACCACAGAATGAGCTCTTACACAGGCGTGCTGAGTTTGGTGCAAATATCTCGTTCTTTTAACCAGTTCTAGCCAATGAAGTGAAAACGGCTCCTCCCACCTGGAACGTTTTGGCGGCCCTTAGGGACCGTGAACACAAATGTACTCTTTTTTTTGATAATTATTGACATTCAGACTCCAGAGAATCTTGCTGTGCTGGTTTGGTTACGGTCGGGCCAAAAACCTAGGACTAGCTCGCAAAAGTAGGTTTTTGGAAAAAGTCAAAATAGCCGGAAAATACACCTAGGTGACGAGCCAATCCGAGGCATGCGTTTGGTCTCTTGAGCCAGGGATTCCAACGATATAAGACACTTGAGCCCACCCAGCGGTTTATTAGTGATGAGCCGTTTCGTACTTTTGCTCGCTGTAGCGCCCCCTTCAGGCCGATTGAGTTGTGTTTCTCTGACGCTGGCAGTCGGTGTGAGTACTACCATCCCTGAAAGTTTCAAGTCTCTACGACTAACGGTTTGGTCTGCCCGATCAGTTTTAGATGTAGAATGATGCATCATGGGAAAATTAACAATTACAATAGGGTTTCAGCACTTTGTGTTCGAACCCCTAATAAAAAGGGCATAAAAGGGAGCCTTAAATAGTCTATAAAAAAAAGGTAGATTTTTGCATTTTAAGCTCATTTATCGTGGAAATGTGGTGTTTTTCTTTTTTTACCTTTTAAACTGTAAAACCTCTACCGGCGGCCCGGTCTGTGTAAAAGTTTGCACGCTTCTTTAGAATAATATGACGCACGTGTTCAGCTAATTTGGTGAAGTTTTACGCAGAGCAGACCATTTTTCAGTCATTTAAAGGTCATTTTGCATAGAATAATATAGAGTTTTTTTCACCTTTATAAGAGTTAAACCACCATTAATTGCCCAAAGCCCAGCAAAGTTTGCAAGGTTCTTTAGGACCACGTGATGCATGCACGCACCCGATTTGGTGAAGTTGTATGCAAATCAGGCAGGAAGAGGGCTGCTTTCAGCCTTTGAATGGGATTTTCCCTTGAAATGCATAATTTTGGCACTTTTTTATCCGTTATAGCGCCACCAAGGGGCCGGTCCGCTGCGTCCTTTTTCACGTGACCACAGAATGAGCTCTTAAACACAGGCGTGCTGAGTTTGGTGCAAATATCACGTTCCTTTTAACCAGTTCTAGCCAATGAAGTGAAAACGGCTCCTCCCACCTGGAACGTTTTGGCGGCCCTTAGGGACCGTGAACCCAAATGTACACTTTTGTTTGATAATTATTCACATTCAGACTCCAGAGAATCTTGCTGTGCTGGTTTGTTCGGTCGGGCCAAAAACCTAGGACTAGTTCGCAAAAGTATGTTTTTGGAAAAGTCAAAATAGCCGGAAAATACACCCAGGTGACGAGCCAATCCGAGGCATGCGTTTGGTCCGGCTTGAGCCAGGGATTCCAACGATATAAGACACTTGATCCCACACCCAACGGTATAGGAGTGATGAGCCGTTTCGTACTTTTGCTCGCTGTAGCGCCCCCTTCAGGCCGATTGGGTCGTGCTTCGCTGACGCTGGCAGTCGGTGTGAGTACTGCCATCCCTGAAAGTTTCAAGTCTCTCTCGACTAACGGTTTGGTCTGCCCGATCAGTTTTAGATGTAGAATGATGCATCATGGGAAAATTAACATTTACAATAGGGTTTCAGCATTTCGTGTTCGAACCCCTAATAAAAAGGGCATGAAAGGGGCCTAAAATAGCCTATAAAAAAAAAGGTTGATTTTTGCATTCTCAGCTCATTTATCGTGGAAATGTGGTGTTTTTCTTTTTTTACCTTTTAAACTGTAAAACCTCTACCGGCGGCCCGGTCTGTGTAAAAGTTTGCACGCTTCTTTAGAATAATATGACGCACGTGTTCAGCTAATTTGGTGAAGTTTTACGCAGAGCAGACCATTTTTCGGTCATTTAAAGGTCATTTTGCATAGAATAATATAGAGCTTTTTTTCACCTTTATAAGAGTTAAACCACCATTAATGGCCCAAAGTCCATCAAAGTTTGCAAGCTTCTTTAGGACCATGTGACGCATGCACGCACCCGATTTGGTGAAGTTGTATGCAAATCAGGCAGAAAGAGGGCTGCTTTCAGCCTTTGAATGGGATTTTCCATTGAATTGCATAATTTTGGCACCTTTTTTATCCGATATAGCGCCACCAAGGGGCCAGTCCACTGCGTCCTTTTTCACGTGACCACAGAATGAGCTCTTACACAGGCGTGCTGATTTTACATTTACATTTACATTTAGGCATTTAGCAGACGCTTTTATCCAAAGCGACTTACAACATAGGAGTACAGGAAGCGATCGGTCATGAATAGGCGCAAAACGCAAAAAGTGCCTTAAATACCAAGCTTTGGATATTACATAGAATAAGCTTAAGCTAGAATAAGGAAGGAATAAAAGAGAAGAGTTTTTTTTTTTTTTTTTTTTTTAATGATAAGTGTTCACGGAAGAGATGAGTTTTTAGCTGTCTTTTGAATGATGACAGTGATTCTGGATGGATGTAGGAAGATTGTTCCACCAGCCAGGAACGGTGAATGAAAAAGTTCTGGAGAGGGATTTCATGCCTCTCTGTGATGGTACCATAAGCCTCGCTCCTTACCTGAGCCGAGGCTTCTGGTAGGGGTGTAGACTCGTAGGAGTGAGTCGAAATATGCTGGTGCCGAGCCTGTGGTGGATCCATAAGCGAGTGTCAAGGCCTTGAACTTGATGCGGGCAACAAGTGGCAGCCAATGCAGAGAGATGAAGAGAGGTGTGACATGGGCCCTTTTGGGCTCATTGAATACAAGACGTGCTGCAGCATTCTGAATCAATTGAAGAGTTTTGATTGCACACGATGGAAGACCAGCCAGAAGCGCATTGCAGTAGTCAAGCCTAGAAATGACAAGGGCCTGGGACGAGAAGTTGTGTTGCATGCTCTGTAAGGAACGGTCTGATCTTCCTGATGTTGTGCAGAGCAAACCTGCATGATCGAGCTGTCTTTGAAATGTGGTCTTTGAAGGACAGCTGGTCGTCAAAGATTACTCCAAGATTTCTGACCGACCCTGAGGGGGTAATCAGAGATGAACCTTGCTGGATGGTGAAGTTGTGTTGTAGAGTCGGATTGGCAGGGAAGGACGAGAAGCTCAGTCTTTGCCAGGTTGAGCTGAAGGTGGTGTTCTTTCATCCATGCCGAGATGTCTGCCAGACAGCTTGAGATGCGTTCATCTACTGTGGGGTCATCTGGTTTAAATGAAAGATAGAGTTGAGTGTCATCAGCATAGCAGTGGTATGAGAAGCCATGTGCCTGTATGATGGGTCCCAGTGACGTAGTGTAAATGGAGAAGAGAAGAGGTCCCAGCACTGAGCCCTGAGGAACCCCCGTGGTCAGTTGATGTGCTTTGGATACCTCACCTCTCCAGGCAACCTTGAAAGACCTACCTGTGAGGTAAGACTCAAACCAGTGGAGTGGAGTCCCTGTGATGCCCAGTGATGAGAGGGTGGACAGAAGAATCTGGTGATTCACTGTGTCAAATGCAGCAGATAGATCGAGGAGGATTAGGACTGATGATCTGGAAGCAGCTTTGCCATCCGCAGGGCTTCAGTGACTGACAGTAATGCAGTCTCTGTTGAGTGGGCCTTTTGAAACCTGACTGGTTAACGTCCAGCTGATTTGACTGTGAGAGGAAAATGAAACCTGGTTGAGAACAACCCGCTCAAGTGTTTTTGCTATGTAAGGCAGGAGAGAAATAGGTCTGTAGTTCTCTAGAAGTGATGTGTCTAGAGTGGGTTTCTTAAGCAGTGGGGTGACCGGGCCTGCTTGAATGTGGTAGGGAAAAAGCCAGTGCTGAGAGATGTGTTGATGATGTGTGTGAGTGCTGGTAGAAGTGTGGGAGAGATGGCTTGTAGAAGGTGTGAGGGGATAGGATCTAGAGGGCAGGTGGTGGATGGCTGGAGAGGAGAAGTTTAGATACTTCTGCCTCAGTGAGTGTAGAGAAGGAGGAGAAGATGTTTGGCTGTGGTGTGGCTGATCTAAAGTCCTGTGTGTGCGGGGGTGGGAACTGACTGCTGATGGTTGTAGTTTTATTTGTGAAGAAGTGGGCAAAGTCGTCTGCAGATAAGGAAGTGGTGGGAGGTGGTGGAGGTGGACAGAGGAGAGAGTTGAATGTTCTGAAGAGTGTGCGTGTGTTAGAGGTGCTGTTGATTTTGTTGTGGAAATATGAGGATTTAGCCACATGGACATCATCTGAGAATGATGAGAGCAGAGATTGATATTTACCCAGGTCAGACGGGTCGTTTGATTTTCGCCATTTTCTCTCTGCTGCCCTTAGTTTTGTCGGTTGTTCACGAAGAACATCAGATAACCATGGGTTAGCAGGAGTGGGGCGTGCTGGCCTAGAAGACAGAGGGCAGATACTATCTAGACAAGAAGTTAAAGTAGAGCATAGAGTGTCTGTTGCAGTGTTGACATCCATGGATGAGAACTGTGTGGGTGAGGGAAGAGAGGATGACACAGCGGAGGAGAGATGAGAGAGAGAAAGAGAGCGTAGGTTTCGTCTGAAAGTAACTGGTTGTGGGATTGGGAATGCGGGAGCAGTAAGTTGTAGATTAAATGTGATGAAGTAATGGTCTGAGGTGTGTAGGGGTTTGACCAGGATATTATCTGTAGTGCAGTTGCGTGTGTATATGAGGTCAAGTTGGTTACCAGATTTGTGGGTGTGTGAGGTGACATGTCTTTTGAGATCGAATGAGGCTAGGAGGGAGTGGAAGTCTGTAGCATAAGGTTTGTCCAGGTGAATATTGAAGTCACCAAGGATTACAAGTGGGCTGCCATCCTCCGGAAATGAGGACAGCAGCACATCTAGTTCCTCAACAAAGGTGCCCAATTGACCTGGGGGACGGTAAATGACTACAAGATGGATTTTAACAGGAGTTGAGACTGTAATAGCATGGTATTCGAATGAGTTGTTGTTGCATAGAGAGGTGTGGGTTGAGTATTTCCAATTGTTAGTAATGAGAAGACCTGTTCCTCCGCCCCTCCCAGTGTGACGAGGGGTGTGTGAGAAAGAGAAATTGTTAGAGAGTGCAGCAGGGGTTGCTGAGTCATCTGGACGGATCCAGGTCTCAGTCAAAGCCAAGATATTGAGAGTGGAGTGAGAGGCAAAGGCCGGAATGAAATCAGCTTTGTTGACAGCTGACTGACAGTTCCATAGACCAACAGAAAAAGAGGGAGGGGCATTAGTGGAGGAGGGAATCAGACGCAGATTAGCAGTGTTGCGCTGCCTTCTGCGTGTGACAATGGATCGTGGTCGAGAGACAGTGGGAATGTATTGAAAGCACATTGTAAGAGAGAAAGGAAGGTGGAAAAGGACAGAAAAATTAGATACTTAAGTGCTGTATCGGTGTTCGCTCTTCGGTGGAGTCGATCACAGGTAGAGTCGAAAGAAGATGTCTTTACCCGAGTCGGTCTTCACACGAGGGCTGAACGCTTCCGCTGACGCTTCCGCGCCAGCGCTGACAAGCTTATTAAATACACACCTTTTAACTATTTGAGCAACAACAGCTGTGGACGCTTTGTAATTAGCCCAAAGGATCAAGTCAAAAGCCTGTCAATGGCTCGAATCGAAACGAAAAGTATGACTCACTACCTGTGCTATTATGACAAGACAATTATGACAAGATAGATAAGTGCAAAATCGAAATGTATCCTTCTTCTAGCACGCAATACACTAAGTAATACAACAAACGGAGTATTTACAAAAACACTTACATACGGCTCGCGCTCTTCACGGACCTGGGCGCTTCTCTAATGAGCAAGTGACAGACCAGTTTGGTGCAAATATCACGTTCCTTTTAACCAGTTCTAGCCAGTGAAGTGAAACGGCTAGAACTGGTGACTGACCAGTTTGTGACTGACCAGTGACTGACCAGCAAGTGACTGACCAGTTTGGTGCAAATATCACGTTACTTTTAACCAGTTCTAGCCAGTGAAGTGAAAACGGCTCCTCCCACCTGGAACGTTTTGGCGGCCCTTAGGGACCATGAACCCAAATGTACACTTTTGTTTGATAATTATTGACATTCAGACTCAGAGAATCTTGTTGTGCTGGTTTGGTTACGGTTGGGCCAAAACCTAGGACTAGTTGCAAAGTATGTTTTGGAAAAAGTCAAAATAGCCGGAAAATACACCCAGGTGACGAGCCAATCCGAGGCATGCGTTTGGTCCGTCTTGAGCCAGGGATTCCAACGATATAAGACACTTGAGCCCAAGGCCAACGGTTTAGGAGTGATGAGCCGTTTCGTACTTTTGCTCGCTGTAGCGCCCCCTTCAGGCCGATTGGGTCGTGCTTCGCTGACGCTTGCAGTCGGTGTGAGTACTACCATCCCTGAAAGTTTCAAGTCTCTACGACTAACGGTTTGGTCTGCCCGATCAGTTTTAGATGTAGAATGATGCATCATGGGAAAATTAACAATTACAATAGGGTTTCAGCACTTGTGTTCGAACCCCTAATAAAAAGGGCATAAAGGGGCCTAAAATAGCCTATAAAAAAGGTTGATTTTTGCATTCTCAGCTCATTTATCGTGGAAATGTGGTGTTTTCCTTTTTTTACCTTTTAAACTGTAAAACCTCTACCGGCGGCCCGGTCTGTGTAAAAGTTTGCACGCTTCTTTAGAATAATATAGCGCGTGTTCAGCTAATTTGGTGAAGTTTCATAGAGCAGACCATTTTTCGGTCATTTAAAGGTCATTTTGCATAGATAATATAGAGCTTTTTTCACCTTTATAGAGTTAAACCACCATTAATGGCCCAAAGCCCATCAAAGTTTGCAAGCTTCTTTACCACGTGGCGCATGCACGCACCCGATTTGGTGAAGTTGTATGCAAATCAGGGCAGGAAGAGGCTGCTTTCAGCCTTTGAATGGGATTTTCCATTGAATGTATAATTTTGGCACCTTTTTATCCGTTATAGCGCCACCAAGGGCCAGTCCACTGCGTCCTTTTCACGTGACCACAGAATGAGCTCTTACACAGGCGTGCTGAGTTTGGTGCAAATATCTCGTTCCTTTTAACCAGTTCTAGCCAATGAAGTGGCGGCTCCTCCCACCTGGAACGTTTTGGCGGCCCTTAGGGACCGTGAACCCAAATGTACACTTTTTTTTGATAATTATTGACAATCAGACTCCAGAGAATCTTGCTGTGCTGGTTTAGTTCGGTCGGGCCAAAACCTAGGACTAGTTCTCAAAGTATGTTTTTGGAAAAAGTCAAAATAGCTGGAAAATATACACCCAGGTGACGAGCCAATCCGAGGCATGCGTTTGGTCCGTCTTGAGCCAGGGATTCCAACGATATAAGACACTTGAGCCCACGCCAGCGGTTTAGGAGTGATGAGCCGTTTCGTACTTTTGCTCGCTGTAGCGCCCCCTTCAGGCCAATTGGGTCGTGCTTCGCTGACGCTTGCAGTCGGTGTGAGTACTACCATCCTGAAAGTTTCAAGTCTCTCGACTAACGGTTTGGTCTGCCCGATCAGTTTTAGATGTAGAATGATGCATCATGGGAAAATTAACAATTACAATAGGGTTTCAGCACTTTGTGTTGAACCCCTAATAAAAAGGGCATAAAGGGGCCTAAAATAGCCTATAAAAAAAAAGGTTGATTTTGCATTCTCAGCTCATTTATCGTGGAAATGTGGTGTTTTTCTTTTTTTACCTTTTAAACTGTAAAACCTCTACCGGCGGCCCGGTCTGTGTAAAAGTTTGCGCTTCTTTAGAATAATATGGCCGTGTTCAGCTAATTTGGTGAAGTTTTACGCAGAGCAGACCATTTTTCGGTCATTTAAAGGTCATTTTGCATAGAATAATATAGAGCTTTTTCACCTTTATAAGAGTTAAACCACCATTAATGGCCCAAAGCCCATCAAAGTTTGCAAGCTTCTTTAGGTCCACGTGGCGCATGCACGCACCGATTTGGTGAAGTTGTATGCAAATCAGGCAGGAAGAGGGCTGCTTTCAGCCTTTGAATGGGATTTTCCATTGAAATGCATAATTTTGGCACCTTTTTTATCCGTTATAGCGCCACCAAGGGGCCAGTCCGCTCGTCCTTTTCACGTGACCACAGAATGAGCTCTTACACAGGCGTGCTGAGTTTGGTGCAAATATCTCGTTCCTTTTAACCAGTTCTAGCCAATGAAGTGAAAACGGCTCCTCCCACCTGGAACGTTTTGGCGGCCCTTAGGGACCGTGAACCCAAATGTACACTTTTTTTTGATAATTATTGACATTCAGACTCAGAGAATCTTGCTGTGCTGGTTTGGTTACGGTCGGGCCAAAAACCTAGGACTAGTTCGCAAAAGTAGGTTTTTGGAAAAAGTCAAAATAGCCAGAAAATACACCCAGGTGACGAGCCAATCCGAGGCATGCGTTTGGTCCGTCTTGAGCCAGGGATTCCAACGATATAAGACACTTGAGCCCACGCCCAACGGTTTAGGAGTGATGAGCCGTTTCGTACTTTTGCTCGCTGTAGCGCCCCCTTCAGGCCGATTGAGTGTGTTTCTCTGGCGCTGGCAGTCGGTGTGAGTACTACCATCCCTGAAAGTTTCAAGTCTCTCGACTAACGGTTTGGTCTGCCCGATCAGTTTTAGATGTAGAATGATGCATCATGGGAAAATTAACAATTACAATAGGGTTTCAGCACTTTGTGTTGAACCCCTAATAAAAAGGGCATAAAGGGGCCTAAAATAGCCTATAAAAAAAGGTTGATTTTGCATTCTCAGCTCATTTATCGTGGAAATGTGGTGTTTTCTTTTTACCTTTTAAACTGTAAAACCTCTACCGGCGGCCCGGTCTGTGTAAAAGTTTGCACGCTTCTTTAGAATAATATGACGCACGTGTTCAGCTAATTTGGTGAAGTTTTACGCAGAGCAGACCATTTTTCGGTCATTTAAAGGTCATTTTGCATAGAATAATATAGAGCTTTTTTCACCTTTATAAGAGTTAAACCACCATTAATGGCCCAAAGCCCATCAAAGTTTGCAAGCTTCTTTAGGACCACGTGACGCATGCACGCACCCGATTTGGTGAAGTTGTATGCAAATCAGGCAGGAAGAGGGCTGCTTTCAGCCTTTGAATGGGATTTTCCATTGAATTGTATAATTTTGGCACCTTTTTTATCCGTTATAGCGCCACCAAGGGGCCAGTCCACTGCGTCCTTTTTCACATGACCACAGAATGAGCTCTTACACAGGCGTGCTGAGTTTGGTGCAAATATCTCGTTCCTTTTAACCAGTTCTAGCCAATGAAGTGAAAACGGCTCCTCCCACCTGGAACGTTTTGGCGGCCCTTAGGGACCGTGAACCCAAATGTACACTTTTTTTTGATAATTATTGACAATCATACTCCAGAGAATCTTGCTGTGCTGGTTTGGTTCGGTCGGGCCAAAACCTAGGACTAGTTCTCAAAGTATGTTTTGGAAAAAGTCAAAATAGCTGGAAAATATACACCCAGGTAGCGAGCCAATCCGAGGCATGCGTTTGGTCCGTCTGAGCCAGGGATTCCAACGATATAAGACACTTGAGCCCAGCGGTTTAGGAGTGATGAGCCGTTTCGTACTTTTGCTCGCTGTAGCGCCCCCTTCAGGCCAATTGGGTCGTGCTTCGCTGGCGCAGTCGGTGTGAGTACTACCATCCTGAAAGTTTCAAGTCTCTCGACTAACGGTTTGGTCTGCCCGATCAGTTTTAGATGTAGAATGATGCATCATGGGAAAATTAACAATTACAATAGGGTTTCAGCACTTGTGTTCGAACCCCTAATAAAAGGGCATAAAAGGGGCCTAAAATAGCCTATAAAAAAAGGTTGATTTTTCATTCTCAGCTCATTTATCGTGGAAATGTGGTGTTTTTCTTTTTTTACCTTTTAAACTGTAAAACCTCTACCGGCGGCCCGGTCTGTGTAAAAGTTTGCACGCTTCTTTAGAATAATATGACGCACGTGTTCAGCTAATTTGGTGAAGTTTTACGCAGAGCAGACCATTTTTCGGTCATTTAAAGGTCATTTTGCATAGAATAATATAGAGCTTTTTTTCACCTTTATAAGAGTTAAACCACCATTAATGGCCCAAAGCCCATCAAAGTTTGCAAGCTTCTTTAGGACCACGTGACGCATGCACGCACCCGATTTGGTGAAGTTGTATGCAAATCAGGCAGGAAGAGGGCTGCTTTCAGCCTTTGAATGGGATTTTCCATTGAAATGCATAATTTTGGCACCTTTTTTATCCGTTATAGCGCCACCAAGGGGCCGGTCCGCTGCGTCCTTTTTCACGTGACCACAGAATGAGCTCTTACACAGGCGTGCTGAGTTTGGTGCAAATATCTGTTCCTTTTAACCAGTTCTAGCCAATGAAGTGAAAACGGCTCCTCCCACCTGGAACGTTTTGGCGGCCCTTAGGGACCGTGAACCCAAATGTACACTTTTTTGATAATTATTGACATTCAGACTCCAGAGAATCTTGCTGTGCTGGTTTGGTTACGGTCGGGCCAAAAACCTAGGACTAGTTCGCAAAAGTAGGTTTTTGGAAAAAGTCAAAATAGCCGGAAAATACACCCAGGTGGCAGCCAATCCGAGGCATGCGTTTGGTCCGTCTTGAGCCAGGGATTCCAACGATATAAGACACTTGAGCCCACGCCCAACGGTTTAGGAGTGATGAGCCGTTTCGTACTTTTGCTCGCTGTAGCGCCCCCTTCAGGCCGATTGGGTGTCTCTGGCGCTGGCAGTCGGTGTGAGTACTACCATCCTGAAAGTTTCAAGTCTCTCGACTAACGGTTTGGTCTGCCCGATCAGTTTTAGATGTAGAATGATGCATCATGGGAAAATTAACAATTACAATAGGGTTTCAGCACTTTGTGTTCGAACCCCTAATAAAAAAGGGCATAAAGGGCCTAAAATAGCCTATAAAAAAGGTTGATTTTTGCATTCTCAGCTCATTTATCGTGGAAATGTGGTGTTTTTCTTTTTTTACCTTTTAAACTGTAAAACCTCTACCGGCGGCCCGGTCTGTGTAAAAGTTTGCACGCTTCTTTAGAATAATATGACGCACGTGTTCAGCTAATTTGGTGAAGTTTTACAGAGCAGACCATTTTTCGGTCATTTAAAGGTCATTTTGCATAGAATAATATAGAGCTTTTTTTTCACCTTTATAAGAGTTAAACCACCATTAATGGCCCAAAGCCCATCAAAGTTTGCAAGCTTCTTTAGGACCACGTGGACGCATGCACGCACCCGATTTGGTGAAGTTGTATGCAAATCAGGCAGGAAGAGGGCTGCTTTCAGCCTTTGAATGGGATTTTCCATTGAATTGTATAATTTTGGCACCTTTTTTATCCGTTATAGCGCCACCAAGGGCCAGTCCACTGCGTCCTTTTTCACGTGACCACAGAATGAGCTCTTACACAGGCGTGCTGAGTTTGGTGCAAATATCGTTCCTTTTAACCAGTTCTAGCCAATGAAGTGCGGCTCCTCCCACCTGGAACGTTTTGGCGGCCCTTAGGGACCGTGAACCCAAATGTACACTTTTTTTTGATAATTATTGACAATCAGACTCCAGAGAATCTTGCTGTGCTGGTTTGGTTACGGTCGGGCCAAAAACCTAGGACTAGTTCTCAAAGTATGTTTTTGGAAAAAGTCAAAATAGCTGGAAAATATACACCCAGGTGACGAGCCAATCCGAGGCATGCGTTTGGTCCGTCTAGAGCCAGGGATTCCAACGATATAAGACACTTGAGCCCACGCCCAACGGTTTAGGAGTGATGAGCCGTTTCGTACTTTTGCTCGCTGTAGCGCCCCCTTCAGGCCAATTGGGTCGTGCTTAGCTGGCGCAGTCGGTGTGAGTACTACCATCCCTGAAAGTTTCAAGTCTCTACGACTAACGGTTTGGTCTGCCCGATCAGTTTTAGATGTAGAATGATGCATCATGGGAAAATTAACAATTACAATAGGGTTTCAGCACTTCGTGTTCGAACCCCTAATAAAAAGGGCATAAAAGGGGCCTAAAATAGCCTATAAAAAAAGGTTGATTTTTGCATTCTCAGCTCATTTATCGTGGAAATGTGGTGTTTTTCTTTTTTTACCTTTTAAACTGTGAAACCTCTACCGGCGGCCCGGTCTGTGTAAAAGTTTGCACGCTTCTTTAGAATAATATGACGCACGTGTTCAGCTAATTTGGTGAAGTTTTACGCAGAGCAGACCATTTTTCGGTCATTTAAAGGTCATTTTGCATAGAATAATATAGAGCTTTTTTCACCTTTATAAGAGTTAAACCACCATTAATGGCCCAAAGCCCATCAAAGTTTGCAAGGTTCTTTAGGACCACGTGACGCATGCACGCACCCGATTTGGTGAAGTTGTATGCAAATCAGGCAGGAAGAGGGCTGCTTTCAGCCTTTGAATGGGATTTTCCATTGAAATGCATAATTTTGGCACCTTTTTTATCCGTTATAGCGCCACCAAGGGGCCGGTCCGCTGCATCCTTTTTCACGTGACCACAGAATGAGCTCTTACACAGGCGTGCTGAGTTTGGTGCAAATATCTCGTTCCTTTTAACCAGTTCTAGCCAATGAAGTGAAAACGGCTCCTCCCACCTGGAACGTTTTGGCGGCCCTTAGGGACCGTGAACCCAAATGTACACTTTTTTTTGATAATTATTGACAATCAGACTCCAGAGAATCTTGCTGTGCTGGTTTGGTTACGGTCGGGCCAAAAACCTAGGACTAGTTCTCGCAAAAGTAGGTTTTTGGAAAAGTCAAAATAGCCTGGAAAATACACCCAGGTGACGAGCCAATCCGAGGCATGCGTTTGGTCCGTCTTGAGCCAGGGATTCCAACGATATAAGACACTTGAGCCCACGCCCAACGGTTTAGGAGTGATGAGCCGTTTCGTACTTTTGCTCGCTGTAGCGCCCCCTTCAGGCCGATTGAGTTGTGTTTCTCTGATGCTGGCAGTCGGTGTGAGTACTACCATCCTGAAAGTTTCAAGTCTCTCGACTAACGGTTTGGTCTGCCCGATCAGTTTTAGATGTAGAATGATGCATCATGGGAAAATTAACAATTACAATAGGGTTTCAGCACTTTGTGTTCGAACCCCTAATAAAAAGGACATAAAAGGGGCCTAAAATAGCCTATAAAAAAAGGTTGATTTTTGCATTCTCAGCTCATTTATCGTGGAAATGTGGTGTTTTTCTTTTTTTACCTTTTAAACTGTAAAACCTCTACCGGCGGCCCGGTCTGTGTAAAAGTTTGCACGCTTCTTTAGAATAATATGACGCGTGTTCAGCTAATTTGGTGAAGTTTCATAGAGCAGACCATTTTTCGGTCATTTAAAGGTCATTTTGCATAGAATAATATAGAGCTTTTTTCACCTTTATAAGAGTTAAACCACCATTAATGGCCCAAAGTCCATCAAAGTTTGCGAGCTTCTTTAGGACCACGTGACGCATGCACGCACCCGATTTGGTGAAGTTGTATGCAAATCAGGCAGAAAGAGGGCTGCTTTCAGCCTTTGAATGGGATTTTCCATTGAATTGTATAATTTTGGCACCTTTTTATCCGTTATAGCGCCACCAAGGGGCCGGTCCGCTCGTCCTTTTCACGTGACCACAGAATGAGCTCTTACACAGGCGTGCTGAGTTTGGTGCAAATATCTCGTTCCTTTTAACCAGTTCTAGCCAATGAAGTGAAAACGGCTCCTCCCACCTGGAACGTTTTGGCGGCCCTTAGGGACCGTGAACCCAAATGTACACTTTTTTTTGATAATTATTGACAATCATACTCCAGAGAATCTTGCTGTGCTGGTTTGGTTACGGTCGGGCCAAAACCTAGGACTAGTTCGCAAAAGTAGGTTTTTGGAAAAGTCAAAATAGCCAGAAAATACACCCAGGTGACGAGCCAATCCGAGGCATGCGTTTGGTCCGTCTTGAGCCAGGGATTCCAACGATATAAGACACTTGAGCCCACGCCCAACGGTTTAGGAGTGATGAGCCGTTTCGTACTTTTGCTCGCAGTAGCGCCCCCTTCAGGCCGATTGAGTTGTGTTTCTCTGACGCTGGCAGTCGGTGTGAGTACTACCATCCCTGAAAGTTTCAAGTCTCTACGACTAACGGTTTGGTCTGCCCGATCAGTTTTAGATGTAGAATGATGCATCATGGGAAAATTAACAATTACAATAGGGTTTCAGCACTTCGTGTTCGAACCCCTAATAAAAAGGGCATAAAAGGGGCCTAAAATAGCCTATAAAAAAAAAAGGTTGATTTTTGCATTCTCAGCTCATTTATCGTGGAAATGTGGTGTTTTTCTTTTTTTACCTTTTAAACTGTGAAACCTCTACCGGCGGCCCGGTCTGTGTAAAAGTTTGCACGCTTCTTTAGAATAATATGACGCACGTGTTCAGCTAATTTGGTGAAGGTTTACGCAGAGCAGACCATTTTTCGGTCATTTAAAGGTCATTTTGCATAGAATAATATAGAGCTTTTTTCACCTTTATAAGAGTTAAACCACCATTAATGGCCCAAAGCCCATCAAAGTTTGCAAGCTTCTTTAGGTCCACGTGACGCATGCACGCACCCGATTTGGTGAAGTTGTATGCAAATCAGGCAGGAAGAGGGCTGCTTTCAGCCTTTGAATGGGATTTTCCATTGAATTGTATAATTTTGGCACCTTTTTTATCCGTTATAGCGCCACCAAGGGGCCAGTCCACTGCGTCCTTTTTCACATGACCACAGAATGAGCTCTTACACAGGCGTGCTGAGTTTGGTGCAAATATCTCGTTCCTTTTAACCAGTTCTAGCCAATGAAGTGAAAACGCTCCTCCACCTGGAGCGTTTTGGCGGCCCTTAGGGACCGTGAACACAAATGTACTCTTTTTTTTGATAATTATTGACATTCAGACTCCAGAGAATCTTGCTGTGCTGGTTTGGTTACGGTCGGGCCAAAAACCTAGGACTAGTTCGCAAAAGTAGGTTTTTGGAAAAAGTCAAAATAGCCAGAAAATACACCCAGGTGACGAGCCAATCCGAGGCATGCGTTTGGTCCGTCTTGAGCCAGGGATTCCAACGATATAAGACACTTGAGCCCACGCCCAACGGTTTAGGAGTGATGAGCCGTTTCGTACTTTTGCTCGCAGTAGCGCCCCCTTCAGGCCGATTGAGTTGTGTTTCTCTGACGCTGGCAGTCGGTGTGAGTACTACCATCCCTGAAAGTTTCAAGTCTCTCTCTCGACTAACGGTTTGGTCTGCCCGATCAGTTTTAGATGTAGAATGATGCATCATGGGAAAATTAACAATTACAATAGGGTTTCAGCACTTCGTGTTCGAACCCCTAATAAAAAGGGCATAAAAGGGGCCTAAAATAGCCTATAAAAAAAGGTTGATTTTGCATTCTCAGCTCATTTATCGTGGAAATGTGGTGTTTTTCTTTTTTTACCTTTTAAACTGTGAAACCTCTACCGGCGGCCCGGTCTGTGTAAAAGTTTGCACGCTTCTTTAGAATAATATGGCCGTGTTCAGCTAATTTGGTGAAGGTTTACGCAGAGCAGACCATTTTTCGGTCATTTAAAGGTCATTTTGCATAGAATAATATAGAGCTTTTTTCACCTTTATAAGAGTTAAACCACCATTAATGGCCCAAAGCCCATCAAAGTTTGCAAGCTTCTTTAGGTCCACGTGACGCATGCACGCACCCGATTTGGTGAAGTTGTATGCAAATCAGGCAGGAAGAGGGCTGCTTTCAGCCTTTGAATGGGATTTTCCATTGAATTGTATAATTTTGGCACCTTTTTTATCCGTTATAGCGCCACCAAGGGGCCGGTCCGCTGCGTCCTTTTCACGTGACCACAGAATGAGCTCTTACACAGGCGTGCTGAGTTTGGTGCAAATATCTCGTTCCTTTTAACCAGTTCTAGCCAATGAAGTGAAAACGGCTCCTCCCACCTGGAACGTTTTGGCGGCCCTTAGGGACCGTGAACACAAATGTACTCTTTTTTTTGATAATTATTGACATTCAGACTCCAGAGAATCTTGCTGTGCTGGTTTGGTTACGGTCGGGCCAAAAACCTAGGACTAGTTCGCAAAAGTAGGTTTTTGGAAAAAGTCAAAATAGCCAGAAAATACACCCAGGTGACGAGCCAATCCGAGGCATGCGTTTGGTCCGTCTTGAGCCAGGGATTCCAACGATATAAGACACTTGAGCCGCCCAACGGTTTAGGAGTGATGAGCCGTTTCGCGTACTTTTGCTGCAGTAGCGCCCCTTCAGGCCGATTGAGTTGTGTTTCTCTGGCGCTGGCAGTCGGTGTGAGTACTACCATCCCTGAAAGTTTCAAGTCTCTCGACTAACGGTTTGGTCTGCCCGATCAGTTTTAGATGTAGAATGATGCATCATGGGAAAATTAACAATTACAATAGGGTTTCAGCACTTCGTGTTCGAACCCCTAATAAAAAGGGCATAAAAGGGGCCTAAAATAGCCTATAAAAAAAAGGTTGATTTTTGCATTCTCAGCTCATTTATCGTGGAAATGTGGTGTTTTTCTTTTTTTACCTTTTAAACTGTGAAACCTCTACCGCGGCCCGGTCTGTGTAAAAGTTTGCACGCTTCTTTAGAATAATATGACGCACGTGTTCAGCTAATTTGGTGAAGTTTTACGCAGAGCAGACCATTTTCGTCATTTAAAGGTCATTTTGCATAGAATAATATAGAGCTTTTTTCACCTTTATAAGAGTTAAACCACCATTAATGGCCCAAAGCCCATCAAAGTTTGCAAGCTTCTTTAGGTCCACGTGACGCATGCACGCACCCGATTTGGTGAAGTTGTATGCAAATCAGGCAGGAAGAGGGCTGCTTTCAGCCTTTGAATGGGATTTTCCATTGAAATGCATAATTTTGGCACCTTTTTATCCGTTATAGCGCCACCAAGGGGCCGGTCCGCTCGTCCTTTTTCACGTGACCACAGAATGAGCTCTTACACAGGCGTGCTGAGTTTGGTGCAAATATCTCGTTCCTTTTAACCAGTTCTAGCCAATGAAGTGAAAACGGCTCCTCCCACCTGGAACGTTTTGGCGGCCCTTAGGGACCGTGAACACAAATGTACTCTTTTTTTTGATAATTATTGACATTCAGACTCCAGAGAATCTTGCTGTGCTGGTTTGGTTACGGTCGGGCCAAAACCTAGGACTAGTTCGCAAAAGTAGGTTTTTGGAAAAAGTCAAAATAGCCAGAAAATACACCCAGGTGAGCCAATCCGAGGCATGCGTTTGGTCCGTCTTGAGCCAGGGATTCCAACGATATAAGACACTTGAGCCCACGCCCAACGGTTTAGGAGTGATGAGCCGTTTCGTACTTTTGCTCGCAGTAGCGCCCCCTTCAGGCCGATTGAGTTGTGTTTCTCTGACGCTGGCAGTCGGTGTGAGTACTACCATCCCTGAAAGTTTCAAGTCTCTCGACTAACGGTTTGGTCTGCCCGATCAGTTTTAGATGTAGAATGATGCATCATGGGAAAATTAACAATTACAATAGGGTTTCAGCACTTGTGTTCGAACCCCTAATAAAAAGGGCATAAAAGGGGCCTAAAATAGCCTATAAAAAAGGTTGATTTTTGCATTCTCAGCTCATTTATCGTGGAAATGTGGTGTTTTTCTTTTACCTTTTAAACTGTGAAACCTCTACCGCGGCCCGGTCTGTGTAAAAGTTTGCACGCTTCTTTAGAATAATATGACGACGTGTTCAGCTAATTTGGTGAAGTTTACGCAGAGCAGACCATTTTTCGGTCATTTAAAGGTCATTTTGCATAGAATAATATAGAGCTTTTTTCACCTTTATAAGAGTTAAACCACCATTAATGGCCCAAAGCCCATCAAAGTTTGCAAGCTTCTTTAGGTCCACGTGACGCATGCACGCACCCGATTTGGTGAAGTTGTATGCAAATCAGGCAGGAAGAGGGCTGCTTTCAGCCTTTGAATGGGATTTTCCATTGAAATGCATAATTTTGGCACCTTTTTTATCCGTTATAGCGCCACCAAGGGGCCGGTCCGCTGCGTCCTTTTTCACGTGACCACAGAATGAGCTCTTACACAGGCGTGCTGAGTTTGGTGCAAATATCTCGTTCCTTTTAACCAGTTCTAGCCAATGAAGTGAAAACGGCTCCTCCCACCTGGAGCGTTTTACGGCCCTTAGGGACCGTGAACACAAATGTACACTTTTTTTGATAATTATTGACATTCAGACTCCAGAGAATCTTGCTGTGCTGGTTTGGTTACGGTCGGGCCAAAAACCTAGGACTAGTTCGCAAAAGTTTTTGGAAAAAGTCAAAATAGCCAGAAAAATACACCCAGGTGACGAGCCAATCCGAGGCATGCGTTTGGTCCATCTTGAGCCAGGGATTCCAACGATATAAGACACTTGAGCCACGCCCAACGGTTTAGGAGTGATGAGCCGTTTCGTACTTTTGCTCGCTGTAGCGCCCCCTTCAGGCCGATTGAGTTGTGTTTCTCTGACGCTGGCAGTCGGTGTGAGTACTACCATCCTGAAAGTTTCAAGTCTCTACGACTAACGGTTTGGTCTGCCGATCAGTTTTAGATGTAGAATGATGCATCATGGGAAAATTAACAATTACAATAGGGTTTCAGCACTTCGTGTTCGAACCCCTAATAAAAAGGGCATAAAGGAGCCTTAAATAGCCTATAAAAAAAGGTAGATTTTTGCATTTCTCAGCTCATTTATCGTGGAAATGTGGTGTTTTTCTTTTTACCTTTTAAACTGTAAAACCTCTACCGCGGCCGGTCTGTGTAAAAGTTTGCACGCTTCTTTAGAATAATATGACGCACGTGTTCAGCTAATTTGGTGAAGTTTTACATGAGCAGACCATTTTTCGGTCATTTAAAGGTCATTTTGCATAGAATAATATAGAGCTTTTTCACCTTTATAAGAGTTAAACCACCATTAATGGCCCAAAGCCCATCAAAGTTTGCAAGGTTCTTTAGGACCACGTGGCGCATGCATGCACCCAATTTGGTGAAGTTGTATGCAAATCAGGCAGGAAGAAGAGGCTGCTTTCAGCCTTTGAATGGGATTTTCCATTGAAATGCATAATTTTGGCACCTTTTTATCCGTTATAGCGCCACCAAGGCCGGTCCGCTGCGTCCTTTTTCACGTGACCACAGAATGAGCTCTTACACAGGCGTGCTGAGTTTGGTGCAAATATCACGTTCCTTTTAACCAGTTCTAGCCAATGAAGTGAAACGGGCTCCTCCCACCTGGAAGCGTTTTGGCGGCCCTTAGGACCGTGAACCCAAATGTACACTTTGTTTGATAATTATTGACATTCAGACTCCAGAGAATCTTGCTGTGCTGGTTTGGTTACGGTCGGGCCAAAACCTAGGACTAGTTCGCAAAAGTAGGTTTTGGAAAAAGTCAAAATAGCCACAAATACACCCAGTTGACGAGCCAATCCGAGGCATGCGTTTGGTCCGTCTTGAGCCAGGGATTCCAACGATATAAGACACTTGATCCCACACCCAACGGTATAGGAGTGATGAGCCATTTCGCTTTTGCTCGCTGTAGCGCCCCTTCAGGCCGATTGGGTCGTGCCGCTGGCGCTGGCAGTCGGTGTGAGTACTACCATCTCTGAAAGTTTCAAGTCTCTACGACTAACGGTTTGGTCTGCCCGATCAGTTTTAGATGTAGAATGATGCATCATGGGAAAATTAACATTTACAATAGGGTTTCAGCATTTTGTGTTCGAACCCCTAATAAAAAGGGCATGAAAGGGGCCTAAAATAGCCTATAAAAAAGGTTGATTCATGCATTCTCAGCTCATTTATCGTGGAAATGTGGTGTTTTTCTTTTTTTACCTTTTAAACTGTAAAATCTCTACCGGCGGCCCGGTCTGTGTAAAAGTTTGCACGCTTCTTTAGAATAATATGACGCACGTGTTCAGCTAATTTGGTGAAGTTTTACGCAGAGCAGACCATTTTTCGGTCATTTAAAGGTCATTTTGCATAGAATAATATAGAGCTTTTTTTCACCTTTATAAGAGTTAAACCACCATTAATGGCCCAAAGCCCATCAAAGTTTGCAAGGTTCTTTAGGACCACGTGACGCATGCACGCACCCGATTTGGTGGAGTTGTACGCAAATCAGGCAGGAAGAGGGCTGCTTTCAGCCTTTGAATGGGATTTTCCATTGAAATGCATCATTTTGGCACCTTTTTTATCCGTTATAGCGCCACCAAGGGGCCGGTCCGCTGCATCCTTTTTCACGTGACCACAGAATGAGCTCTTACACAGGCGTGCTGAGTTTGGTGCAAATATCTCGTTCCTTTTAACCAGTTCTAGCCAATGAAGTGAAAGCGGCTCCTCCCACCTGGAACGTTTTGGCGGCCCGTAGGGACCGTGAACACAAATGTACACTTTTTTTTGATAATTATTGACAATCAGACTCCAGAGAATCTTGCTGTGCTGGTTTGGTTACGGTCGGGCAAAAAACCTAGAACAAGTTTGCAAAAGTAGGTTTTTGGAAAAAGTCAAAATAGCCGGAAAATACACCCTAGGTGACAGGCCAATCCGAGGCATGCGTTTGGTCCGTCTTGAGCCAGGGATTCCAACGATATAAGACACTTGAGCCCACGCCCAACGTTTTAGGAGTGATGAGCCGTTTCGTACTTTTGCTGGCAGTAGCACCCCCTTCAGGCCGATTGGGTCGTGCTTCGCTGACGCTGGCAGTCGGTGTGAGTACTACCATCCCTGAAAGTTTCAAGTCTCTAAGACTAACGGTTTGGTCTGCCCGATCAGTTTTAGATGTAGAATGATGCATCATGGGAAAATTAACATTTACAATAGGGTTTCAGCATTTTGTGTTCGAACCCCTAATAAAAAGGGCATGAAAGGGGCCTAAAATAGCCTATAAAAAAGGTTGATTCATGCATTCTCAGCTCATTTATCGTGGAAATGTGGTGTTTTTCTTTTTTTACCTTTTAAACTGTAAAATCTCTACCGGCGGCCCGGTCTGTGTAAAAGTTTGCACGCTTCTTTAGAATAATATGACGCACGTGTTCAGCTAATTTGGTGAAGTTTCAAGAGCAGACCATTTTTGGTCATTTAAAGGTCATTTTGCATAGAATAATATAGAGCTTTTTTTCACCTTTATAAGAGTTAAACCACCATTAATGGCCCAAAGCCCATCAAAGTTTGCAAGGTTCTTTAGGACCACGTGACGCATGCACGCACCCGATTTGGTGGAGTTGTACGCAAATCAGGCAGGAAGAGGGCTGCTTTCAGCCTTTGAATGGGATTTTCCATTGAAATGCATCATTTTGGCACCTTTTTTATCCGTTATAGCGCCACCAAGGGGCCGGTCCGCTGCATCCTTTTTCACGTGACCACAGAATGAGCTCTTACACAGGCGTGCTGAGTTTGGTGCAAATATCTCGTTCCTTTTAACCAGTTCTAGCCAATGAAGTGAAAACGGCTCCTCCCACCTGGAACGTTTTGGCGGCCCGTAGGGACCGTGAACACAAATGTACACTTTTTTTTGATAATTATTGACAATCAGACTCCAGAGAATCTTGCTGTGCTGGTTTGGTTACGGTCGGGCAAAAAACCTAGAACAAGTTTGCAAAAGTAGGTTTTTGGAAAAAGTCAAAATAGCCTGAAAATACACCCATGTGACGAGCCAATCCGAGGCATGCGTTTGGTCCGTCTTGAGCCAGGGATTCCAACGATATAAGACACTTGAGCCCACGCCCAACGGTTTAGGAGTGATGAGCCGTTTCGTACTTTTGCTCGCTGTAGCGCCCCCTTCAGGCCGATTGAGTCGTGCTTCGCTGATGCTGGCAGTCGGTGTGAGTACTACCATCCTTGAAAGTTTCAAGTCTCTACGACTAACGGTTTGGTCTGCCCGATCAGTTTTAGATGTAGAATGATGCATCATGGGAAAATTAACAATTACAATAGGGTTTCAGCACTTTGTGTTCGAACCCCTAATAAAAAGGACATAAAAGGGGCCTAAAATAGCCTATAAAAAAAGGTTGATTTTTGCATTCTCAGCTCATTTATCGTGGAAATGTGGTGTTTTTCTTTTTTTACCTTTTAAACTGTAAAACCTCTACCGGCGGCCCGGTCTGTGTAAAAGTTTGCACGCTTCTTTAGAATAATATGACGCACATGTTCTGCTAATTTGGTGAAGTTTTACGTCGAGCAGACCATTTTTCGGTCATTTAAAGGTCATTTTGCATAGAATAATAAAGAGCTTTTTTTCACCTTTATAAGAGTTAAACCACCATTAATGGCCCAAAGCCCATCAAAGTTTGCAAGCTTCTTTAGGACCACGTGACGCATGCACACACCCGATTTGCTGAAGTTGTATGCAAATCAGGAAGGAAGAGGGATGCTTTCAGCCTTTGAATGGGATTTTCCATTTAAATGCATAATTTTGGCACCTTTTTTATCCGTTATAGCGCCACCAAGGGGCCGGTCCGCTGGGTCCTTTTTCACGTGACCACAGAATGAGCTCTTACACAGGCGTGCTGAGTTTGGTGCAAATATCACGTTCCTTTTAACCAGTTCTAGCCAATGAAGTGAAAACGGCTCCTCCCACCTGGAACGTTTTGGCGGCCCTTAGGGACCGTGAACCCAAATGTACACTTTTGTTTGATAATTATTGACTTTCAGACTCCAGAGAATCTTGCTGTGCTGGTTTGGTTACGGTCGGGCCAAAAACCTAGGACTAGCTCGCAAAAGTAGGTTTTTGGAAAAAGTCAAATCAGCCGGAAAATACACCCAGGTGACGAGCCAATCCGAGGCATGCATTTGGTCTGTCTTGAGCCAGGGATTCCAACGATTTAAGACACTTGAGCCCACACCCAACGGTTTAGGAGTAATGAGTCGTTTTGTACTTTTGCTCGCTGTAGCGCCCCCTTCAGGCCGATTGGGTGGGTGCAGCTGGACGTTGGCAGTCGGTGTGAGTACTACTATCCCTGAAAGTTTCAAGTCTCTACGACTAACGGTTTGGTCTGCCCGATCAGTTTTAGATGTAGAATGATGCATCATGGGAAAATTACAAATTACAATAGAGTTTCAGCACTTTGTGTTCGAACCCCTAATAAAAAGTGCATAAAAGGGGCCTAAAATAGCCTATAAAAAAAAGGTTGATTTTTGCATTCTCAGCTCATTTATCGTGGAAATGTGGTGTTTTTCTTTTTTTACCTTTTAAACTTTAAAACCTCTACCGGCGGCCCGGTCTGTGTAAAAGTTTGCACGCTTCTTTAGAATAATATGACGTGTTCAGCTAATTTGGTGAAGTTTCATAAAGCAGACCATTTTTCGGTCATTTAAAGGTCATTTTGCATAGAATACTATAGAGCTTATTTCACCTTTATAAGAGTTAAACCACCATTAATGGCCCAAAGTCCATCAAAGTTTGCGAGCTTCTTTAGGACCACGTGACCCATGCACGCACCAGATTTGGTGAAGTTGTATGCAAATCAGGCAGGAAGAGGGCTGCTTTCAGCCTTTGAATGGGATTTTCCATTGAAATGCATAATTTTGGCACCTTTTTTATCCGTTATAGCGCCACCAAGGGGCCGGTCCGCTGCGTCCTTTTTCACGTGACCACAGAATGAGCTCTTACACAGGCGTGCTGAGTTTGGTGCAAATATCTCGTTCTTTTTAACCAGTTCTAGCCAATGAAGTGAAAACGGCTCCTCCCACCTGGAACGTTTTGGCGGCCCTTAGGGACCGTGAACACAAATGTACTCTTTTTTTTGATAATTATTGACATTCAGACTCCAGAGAATCTTGCTGTGCTGGTTTGGTTGCAGTCGGGCCAAAACCTAGGACTAGTTCTCGCAAAGTAGGTTTTTGGAAAAAGTCAAAATAGCCGGAAAATACACCTAGGTGACGAGCCAATCCGAGGCATGCGTTTGGTCCGTCTTGAGCCAGGGATTCCAACGATATAAGACACTTGAGCCCACGCCCAACGGTTTATTAGTGATGAGCCGTTTCGTACTTTTGCTCGCTGTAGCGCCCCCTTCAGGCCGATTGAGTTGTGTTTCTCTGACGCTGGCAGTCGGTGTGAGTACTACCATCCCTGAAAGTTTCAAGTCTCTACGACTAACGGTTTGGTCTGCCCGATCAGTTTTAGATGTAGAATGATGCATCATGGGAAAATTAACAATTACAATAGGGTTTCAGCACTTTGTGTTCGAACCCCTAATAAAAAGGGCATAAAAGGGAGCCTTAAATAGCCTATAAAAAAAAGGTAGATTTTTGCATTTTAAGCTCATTTATCGTGGAAATGTGGTGTTTTTCTTTTTTTACCTTTTAAACTGTAAAACCTCTACCGGCCCGGTCTGTGTAAAAGTTTGCACGCTTCTTTAGAATAATATGACGCACGTGTTCAGCTAATTTGGTGAAGTTTTACGCAGAGCAGACCATTTTTCAGTCATTTAAAGGTCATTTTGCATAGAATAATATAGAGTTTTTTTCACCTTTATAAGAGTTAAACCACCATTAATTGCCCAAAGCCCAGCAAAGTTTGCAAGGTTCTTTAGGACCACGTGATGCATGCACGCACCCGATTTGGTGAAGTTGTATGCAAATCAGGCAGGAAGAGGGCTGCTTTCAGCCTTTGAATGGGATTTTCCCTTGAAATGCATAATTTTGGCACTTTTTTATCCGTTATAGCGCCACCAAGGGGCCGGTCCGCTGCGTCCTTTTTCACGTGACCACAGAATGAGCTCTTAAACACAGGCGTGCTGAGTTTGGTGCAAATATCGTTCCAACCAGTTCTAGCCAATGAAGTGAAAAGCGGCTCCTCCCACCTGGAGCGTTTTTGGCGGCCCTTAGGGACCGTGAACCCAAATGTACACTTTTGTTTGATAATTATTCACATTCAGACTCCAGAGAATCTTGCTGTGCTGGTTTGGTTACGGTCGGGCCAAAAACCTAGGACTAGTTCGCAAAAGTATGTTTTTGGAAAAGTCAAAATAGCCGGAAAATACACCCAGGTGACGAGCCAATCCGAGGCATGCGTTTGGTCCGTCTTGAGCCAGGGATTCCAACAATATAAGACACTTGATCCCACACCCAACGGTATAGGAGTGATGAGCCGTTTCGTACTTTTGCTCGCTGTAGCGCCCCCTTCAGGCCGATTGGGTCGTGCTTCGCTGACGCTGGCAGTCGGTGTGAGTACTGCCATCCCTGAAAGTTTCAAGTCTCTACGACTAACGGTTTGGTCTGCCCGATCAGTTTTAGATGTAGAATGATGCATCATGGGAAAATTAACATTTACAATAGGGTTTCAGCATTTCGTGTTCGAACCCCTAATAAAAAGGGCATGAAAGGGGCCTAAAATAGCCTATAAAAAAAAAAAGGTTGATTTTTGCATTCTCAGCTCATTTATCGTGGAAATGTGGTGTTTTTCTTTTTTTACCTTTTAAACTGTAAAACCTCTACCGGCGGCCCGGTCTGTGTAAAAGTTTGCACGCTTCTTTAGAATAATATGACACGTGTTCAGCTAATTTGGTGAAGTTTCAGAGCAGACCATTTTTGTCATTTAAAGGTCATTTTGCATAGAATAATATAGAGCTTTTTTTCACCTTTATAAGAGTTAAACCACCATTAATGGCCCAAAGTCCATCAAAGTTTGCAAGCTTCTTTAGGACCATGTGACGCATGCACGCACCCGATTTGGTGAAGTTGTATGCAAATCAGGCAGAAAGAGGGCTGCTTTCAGCCTTTGAATGGGATTTTCCATTGAATTGCATAATTTTGGCACCTTTTTTATCCGATATAGCGCCACCAAGGGGCCAGTCCACTGCGTCCTTTTTCACGTGACCACAGAATGAGCTCTTACACAGGCGTGCTGATTTTACATTTACATTTACATTTAGGCATTTAGCAGACGCTTTTATCCAAAGCGACTTACAACATAGGAGTACAGGAAGCGATCGGTCATGAATAGGCGCAAAACGCAAAAAGTGCCTTAAATACCAAGCTTTGGATATTACATAGAATAAGCTTAAGCTAGAATAAGGAAGGAATAAAAGAGAAGAGTTTTTTTTTTTTTTTTTTTTTTTTTAATGATAAGTGTTCACGGAAGAGATGAGTTTTTAGCTGTCTTTTGAATGATGACAGTGATTCTGGATGGATGTAGGAAGATTGTTCCACCAGCCAGGAACGGTGAATGAAAAAGTTCTGGAGAGGATTTCATGCCTCTCTGTGATGGTACCATAAGCCTACGCTCCTTACCTGAGCGAAGGCTTCTGGTAGGGGTGTAGACTCGTAGGAGTGAGTCGAAATATGCTGGTGCCGAGCCTGTGGTGGATCCATAAGCGAGTGTCAAGGCCTTGAACTTGATGCGGGCAACAAGTGGCAGCCAATGCAGAGAGATGAAGAGAGGTGTGACATGGGCCCTTTTGGGCTCATTGAATACAAGACGTGCTGCAGCATTCTGAATCAATTGAAGAGTTTTGATTGCACACGATGGAAGACCAGCCAGAAGCGCATTGCAGTAGTCAAGCCTAGAAATGACAAGGGCCTGGACGAGAAGTTGTGTTGCATGCTCTGTAAGGAACGGTCTGATCTTCCTGATGTTGTGCAGAGCAAACCTGCATGATCGAGCTGTCTTTGAAATGTGGTCTTTGAAGGACAGCTGGTCGTCAAAGATTACTCCAAGATTTCTGACCGACCCTGAGGGGGTAATCAGAGATGAACCTTGCTGGATGGTGAAGTTGTGTTGTAGAGTCGGATTGGCAGGGAAGGCGAAGCTCAGTCTTTGCCAGGTTGAGCTGAAGGTGGTGTTCTTTCATCCATGCCGAGATGTCTGCCAGACAGCTTGAGATGCGTTCATCTACTGTGGGGTCATCTGGTTTAAATGAAAGATAGAGTTGAGTGTCATCAGCATAGCAGTGGTATGAAGCCATGTGCCTGTATGATGGGTCCCAGTGGACGTAGTGTAAATGGAGAAGAGAAGAGGTCCCAGCACTGAGCCTGAGGAACCCCGTGGTCAGTTGATGTGCTTTGGATACCTCACCTCCAGGCAACCTTGAAAGACCTACCTGTGAGGTAAGACTCAAACCAGTGGAGTGGAGTCCCTGTGATGCCCAGTGATGAGAGGGTGGACAGAAGAATCTGGTGATTCACTGTGTCAAATGCAGCAGATAGATCGAGGAGGATTAGGACTGATGATCTGAAGCAGCTTTTGCCATCCGCAGGGCTTCAGTGACTGACAGTAATGCAGTCTCTGTTGAGTGGGCCTTTTTGAAACCTGACTGGTTAACGTCCAGCTGATTTGACTGTGAGAGGAAAAATGAAACCTGGTTGAGAACAACCCGCTCAAGTGTTTTTGCTATGTAAGGCAGGAGAGAAATAGGTCTGTAGTTCTCTAGAAGTGATGTGTCTAGAGTGGGTTTCTTAAGCAGTGGGGTGACCGGGCCTGCTTGAATGTGGTAGGGAAAAAGCCAGTGCTGAGAGATGTGTTGATGATGTGTGTGAGTGCTGGTAGAAGTGTGGGAGAGATGGCTTGTAGAAGGTGTGAGGGGATAGGATCTAGAGGGCAGGTGGTGGGATGGCTGGAGAGGAGAAGTTTAGATACTTCTGCCTCAGTGAGTGTAGAGAAGGAGGAGAGAAGATGTTTGGCTGTGGGTGTGGCTGATCTAAAGTCCTGTGTGTGCGGGGGTGGGAACTGACTGCTGATGGTTGTAGTTTTATTTGTGAAGAAGTGGGCAAAGTCGTCTGCAGATAAGGAAGTGGTGGGAGGTGGTGGAGGTGGACAGAGGAGAGAGTTGAATGTTCTGAAGAGTGTGCGTGTGTTAGAGGTGCTGTTGATTTTGTTGTGGAAATATGAGGATTTAGCCACATGGACATCATCTGAGAATGATGAGAGCAGAGATTGATATTTACCCAGGTCAGACGGGTCGTTTGATTTTCGCCATTTTCTCTCTGCTGCCCTTAGTTTTGTCGGTTGTTCACGAAGAACATCAGATAACCATGGGTTAGCAGGAGTGGGGCGTGCTGGCCTAGAAGACAGAGGGCAGATACTATCTAGACAAGAAGTTAAAGTAGAGCATAGAGTGTCTGTTGCAGTGTTGACATCCATGGATGAGAACTGTGTGGGTGAGGGAAGAGAGGATGACACAGCGGAGGAGAGATGAGAGAGAGAAAGAGAGCGTAGGTTTCGTCTGAAAGTAACTGGTTGTGGGATTGGGAATGCGGGAGCAGTAAGTTGTAGATTAAATGTGATGAAGTAATGGTCTGAGGTGTGTAGGGGTTTGACCAGGATATTATCTGTAGTGCAGTTGCGTGTGTATATGAGGTCAAGTTGGTTACCAGATTTGTGGGTGTGTGAGGTGACATGTCTTTTGAGATCGAATGAGGCTAGGAGGGAGTGGAAGTCTGTAGCATAAGGTTTGTCCAGGTGAATATTGAAGTCACCAAGGATTACAAGTGGGCTGCCATCCTCCGGAAATGAGGACAGCAGCACATCTAGTTCCTCAACAAAGGTGCCCAATTGACCTGGGGGACGGTAAATGACTACAAGATGGATTTTAACAGGAGTTGAGACTGTAATAGCATGGTATTCGAATGAGTTGTTGTTGCATAGAGAGGTGTGGGTTGAGTATTTCCAATTGTTAGTAATGAGAAGACCTGTTCCTCCGCCCCTCCCAGTGTGTGAGGGTGTGTGAGAAAGAGAAATTGTTAGAGAGTGCAGCAGGGGTTGCTGAGTCATCTGGACGGATCCAGGTCTCAGTCAAAGCCAAGATATTGAGAGTGGAGTGAGAGGCAAAGGCCGGAATGAAATCAGCTTTGTTGACAGCTGACTGACAGTTCCATAGACCAACAGAAAAAGAGGGAGGGCATTAGTGGAGGAGGGAATCAGGCGCAGATTAGCAGTGTTGCGCTGCCTTCTGCGTGTGACAATGGATCGTGGTCGAATTAGAGAGACAGTGGGAATGTATTGAAAGCACATTGTAAGAGAGAAAGGAAGGTGGAAAGGACAGAAAAATTAGATACTTAAGTGCTGTATCGGTGTTTCTGGAGTCGATCACAGGTAGAGTCGAAAGAAGATGTCTTTACCCGAGTCGGTCTTCACACGAGGGCTGAACGCTTCCGCTGACGCTTCCGCGCCAGCGCTGACAAGCTTATTAAATACACACCTTTTACTATTTGAGCAACAACAGCTGTGGACGCTTTTGTAATTAGCCCAAAGGATCAAGTCAAAAGCCTGTCAATGGCTCGAATCGAAACGAAAAGTATGACTCACTACCTGTGCTATTATGACAAGACAATTATGACAAGATAGATAAGTGCAAAATCGAAATGTATCCTTCTTCTAGCACGCAATACACTAAGTAATACAACAAAACGGAGTATTTACAAAAACACTTACATACGGCTCGCGGCTCTTCACGGACCTGGACGCTTCTCCTAATGAGCAAGTGACAGACCAGTTTGGTGCAAATATCACGTTCCTTTTAACCAGTTCTAGCCAGTGAAGTGAAAACGGCTAGAACTGGTGACTGACCAGTTTGTGACTGACCAGTGACTGACCAGCAAGTGACTGACCAGTTTGGTGCAAATATCACGTTACTTTTAACCAGTTCTAGCCAGTGAAGTGAAAACGGCTCCTCCCACCTGGAACGTTTTGGCGGCCCTTAGGGACCATGAACCCAAATGTACACTTTTGTTTGATAATTATTGACATTCAGACTCCAGAGAATCTTGTTGTGCTGGTTTGGTTACGGTTGGGCCAAAAACCTAGGACTAGTTCGCAAAAGTATGTTTTTGGAAAAAGTCAAAATAGCCGGAAAATATACCCAGGTGACGAGCCAATCCGAGGCATGCGTTTGGTCCGTCTTGAGCCAGGGATTCCAACGATATAAGACACTTGATCCCACACCCAACGGTATAGGAGTGATGAGCCGTTTCGTACTTTTGCTCACTGTAGCGCCCCCTTCAGGCCGATTGGGTCGTGCTTCGCTGACGCTGGCAGTCGGTGTGAGTACTACCATCCCTGAAAGTTTCAAGTCTCTAAGACTAACGGTTTGGTCTGCCCGATCAGTTTTAGATGTAGAATGATGCATCATGGGAAAATTAACATTTACAATAGGGTTTCAGCATTTTGTGTTCGAACCCCTAATAAAAAGGGCATGAAAGGGGCCTAAAATAGCCTATAAAAAAGGTTGATTCATGCATTCTCAGCTCATTTATCGTGGAAATGTGGTGTTTTTCTTTTTTTACCTTTTAAACTGTAAAACCTCTACCGGCGGCCCGGTCTGTGTAAAAGTTTGCACGCTTCTTTAGAATAATATGACGCACGTGTTCAGCTAATTTGGTGAAGTTTTACGCAGAGCAGACCATTTTTCGGTCATTTAAAGGTCATTTTGCATAGAATAATATAGAGCTTTTTTTCACCTTTATAAGAGTTAAACCACCATTAATGGCCCAAAGCCCATCAAAGTTTGCAAGGTTCTTTAGGACCACGTGACGCATGCACGCACCCGATTTGGTGAAGTTGTCTGCAAATCTGGCAGTAAGAGGGCTGCTTTCAGCCTTTGAATGGGATTTTCCATTGAAATGCATAATTTTGGCACCTTTTTTATCCGTTATAGCGCCACCAAGGGGCCGGTCCGCTGCATCCTTTTTCACGTGACCACAGAATGAGCTCTTACACAGGCGTGCTGAGTTTGGTGCAAATATCTCGTTCCTTTTAACCAGTTCTAGCCAATGAAGTGAAAACGGCTCCTCCCACCTGGAACGTTTTGGCGGCCCTTAGGGACCGTGAACCCAAATGTACACTTTTTTTTGATAATTATTGACAATCAGACTCCAGAGAATCTTGCTGTGCTGGTTTGGTTACGGTCGGGCAAAAAACCTAGGACAAGTTCGCAAAAGTATGTTTTTGGAAAAAGTCAAAATAGCCGGAAAATACACCCAGGTGACGAGCCAATCCGAGGCATGCGTTTGGTCCGACTTGAGCCAGGGATTCCAACGATATAAGACACTTGAGGCCACGCCCAACGGTTTAGGAGTGATGAGCCGTTTCGTACTTTTGCTCGCTGTAGCGCCCCCTTCAGGCCGATTGAGTCGTGCTTCGCTGACGCTGGCAGTCGGTGTGAGTACTACCATCCCTGAAAGTTTCAAGTCTCTACGACTAACGGTTTGGTCTGCCCGATCAGTTTTAGATGTAGAATGATGCATCATGGGAAAATTAACAATTACAATAGGGTTTCAGCACTTTGTGTTCGAACCCCTAATAAAAAGGGCATAAAAGGGGCCTAAAATAGCCTATAAAAAAAAGGTTGATTTTTGCATTCTCAGCTCATTTATCGTGGAAATGTGGTGTTTTTATTTTTTTACCTTTTAAACTGTAAAACCTCTACCGGCGGCCCGGTCTGTGTAAAAGTTTGCACGCTTCTTTAGAATAATATGACGCCTTGCGTGTTCAGCTAATTTGGTGAAGTTTTACGCAGAGCAGACCATTTTTCGGTCATTTAAAGGTCATTTTGCATAGAATAATATAGAGCTTTTTTTTCACCTTTATAAGAGTTAAACCACCATTAATGGCCCAAAGCCCATCAAAGTTTGCAAGCTTCTTTAGGTCCACGTGACGCATGCATGCACCCAATTTGGTGAAGTTGTATGCAAATCAGGCAGGAAGAGGGCTGCTTTCAGCCTTTGAATGGGATTTTCCATTGAAATGCATAATTTTGGCACCTTTTTTATCCGTTATAGCGCCACCAAGGGGCCGGTCCGCTGCGTCCTTTTTCATGTGACCACAGAATGAGCTCTTACACAGGCGTGCTGAGTTTGGTGCAAATATTTCGTTCCTTTTAACCAGTTCTAGCCAATGAAGTGAAAACGGGTCCTCCCACCTGGAACGTTTTGGCAGCCCTTAGGAACCGTGAACCCAAATGTACACTTTTTTTTGATAATTATTGACATTCAGACTCCAGAGAATCTTGCTGCGCTGGTTTGGTTACGGTCGGGCCAAAAACCTAGGACTAGTTCGCAAAAGTAGGTTTTTGGAAAAAGTAAAAATAGCCGGAAAATACACCTAGGTGACGAGCCAATCCGAGGCATGCGTTTGGTCCGTCTTGAGCCAGGGATTCCAACGATATAAGACACTTGAGCCCACGCCCAACGTTTTAGGAGTGATGAGCCGTTTCGTACTTTTGCTGGCAGTAGCACCCCCTTCAGGCCGATTGGGTCGTGCTTCGCTGACGCTGGCAGTCGGTGTGAGTACTACCATCCCTGAAAGTTTCAAGTCTCTAAGACTAACGGTTTGGTCTGCCCGATCAGTTTTAGATGTAGAATGATGCATCATGGGAAAATTAACATTTACAATAGGGTTTCAGCATTTTGTGTTCGAACCCTAATAAAAAAAAGGGCATGAAAGGGGCCTAAAATAGCCTATAAAAAAGGTTGATTCATGCATTCTCAGCTCATTTATCGTGGAAATGTGGTGTTTTTCTTTTTTTACCTTTTAAACTGTAAAACCTCTACCGGCGGCCCGGTCTGTGTAAAAGTTTGCACGCTTCTTTAGAATAATATGACGACGTGTTCAGCTAATTTGGTGAAGTTTTATGCAAAGCAGACCATTTTTCGTCATTTAAAGGTCATTTTGCATAGAATAATATAGAGCTTTTTTCACCTTTATAAGAGTTAAACCACCATTAATGGCCCAAAGCCCATCAAAGTTTGCAAGGTTCTTTAGGACCACGTGACGCATGCACGCACCCGATTTGGTGAAGTTGTCTGCAAATCTGGCAGTAAGAGGGCTGCTTTCAGCCTTTGAATGGGATTTTCCATTGAAATGCATAATTTTGGCACCTTTTTTATCCGTTATAGCGCCACCGGGGCCGGTCCGCTGCTCCTTTTCACGTGACCACAGAATGAGCTCTTACACAGGCGTGCTGAGTTTGGTGCAAATATCTCGTTCCTTTTAACCAGTTCTAGCCAATGAAGTGAAAACGGCTCCTCCCACCTGGAACGTTTTGGCGGCCCTTAGGGACCGTGAACCCAAATGTACACTTTTTTTTGATAATTATTGACTTTCAGACTCCAGAGAATCTTGCTGTGCTGGTTTGGTTCGGTCGGGCAAAAACCTAGGACAAGTTCGCAAAAGTATGTTTTTGGAAAAAGTCAAAATAGCCGGAAAATACACCCAGGTGACGAGCCAATCCGAGGCATGCGTTTGGTCCGTCTTGAGCCAGGGATTCCAACGATATAAGACACTTGAGGCCACGCCCAACGGTTTAGGAGTGATGAGCCGTTTCGTACTTTTGCTCGCTGTAGCGCCCCCTTCAGGCCGATTGAGTCGTGCTTCGCTGACGCTGGCAGTCGGTGTGAGTACTACCATCCCTGAAAGTTTCAAGTCTCTACGACTAACGGTTTGGTCTGCCCGATCAGTTTTAGATGTAGAATGATGCATCATGGGAAAATTAACAATTACAATAGGGTTTCAGCACTTTGTGTTCGAACCCTAATAAAAAAGGGCATAAAAGGGGCCTAAAATAGCCTATAAAAAAAAGGTTGATTTTTGCATTCTCAGCTCATTTATCGTGGAAATGTGGTGTTTTTATTTTTTTACCTTTTAAACTGTAAAACCTCTACCGGCCCGGTCTGTGTAAAAGTTTGCACGCTTCTTTAGAATAATATGGCCCTTGCGTGTTCAGCTAATTTGGTGAAGTTCTACGAGAGCAGACCATTTTTCGGTCATTTAAAGGTCATTTTGCATAGAATAATATAGAGCTTTTTTTTCACCTTTATAAGAGTTAAACCACCATTAATGGCCCAAAGCCCATCAAAGTTTGCAAGCTTTTTAGGACCACGTGGCGCATGCATGCACCCAATTTGGTGAAGTTGTATGCAAATCAGGCAGGAAGAGGGCTGCTTTCAGCCTTTGAATGGATTTTCCATTGAAATGCATAATTTTGGCACCTTTTTATCCGTTATAGCGCCACCAAGGGGCCGGTCCGCTCGTCCTTTTTCATGTGACCACAGAATGAGCTCTTACACAGGCGTGCTGAGTTTGGTGCAAATATTTCGTTCCTTTTAACCAGTTCTAGCCAATGAAGTGAAAACGGGTCCTCCCACCTGGAACGTTTTGGCAGCCCTTAGGAACCGTGAACCCAAATGTACACTTTTTTTTGATAATTATTGACATTCAGACTCCAGAGAATCTTGCTGCGCTGGTTTGGTTACGGTCGGGCCAAAAACCTAGGACTAGTTCGCAAAAGTAGGTTTTTGGAAAAAGTAAAAATAGCCGGAAAATACACCTAGGTGACGAGCCAATCCGAGGCATGCGTTTGGTCCGTCTTGAGCCAGGGATTCCAACGATATAAGACACTTGAGCCCACGCCCAACGTTTTAGGAGTGATGAGCCGTTTCGTACTTTTGCTGGCAGTAGCACCCCCTTCAGGCCGATTGGGTCGTGCTTCGCTGACGCTGGCAGTCAGTGTGAGTACTACTATCCCTGAAAGTTTCAAGTCTCTACGACTAACGGTTTGGTCTGCCCGATCAGTTTTAGATGTAGAATGATGCATCATGGGAAAATTAACAATTACTATAGGGTTTCAGCACTTTGTGTTCGAACCCCTAATAAAAAGGGCATAAAAGGGGCCTAAAATAGCCTATAAAAAAAGGTTGATTTTTGCATTCTCAGCTCATTTATCGTGGAAATGTGGTGTTTTTCTTTTTTTACCTTTTAAACTGTAAAACCCCTACCAGCGGCCCGGTCTGTGTAAAAGTTTGCACGCTTCTTTAGAATAATATGACGCACGTGTTCAGCTAATTTGGTGAAGTTTTATGCAAAGCAGACCATTTTTCGGTCATTTAAAGGTCATTTTGCATAGAATAATATAGAGCTTTTTTTTCACCTTTATAAGAGTTAAACCACCATTAATGGCTCAAAGTCCATCAAAGTTTGCAAGCTTCTTTAGGACCACGTGACGCATGCACGCACCCGATTTGGTGAAGTTGTATGCAAATCAGGCAGGAAGAGGGCTGCTTTCAGCCTTTGAATGGGATTTTCCATTGAAAATGTATCATTTTGGCACCTTTTTTATCCGTTATAGCGCCACCGGGGGTTCCGGTCCACTGCGTCCTTTTTCACGTGACCACAGAATGAGCTCTTACACAGGCGTGCTGAGTTTGGTGCAAATATCTCGTTCCTTTTAACCAGTTCTAGCCAATGAAGTGAAAACGGCTCCTCCCACCTGGAACGTTTTGGCGGCCCTTAGGGACCGTGAACCCAAATGTACACTTTTGTTTGATAATTATTGACATTCAGACTCCAGAGAATCTTGCTGTGCTGGTTTGGTTACGGTCGGGCCAAAAACCTAGGACTAGTTCGCAAAAGTATGTTTTTGGAAAAAGTCAAAATAGTCGTAAAATACACCCAAGTGACGAGCCAATCCGAGGCATGCGTTTGGTCCGTCTTGAGCCAGGGATTCCAACGATATAAGACACTTGATCCCACACCCAACGGTTTAGGAGTGATGAGCCGTTTCGTACTTTTGCTCGCTGTAGCGCCCCCTTCAGGCCGATTGGGTCGTGCTTCGCTGACGCTGGCAGATGGTGTGAGTACTACCATCCCTGAAAGTTTCAAGTCTCTACGACTAACGGTTTGGTCTGCCCGATCAGTTTTAGATGTAGAATGATGCATCATGGGAAAATTAACAATTACTATAGGGTTTCAGCACTTTGTGTTCGAACCCCTAATAAAAAGGGCATAAAAGGGGCCTAAAATAGCCTATAAAAAAAGGTAGATTTTTGCATTCTCAGCTCATTTATCGTGGAAATGTGGTGTTTTTCTTTTTTTACCTTTTAAACTGTAAAACCTCTACCCGGTCCGGTCTGTGTAAAAGTTTGCACGCTTCTTTAGAATAATATGACGCACGTGTTCAGCTAATTTGGTGAAGTTTTACGCAGAGCAGACCATTTTTCGGTCATTTAAAGGTCATTTTGCATAGAATAATATAGAGCTTTTTTTTCACCTTTATAAGAGTTAAACCACCATTAATGGCCCAAAGTCCATCAATCAATCAATCAATCAATCAATCAATCCTTTGGATATAAAAATCAGGCAGAAAGAGGGCTGCTTTTAGCCTTTGAATGGGATTTTCCATTGAAAATGTATCATTTTGGCACCTTTTTTATCCGTTATAGCGCCACCGGGGGTTCCGGTCCACTGCGTCCTTTTTCACGTGACCACAGAATGAGCTCTTACACAGGCGTGCTGAGTTTGGTGCAAATATCTCGTTCCTTTTAACCAGTTCTAGCCAATGAAGTGAAAACGGCTCCTCCCACCTGGAACGTTTTGGCGGCCCTTAGGGACCATGAACCCAAATGTACACTTTTGTTTGATAATTATTGACATTCAGACTCCAGAGAATCTTGCTGTGCTGGTTTGGTTACGGTCGGGCCAAAAACCTAGGACTAGTTCGCAAAAGTATGTTTTTGGAAAAAGTCAAAATAGCCGGAAAATACACCCAGGTGACGAGCCAATCCGAGGCATGCGTTTGGTCCGTCTTGAGCCAGGGATTCCAACGATATAAGACACTTGATCCCACACCTAACGGTTTAGGAGTGATGAGCCGTTTCGTACTTTTGCTCGCTGTAGCGCCCCCTTCAGGCCGATTGGGTCGTGCTTCACTGACGCTGGCAGTCGGTATGAGTACTACCATCCCTGAAAGTTTCAAGTCTCTACGACTAACGGTTTGGTCTGCCCGATCAGTTTTAGATGTAGAATGATGCATCATGGGAAAATTAACATTTACAGTAGGGTTTCAGCATTTCGTGTTCGAACCCCTAATAAAAAGGGCATGAAAGGGGCCTAAAATAGCCTATAAAAAAAAAGGTTGATTTATGCATTCTCAGCTCATTTATCGTGGAAATGTGGTGTTTTTCTTTTTTTACCTTTTAAACTGTAAAACCTCTACCGGCGGCCCGGTCTGTGTAAAAGTTTGCACGCTTCTTTAGAATAATATGACGCACGTGTTCAGCTAATTTGGTGAAGTTTTACGCAGAGCAGACCATTTTTCGGTCATTTAAAGGTCATTTTGCATAGAATAATATAGAGCTTTTTTTCACCTTTAGAAGAGTTAAACCACCATTAATGGCCCAAAGCCCATCAAAGTTTGCAAGCTTCTTTAGGTCCACGTGACGCATGCACGCACCCGATTTGGTGAAGTTGTATGCAAATCAGGCAGGAAGAGGGCTGCTTTCAGCCTTTGAATGGGATTTTCCATTGAAATGCATAATTTTGGCACCTTTTTTATCCGTTATAGCGCCACCAAGGGGCCGGTCCGCTGCGTCCTTTTTCCCTAACGTTTGGTCTGCCCCATCAATTTTAGATGTAGAATGATGCATCATGGGAAAATTAACAATTACAATAGGGTTTCAGCACTTCGTGCTCGAACCCCTAATAATAATAATTAACGCTGCAAACATCATTGATCGGGCCCTCAAACCTTGTTAGGGGAGTTCATCAGTGTAAAACATGTCAGTTCCTGTTTCCAATGATTATACAATGGATGAATGGTTACAAAAAATGTCCTGTTTCACAGCAAAACATTGAAATCTGTCAGGCCACCACAGACTTTGAAATAGACTGACTAAATTTTATGTTTATCTGATTAAATATCAAAGATTTAAAAAGGGGCACTACAGAGCATTTTGAAAGTGACACACTTCCTGTTGAAAGTTGGTGGCGCTATTAAATTGTCCTTCAACAAACTTACATAGTAGACTTTCTGTTTCAATTTTTTTTTTTCATAGATTCATTGCCTTGCCAAGGCAAAATCATTCGAGATATCAAAAATAAGTTTATAGTTTAGCATCATCAGTGTCTTGTCATCATATCTTTGCAATCGCATGAATCCCTCATGAGGAGTATTAAAAAGTTCAGTGCATGAGCTTTTCACAAAACCCTAAATAGCCAACATCTTGTCGAGCTATTTGCAGTGCAAAAGTTGTTCAGCTCGATGAGAACTATATTTGTACTGAGTCTCGTACATATACTGTACGGGCAAGTATGAATGATATATGGACCAATTTTTTTAGTCATTCCAAGGCTGACAATTCCAACATGTGTACAAAGTTTTAAGAATATTTGAGCACGGGGCCCCAAAAGCACCCATACAATTTAAATAATCAATCAATCAATCAATCAATCAATCAATCAATCAATCAATCAATCAATCAATCAATCAATCAATCAATCAATCAATCAATCAATCAATCAATCAATCAATCCTTTGGAAAACAATAGGGCACTGTGCAATTTCAGTTATTGGGCCCTAATAAATGGAGCAGTTCTAATATAGTCCAAGCACCACCCTAAATAAAGAAAAGAAAGATCTTAATTCATATCGTCAAATCTTAAACTGACCAGCATTACGAAAGGTAAAAGTTGTTAAAGTGGTCTTAAAGTTGTTGTGTTTGACATTCAAAATGTTGGAGAGAGTTGTTTCCAACTCTTCAGGCCGATTGGGCATTGGGTTACATCAGACTCGACGCTCACACGGGTTGCCAGCTTAAGGACATGCAATAGGAGCGAGCACAATTGACAATGAAAGCCACACTCTAAGTTGATGAGTTGATTTATCCACGTTTTAATGTGCTCTTATTCATAGAGATTTTGATAGGCTTTTTAGGTCAGGTAGAACCAGTGATCTCTGACCCAATTTGTTTGCTAGCTTCCATGGCAGAAACACGCTATGTTTTCCGCCAACTGGCAACCTGTGGTATCGAAATAGTATTGGGTAAACTGGTGATGTGCTGTATCGTACAGACATGTTCCATTCGACATGGAACGCACATTTAAAAGTAGAATAACTGGCTGTAGGCATTGTTTTTCTAAGAAACAAGTAGGTTAATTTACCATGTTTCCTACATATCTGCAAGCATATTATGGTATTTTTATGCTTTGGCAAAGTGAAAAAATTACATACAGCACCTTCAAGGGTTAAAAATATTTGGGTTTCATTGTTAAATTCTATTTTAATTTTTTTTTAAGTTAATATTTAATATGATAATAAACAACAACAAAAAAAAGTCTTCTTACTTAATACTTTTGTCTTGTTTCTAGTCTAAATATGTAAAAATTCTTAAATCAAGATGCATTTACTAGATAAGTAAAATGGCATAAGATCTTTTTTTCTTCTATTTTATTTTCAAAAAAAAATGTATTATGTAATTTTACTTATCTTGTAAATGCATCTTGATTTAAAGGGGTTATGAACTGTTTTTTTTAATTTTTTTTATACTGTTGTCTGAGGTCAACTAATGACATCCGTGTGGTTTTTACATTCAAAAACATCATAATGAATAAGTAATAGGCTATTTTCTACACTGGTTTTATAGGCTTTCTCCTGAATGCTGGGTTTCGATGAGCGTGCTGCACTGGAGACTTGGAAGTAAACGCCCACGGCCAGGATTGGATAAGATTTGCATATTTAAAGAGCTTCTGCTCCCCCTGTCAGTTCAGTTCACATTAGGGAGGGATCGTTTTGCAACCTGAATGATTCTCTCGATCACAGGGCTCGTAAATGTCTTTATCAAACAAACACAATTATTTATTTCTCATCCACCCGATATTGATTGAAATAATATTTCTGTATTACATGGCCCGACCGATCGGTCGATAAGCACGAACCGCACGCACACACACACACACACACACACACAGACAAACGTGCGCGCGCGCTCAGATCAAGAAATTAATATTATTTCACTATTTGAGATTCATAGGCCTGCCGACCATTGCATATAAAAAAGACGTTTTACTCACATAAGTTTGTTGCACCATTCCTGTCGAATCCAATATATAAGGCACAACACTGTGTCTGCAAATCCAGCACCTGAGACTTGTTAACAAACGATTCCACAGTTAAATGAAGCGATCACACGTACATGTCTTCCCCACGTGAGCTCGTTAAAATCACAAATGATTTACTTTTAGCCTCTGACCAAGGCTGTATCTCAATACTAGTTCTACTCGATCTAAGTGCTGCGTTCAACATTATAGATCATAAAATACTCTTAGATCAACTTCAAAATGACACTGGTGTTCAGGGACAGGCATTAAACCAGTTTAGATCATACTTATCAAACCGCTACCATTTTGTCTGTCTAAATGGGGAAAAATCAAAGATAATGTCAGTAGACTATGGGGTGCCGCAAGGATCTGTGTTAGGCCCTCTGCTATTCTCAATATATATGCTGCCACTTGGTAATATTATAAGAAAACATGGAATTAATTTCCACTGTTATGCTGATGACACTCAATTATATATTTCATCTCGACCAGATGAAACGCTAAATTATCTAAACTGACAGCGTGTGTTGAAGATATTAAATAGTGGATGACGTGTAATTTTCTGCTATTAAATTCAGATAAAACGGAGGTATTACTTATTGGTCCAAAAAACTGCCCACAAAATCTCTCACAATACAACTTTAACTTGGAAGGATGTCCTGTCACTTTATCCGCTACAGTAAAAGACCTGGGTGTTATATTAGACAGCCACTTGTCTTTCGGAAATTCATATTTCATATGTTACAAGAACGGCATTTTTCCACCTTAGAAACATTGCTAAGCTACGTTACATGCTATCTATTTCTGATGCAGAAAAGTTAGTTCATGCATTCATGACCTCGAGACTAGATTACTGTAATGCTTTATTAGCTGGTTGTCCTGCATCCTCAATAAACAAGCTACAGTTAGTCCAAAACGCAGCTGCTAGAGTTCTTACTAGGTCAAGAAAATATGATCATATAACACCAATTTTATCATCTCTACACTGGTTACCTATTAAGTTCCATATCAATTACAAAGTATTGCTACTGACCTATAAAGCCCTAAATGGTTTAGCTCCAGTGTATTTAACGGATCTTCTATCGCCCTTCAATCCATCACGCTCTTTAAGATCACTAAACTCGAGGCTTCTGGTCATTCCTAGGATATCTAAGTCCACTAAAGGAGGGAGGGCATTTTCACATTTAGCTCCTAAACTCTGGAATAGTCTTCCTGATATTGTTCGAGGTTCAGACTCGCTGTCCCAGTTTAAAACTAGATTAAAGATGCATCTCTTTAGCCAAGCATTCACATTATAATTACCTTTTATACTACAGTTCAATCGGATCAAAAGCATTAATATTCTGAACAGCAGCTATGCTAATTATTTCCCATCTGCTTTTCTGTTGTTATCTCGGGACACTAGTCCCGAGGTAAATAGTTCGTCAGCTCCAGTTTGTATCCAGCCTCTCATGGAGACTTCAGATGCCCCAACACCTGTGATGAGATGACTCGACGCCCTGTGAAGAGACGACTCAACGCCAGCATTGTTATGGCCTAAATTAATACATGATTGATTAACCTTTTCTAACATTTTTCTTTAACATTCTCTTTCTAACATTTTTCAATGTACATTTATGAAATGCACTTTCTGTAAAGCTGCTTTGAAACAATATGTATTGTGAAAAGCGCTATACAAATATATTTGAATTGAATTGAATTGAATTGAGCTGGAACTTCATTAAAAATAAAGTTCAACCACTCATTCCCAATAGTAGCATCCGAAGGAAGCTTATGCAGCGACTGCGTTCTTTCACAACCTGGCACAGAGCAATATATTACTTTGCTCGCCATGATCACTGCTCTGTAAAGCCTCCTGTAGCTCCACGACTCTGTGGGTGGGGCTTCAGAAGCACGCATTCATCAGTTGAGATGCGTTTCTTCTTCCCATGACGTCATTGGATTCCAGCTCTCGTTTTCTGGGCCGGGTGTCTATAAAAGCTTTTCTTTGACTAACAAGGACGTTTTCAGCTCTGAAACTTACAGAATATTCTTATATCATGATGAACTTTGATATATCAAAGGCTCAAGGGAAAGTTGGTTTCTCAATTCATCACCACTTTAAGATTTGTTTTATATTTAGACTTACAAGACAAAAATACTAAGTAAGAAAGATTTCTTGCAGTGTACAACTCATACACTACATAATTAAGTGCAAACAAAAACATGTCATCAAGGAACCAGGAGCTGATCAACATGGTTTCACAGTTTCCTGTTCTTGTCGTTATCCTGTGTTGAGAGCACAGAAATTAATTACAGACAGGAAACAGCAGTTTCAAGGTGCTTTTCTGCATTGACAGATTTCTGTAATGACTTTCAAACTCTCTCTGGAATAGCATCTTCCAATGTATGGCTCTATTGGAGATTGGGTAGAATTTATTGCCATGAGAGATTGGTGAGCTGAGAGGATGATGCACATCTGGGCAAAAGGACAGGACAGGGCAGGGGAAAAAATTGTATACAGTTAGTAAATTGTAAAAAGTATACAGTTTTATATTTTGTAACATAATTTTAACATAATTTTCTTGGTACCAAACCCTTTGTTTTGTAAAATATAAACAGCAGAAGAACATTTATATGCAACTCTCTGATAGCATGTTTTTGCAACCAGTTTAGCATCATTCTGACATAGCTCAAGAACCTCTGATTACGTTGAATCAGAAGTGAAATAACTTTGCCAGATTATAATACTAGTTCCCCAATGAGGATCTTTTGTTCAGTCAACAAACTCAATTTCTTCACCAGCTGTGTAAAGCCTAATAGTGAGAGAGCTCTGACTCCCACAACATTCATATGCTAAGAGCATAAAAACATTGCTCATAAAAGTGATTTAGTATTGACAAATCTACTTCAGTTATAAAGTAGTAGTTTACCCAAAAAGAAACATCTGTCATAATTTACTGATTCAGTGGAAAACAAAAATTATTTAGCAAAACGGTAGCACTATTTTCCATACAATGAAAGCATACAGCATGTCACGCTCCAGAAAAGACACAAACTCCTTAAAAGTTATCTATAGAACAGAACAGAACACACTGAAATTGACTCTTTTATTTACTGACCATCCACTGTTCCAAAGCTCTCAAATCTCAATCATGGGTTGATTTTTAGGAATCTCAGATTGGCAATCTATTATGTATTTATCTTAAATGTTTTATTGTAACTTTATTACTTTGAAGTTATATCAAGTGTTTATTCAATGTAACAAATGCAAGTTAAAGTGTCTGCATAATTTTGTAATGTAATTCTGATGGATCTTTTCTGTTACCCCTGCGGGGCTTAGTGCATACAACAGAACCATTACACAAACATAAACAGTTTGCTTCAATTGTCAGTGAAGCTCTATATCATTTTTATTTGACAAATGTGGTCTTGACTAAATATTACTGGCAGATGCAATACTAGAGAATTTAATCCTCATTAAAAACAGCTTGTTGTGGTGGTTTAAATCTAAGCAGTGTATGTCAGAGAATGTTCAGTTTTCACATTTGTAATTGTTGGATCATCACAGTAGAAAAACCCTGTCATACACTATATCTGACATATGTTGGAGAATTACAAGCATTAGCATGGCTGCTCTCATTACATTAGCTTTTCCTCCATTGGGCTGCTTTCACCTCACTCTGACGAACCGTATGGCCCTTATTCCCAGCACGCATCACCCTTCCTAGCTTCCTGTCCTGTGCCAGGCTCTAATGCCAGTGCGGTGTACTGTAATCCTGCAACGTTTTGACAGCTGTTACCATTGAGGAAGTGGGTGCAACTAGAGCAAAGACTGTAAAAAAATACCAAGCAGACACACACACACACACACACACACACACACACACACACACACACACACACACACACACAAGAAATCTGTTTCCTCTGTTCTCATCATTTTGTCTGCTAAGCCCCACAACAGGGTTGACGTGGTCAAGAAGGGTGGGAAAGTGAGGTAATTTGTCAGTGAAAACAGCACAAAAGTACACTGTAGTCCTCTCACTACCTTCCCATTGAGCAGTAGTGTGTAGTTGCCCATTCATTGGAAGTTTTGTGCTGAGATATGTTTCATTCTGTCTGAGGTTGGATGTGAAATAAAGGTCTAGTTGGATGAAGAAGCCACAGAAATGGAAAAATTTGCACTGCAAGTTAACATTGTTTACACAGGTAGTGCTTCTAGGCAACTAAGAAGCTTTGTGGAGAGAACATCAGATAATTCAAGCAATTACACTTACAACCACTAAATATATAAGATATATATTTTACTTCCTTTGAGGAAAATGTTCACATTATGTGTATGATTTAGTTCACAGTTCACATTATACATAATTCCCTTTCAGTCAGTCACATTCTATGTTACGTCAGAACAACTGACGAATGGAGACCCCATTCGTCAGTTGTTCTGATGTAATGTCTTTGTTTCATCCTTCAAGGAACGAGGGTTCCCTTTTAGTCAGTACACTCCGAGTTACGTCAGTACTGACAAAATGGTGGTTTCGCTAGAAGCCAGCTGCCTTCGATCTTAATCAAAATGATCCAATGGCATGAAAATGCCATGGGTCTGCGGAATTTGCATAATGCAACTCCGCCCCACCACATGGGTATAAACGCCGTTGCATTGCAGTCTCGCATTACGTTTCTGCTTCGTAGCCGAGTATTACTTGTCTTTCTGAGCGATCTCCTCTTCAAGACGAGTGTCTCCCCAAAGTGTTGGTGTACGGCGCGTTTCAGCGAGTTCCGCATTCCTGTTGATCTGTGCAGTGGTTTGTGCAGGTCTGTGTGTTCTCCCTGGGCGTCTCATTACTCTGTTTGAGCAAAACTCTTCTTTAAAAAAGCTGCACGCGGCGGGTCTTTCCAAAGATGTCTTTCAGGGCGCTGGTGTTTTCCGTCCTGGACCCAGCGTCACATTTGGTGCGCCAGCAGACGACGCCATGTCGATCGCCGCATCACAAGGTGAGCTAGATTCCTCTGGAGATGAGGATTTGGCTGGGCTGCCTCCCTCGGGCCGCAGTAACGCCGCTCGGTTTGCTCCATATGAGACCGCTCCAGCATTGGCTTCGCGGCCGAGTCCCGAGGCGGGCATGGCAACGCGGCACACTCAGGGTACAAGCTACCCAGGCCTGCCGCCAGACACTCAACTCATGGAGGAACCTCAAGTTTGTACGGACAGGCGTTCCCTTAGAACGAGTTTCCAAGCACGTTGTTGTAATGACGGATGCCTCTGCCACTGGCTGGGGTGCCATGTGCAATGGTCATGCTGCCGCGGGCTCCTGGAAAGGACCCCAGTGCCTTTGGCATGTCAATTGCCTCGAGTTGCTGGCCTACGTCTTGACTTGCACTACTTCCGAGCCCTGCTGAAGGACAAACACGTCCTGGTCCGTTCAGACAACACGGCGACAGTAGCCTACATCAACCGACAAGGTGGTCTACCCTCCCACCAGATGTCGCAACTCGCCCGCCACCTCTTGTTATGAAGTCAGAAGCATCTGAGGTTGCTTCGAGCCATTTACATCCCGGGAGCCCTGAATCAGGCAGCCGACAAGTTGTCGCGACTTCGGCCTCTCCCGGGGGAATGGAGAGTCCATCCCTAGACGGTTCAGTTGATTTGGGAACAGTTTGGCGACACACAGATAGATCTGTTTACCTCCCGCGACTCTTCCCACTGCCGCTGGTACTACTCCCTGACCAAGGGGACCCTCGGCACGGACGCACTAGCGCACAGCTGGCCGCGGGGCCCATGCAAGTATGCGTTTCCCCCAGTGAGCCTTCTCGCACAGCTACTGTGCAAGATCAGGGAGGACAATGAGCAGGTCCTTTTGGTCGCCCCGTATTGGCCCGGCCGGTCCTGGTTCTCCGAACTCATAATCCTTGCGACAGCGCTTTCCTGGCCTATTCCCCTGAGGAAGGACCTCCTTTCTCAGGGAGGAGTCACCATGTGGCACCCACATCCCGACCTGTGGAACCTAAACATGTGGCTCCTGGACGGGACGCGGCAGGTTTGAGTACCCTACCACCTCCGGTGGTGGCTACCATCCCTTCCGCTAGGGCCTAGCCCACGAGTGGGACCTCTTCGTCACCTGGTGCTCTTCTCGCAGAGAAGACCCCACAAAATGCTTGATCGGGTCCGTGCTGTCCTTCCGCCAGGAAGGGTTGGAGAGAAGGCTGTCTCCCTCCACCCTGAACGTCTATGTGGCAGCAATAGCGGCTCACCATGACCTGGTGGACGCTAAAATGGTTGGACAGCATGATCTGGTCCGCAGGTTCCTTAGAGGCGCCAGGAGGCTGAATCCACCTCGTCCGCTACAAGTACTCTCTTGGGACCTCGCAGTAGTGTTGTCAGCCCTGCGCAAGGCTCCCTTCGAGCCTCTGCAGTCACTAGAGTTAAAGTTTCTGTCAATAAAGACAGCACTCCTGGTTGCTCTGGCCTCTATCAAGAGGTTTGGGGGACCTGCAGACATTTTCGGTTGACGAAGCGTGCCTGGAATTCGGGCCGGCTAACTCTCACGTGATCCTGAGACCCCGGCCCGGATATGTGCCCAAGGTTCCCATCACTCCTTTCAGGGATCAGGTGGTGAACCTGCAAGCGCTGCCCTTGGAGGAGGCAGACCCAGCCTTGGCACTGCTATGTCCAGTATGCGTCCTTTGCACCTACGTAGACAGGACGCGGTGCTTTAAGACCTCAGACCAGCTCTTTGTCTGTTACGGAGGGAAGCAGAAAGGGAAGGCTCTCCAAGCAGAGGCTGTCCAATAGGATAGTGGACGCCATTGCCCTGGCTTACCAGGTTCAGGTCTTGCAATGCCCCCTGGGGCTGAAAAGCTGTCATTTGTAAATATGCATCCTTTCCTGTCATTCAGACCTGCAACACATTTTTAAAAAAAGTTGGGACACGTGCAATTTAGGGCTAGTAATGAGGTAAAATGGTTAAATAATGATGTGATTTGAAACAGATGATGTCAACAGGTGATTTTAATTATGATTTGATACAAAAGCAGCATCCAAGAAAGGTCTAATCCTTTAGGAGCAAAGATGGGCCGAGGATCGCCAGTTTGCCAACAAAAACGTCAGAAAATTAATGAAATGTTTAAAAACAATGTTCCTCAAAGAAAGATGGGAAGAGATTTGGATATTTCACATTCAACAGTGCATAAGATAATTAAAAGATTCAAGGAATCTGGAGGAATTTCTGTGCGTAAAGGACAAGGGCGCAAGCATAAGCCGAACAACCGTGATCTCCGATCCCTCGGGCTGCACTGCATCAAGAATCGTCATTCATCTATAAGCGATATCACCACATGGCTCAGGACTACTTTGGCAAACCTTTGTCAAGTACCACAATACGTAGTTACATCCACAAATGCCAGTTAAAACTGTACTGTGCCAAAAGGAAGGCCTATGTTAACAGTGTCCAGAAGCGCCGTCGACTTCTCGGGGCTCAGAGGCATCTGGGATGGATCATCACACAGTGGAAACGTGTAGTGTGGTCAGATGAATCAGTATTTCAGGTATTTTTTGGGAGGAATGGACGCTGTGTGCTCCGGACCAAAGAAGAAAAGGATCATCCAGACAGTTACCAGCAACAAGTCCAAAAGCCAGGGTCTGTCTTGGTATGGGGTTGTGTCAGTGCGCTTGGCAAAGGTAACTTGCACTTCTGTGAAGGCACCATTAATGCTGAAAAGTACATAGAGATTTTGGAGCATAATATGCTGTCTTCAAGAAGACATCTTTTCCAGGGACGTCCATGCATATTTCAACAAGACAATGCAAAACCACAATCTGCACACATTACAAAGTCCTGGCTGCGGAGGAAGAGGGTACGGGTACTTGACTGGCTCCAAAATATTAGTAGTAATGACCTTATGCATTTCTTCACTAAAAAAATCGAAAGCATCAGAAATACATTTATAAATGTACAAACTTTGACAGCGTCTTATGATTCAGCCTCAATCACCCCTGAAGAACAACTGCAGTGCTTTACAACTATAGGACAGGAAGAGCTAAATAAACTTATCATTGCTTCTAAACCAACAACATGTTTTTTAGATCCAGTACCAACTAAACTTCTGAAATAATTGTTACCTGTAGCAGAAGAGCCTCTTCTCAATATTATTAACTCGTCTTTAGCTCTAGATCATGTCCCAAGACCGCTCAATTGTGCTCTTACTTACAAGAAATCGATATCTATGAAATATTTCAGTCAGGGTTCAGACCCCATCATAGCACAGAAACAACATTTGTTAAAATGACAAATTATATACTTTTAGCTGCTGACGAAGGCTGTATCTCCATACTAGTTTTACTTGATATTAATGCCACATTCAACACCATAGACCATACAAACCCGATTACAAAAAACTTGGGACACTGTACAAATTGTGAATAAAAAAGGAATGCAATAATTTACAAATCTCATAAAATTATATTTTATTCACAATAGAATATATATAATAATAATAATGAATTTTATTTGTAATGCACTTTACATTTCTGCAATCTCAAAGTGCTACAGAGCATCTAGATATATATATATATATATCAAATGTTGAAAGTGAGACATTTTGAAATGTCATTCCAAATATTGGCTCATTTTGTATTTCATGAAAGCTACACTTTCCAGCTAGCAATAAGATGCCGGAAAAATATAAGTACATATAAGGAACAGCTGGAGGACCAATTTGCAACATGATTGGGGATAAAAAGAGCCTCTCAGAATGGAGTGTCTCTCAGAAGTCAAGATGTAGGTTTATGGGAACAATATGTAATATTGGGGGAATAAAGGGGTAACTATCAGGAAAATTAACAAATTATTTATATTGTAAGTATTTTTTAATTAAGGGGTAATTATCCGTGTAGTTACAGGGTATGAATCTGTGGGCTGTAAATTAAAGTGGTTCTTGTTCCCCTCTTGTTTCATGTAGTTACAGGGTAAGTATGAATCTGCAGGCTGTAAATTAAAGTGTCTCGTTCCCCTCGTTTCATGTAGTTACAGGGTAAGTATGAATCTGCGGGCTGTAAATTAAAGTGTCTCTTGTTCCCCTCTTGTTTCATGTAGTTACAGGGTAAGTATGAATCTGCAGGCTGTAAATTAAAGTGGCTCTTGTTCCTCTCTTGTTTCATGTAGTTACAGGGTAAGTACAATAAAAACACATATACAATCTGATATCACCCGGAAAGCTTTATTTAAAAAAAAAAAAGTCTTTTTAAAACAGATTTAAAACACATTAATTTCTCTTGCTTGGCTTCATCCTCCTCTTGTTCCACTTCTTTTTCTTACTTGCCACAGATGAATCTTGAGAAGGAATCCCATGTCTCTAGCTAGTATTCTGTTTTATGTAACTGCCATGAAATGCTGTCATAATATAGTAATCTTTCCGTATCCGATCAGCTGTTACCAGCGCGTGCATGAGACGCTTCAAGCTTTCATGACGTTCTCATGCGCGTTTCATCTGAAACACATTCGAGAACTGGCGTCTCTGTCTTGTCTTCTTGTCTTTTTTTTTTCTAATTGCTATTATCATATATTATGTTATTGTTTGTATACTGTTGTGAACATTAAAAAAAATTAAAACAGACAGCATCCGACATCCGCATGACCAGAGTTTTTCTGCACCCGCACGTCACGCTTCAGTGAAATCAACCCTTGCATGCACATGCAGATGACTGCTGGTTTAAAAAAATGTAAAATATTGTTATTTTTCTTACAAACACTTATCTTGTAACTTCAAAAGACATTGATTCATCTATTGGGATTGTATGGATTACTGTAGTTATTGCTGTATGTGCTGTTTTATCCTTTAACTCTTAGAGTTTTTCATTAGCAGAGTTTTCATTAGCAGAGATTATTTATTTATGTATACGACTTTATGCTTTATTTAGAATAAAGTCGTATACATCTCGGATGGCATGAGGATAAAAGACAAGTAAACATTGAGGACATTTCTGCACACACTGTATTTTCAGTGTACTCATTCACATAAAACATTATGTACATTATGTAATACTTTCTGTTTACAAAGCCCATATGCAAAGAGACATGAACGATCATGAATAATGCTGTGATTCAAAGCTGAGAAGACAAAGAAATGCATAATGAGCTGCATAATGAATGAGCCTATCAGTCAGGTATGTGAGAGGGAACTATAAGAAAGAAAATGAGGACAAACCAGGACAAAAGTAATGTCCATGTGAACAAAATTTAGTATAGGCCTATTATATTTTAAATTATCAAAACATTTTACACATTACTATTTTTTATGTTTTTGAAAGGCGTTTCATGCTCACAAAGCCTGCATTTATTTGATCAAAAATAATTTTATATTTTAATTTACTTTAAAATATAATCTATTTTGGTGTTGTAAAACTTAATTTTTAATCAGCCATTATTCCAGTATTCAGTGTCACGTGATCCATCATTCAAATATGCTGATTTTTTATCAATGTTGGAAACTGCTGTGCTTCATAATATTTTTTATAACCTGTGATACTTTTTTTCAGGAATCTTGGATGAATAAATTAAGTAATGGCTTGATGAGCATAAGAAACTTAAAAAAATTGTCAAAATAGTAATTTTCCAAACTTTTGACTGGTACTGTATTCAAAGCATCTGGGCAGAAATTTGCGAACAAAGCTTTATTGATGTGACACTAGGCTATTTTACAGTAAACATAACATTACATAAACATAACATTTTTTAAGAGCAATTTTTGAAGGGGACACAAATAATATAGCCAAAATTGTACTTGTAAGGTTATGTGTACCACAAATAACATTTTGTACTTACTTAATAATTAATAATTAGATACAATTATATAGCGCTTTTCTAGTCACTCAAAGCAGTGGCGGTTTTACATTGAATTGCACCCCGGGCAAGACCTCCTTCGAGACTGCTACTGACTCAAAGTGCTTTACATATAGAAGGGGGAATCTCCTCAAAAACCACCAACGGGCAGCATCCACCTGGATGATGCGACGGCAGCCATACTTGGCGTTTTGGTGCACTAAAAATGATCTAATGTCCTTTTTTCTTTTATCTGTCATTTTACCTGACCAACAATACTAAGTGATTGTTGTTTAAATATGAGTAAGTTTCACCATGCAGTCATATTATAATTATTAAATTATCTTGCATCCTCCACATGATATATTTAGATATTTAACTGCAGCAAGCCCTCTGATCTGCCACTTACATTGAGCAAAACCCAGAACAGAACTGACAGTGCGGCCCTGCGCATTTACTTTCATTTTAGAATTAATTTGGGGGTGGCAGTTGCTTGAATTGTTGGTTCATTAGACTATTATTCTTAATGAAACAAGAAAAGAGCACAATGACAAAAACACTCAAAATGTTTGATCACGTTTGTGTTTGTATTGTTTTACTACTTACACAATTATTTTAAGTATATATAATTATATTATTTATAATAAAAACTCACTAAACTTGATGCGGGCTGGGAGTACATGCATGGATCGCTTCACAATTTGCCTTTGAATAGAATGCGCACTCGTGGGTGTGGCCACATTAGCTGATAAAAAGGTGGTATCGCCGGCATGACAGATGACCTCTAGGGGTTAATTTATGCCATTGTCGTAATGTTATCCATCCGAAATAATCACATGCTTGAGCTGAACCAGCGGATGGAACCGCTTCAAGGTCAATATCTTGATGTACCAATGCAGAAGGTGGCACTGTCTATTGCCCTGAGACTGCACGCCCATTGCACATGCCACACCAGCCCATCTCTGAAGTGTCTGTTGTGACAACAACATGCCTGGACACTGGTTCTAGGGAAACACCTGCCTGTAGAAACACAAGGTCTGACAATTCAAGTCAAGTCACCTTTATTTATATAGTGCTTTTTACAATGCCAATTGTTTCAAAGCAGCTTCACAGTGTTAACAGGAAAATAATGGAATGGAATTTGATTCAGCTGTACAGCTGCTCTGGTGAAAACAGCTAATTTCAATTATCATATAGTGTCAATGCGGGCAGATCAGTAATATAGTTGAAATTTAAGTGCCACTAACTGAGCAATCCAAAAGCCAAAGGCGATGGTGGCAAGGAACCAAAACTCCTTTAGGGCCAGAATGGAGAAAAACCTTGGGAGAAACCAGGCTCAGTCAGGGTGCCAGTTCCCCTCTGGCCGACGAACAAATAGTGTATGATGTTGGCAACATTACAGGTCAGAAGTCATATTAGATCAATAGATATTTGTAAGAACGAATTATTCGAACGATTGGAGTCATTATGCCGGAAAAAGGTTTAATAAGGATGTCGTGTTGATGCAGCATTTACAGGGGGGAATTCAATTGACACTGTAATTAAGTTCTTAGTTGTGGGAAGGAAGGAGGCGAACATTCAAATAACTTTAATAATGAATGAATAAACAAAACAAAAGTAAACCGCACACATAATAAAATGTAAATAAAACACAATGTAAATTCCAGGCCTGGTCCTCTCTCGTCCTTCACTGGTGTCCCACGTCCTTATATGCCTCCAAACTCCCTCATGAGAGGACTTCGAGACCAATGTGCCTCGCTGCAGGTGACGATCATTATCAGTCACGCACCGGTCTCCACTCGCTCCTCCCATGTCACTCGTTCGTCCACCTCGCCACAGACACGTTCTCTGCAGACACTTTAGGGAGGGATGCGTTGGTCATGTCCAGGCCCAGGGCCACCATCTGGTCTGGATACGGCCAGGATCCGTCTGACTTCAGTAAACCTTGGGATAAACAGAGAGACTAACATTAGTGTAGATGCCATTCTTCTTATGATGTAACGTCTATGGAAGTACATCCCCAGGTGTTATGGACTCCAGAATTACGCTGTAGTCAGCATTTTGAAAGGCAGTATTTTTAGGAACTTGTTTAATGCGGTCCAGAATGGACCATAGCCACCATCTTTTTTTGGTACCAGGAAATCTATGAGACATAAAACCCAGTGACCTGTTTGCTGGTGTTTTCTCTAACAATTGATGATAAACATTCTTCCGCCTATCCTCGAGACCTAATATTAACAAATGTCAGGTGAATGACCCTAGGGGTTGGCTATATAACATCCAGGTGAACCAACCACTTCCTCTTGCCTGGAACCCCAGTTCATCCCGAGTGACAAGGATGGTGACAGTCATCGTTCAGTCTCATGGATCCATAGTTATGGACATAACTTATGCATTACCTCCCGGGATTTGAGAGGACTCAGACCAATGTGCCTCGCTGCAGGTGACCTTGGATGACTTATACCACCAGGGTCACGAGGGACTAACATCCTTACCTTTTCCTGTAAATTTGACCACAGATAAAACAGTGGACCCAAAAAAATTCAGATTTGTTACATTAATCCTATAAAATCTAGTAAACATGCATGGAGAACTCCAAGAACCTGCAGCACAGATGTCTGAAAGTGCTACCCCCTTGATTGCCGCCCAGGAAGTAGCCATACTCCTGGTAGAATGAGCAACAAGATTAACAAGGATGGGTAGATTTAGGTGGAATATGCTTGTGAAATTGTATCCATTATCCAATGAGACAATCGTTGTTAAGACACATGTTTGCCTGCACACTTCTTGTCAAAACATATGAATAGTTCCATGTGCCTGACTGACAGTTCATCCCGAGGACAAATGGTGCACTCAATGTATGTGTGCAATGCTCTAATTGGACATAGAGAAGAGTTATCCAATCTTGTACCTGAATAAAGGGGATCTGGATGAAAAGCATCAAGCTCAATCACCTGATTTATTGTACTAGGCTTAAGGACCTTGGGCAGATAAAACAGTTTGGCCAGAGAAAAATTCCTGTTTTTCTGCCTTCCTATAAAATCTAGTAAACAGTCTTCACTGACTGCATAAAGATGTCAATTCACCAACTCTCTTGGCGAACATATCCCCAGGTAGAAGACAACAAGATTCCAAGGATGGGTAGATTTAGGTGGAATATGCTTGTGAAATTGTATCCATTATCCAATGAGACAATCGTTGTTAAGACACATGTTTGCCTGCACACTTCTTGTCAAAACATATGAATAGTTCCATGTGTGACTGACAGAGCAGATGCACTCAATGTATGTGTGCAATGCTCTAATTGGACATAGAGAAGAGTTATCAATCTTGTACCTTGAATAAAGATCAAGGGTGCAGGTTAAGCTGTCTTCCATGTCAAGAACTTGAGATCGGCCTGTTCCAAAGGTTTAAATCACTCCCATCAGTGAGTGTTAAACAATAGAAAGGTCCCAAGCAGGTGACCTCATAACTCGCCTTGGGTGTAAATAGTGTGCACCCTTAAGGAATTGATCCACCAAAGGGTGTTTGCCAACACATACACCGTCAACTAAGACATGAAAGTGGGAGATGGCCACAATGTAGACTTTTATGGTATTAACAGATTTCTCAGAATCCAACAATGACTGAAGAAACCGGAGAACCAGACTTGTGTCACAATTGGCCGAATCTAGTCGTTGGTCTTGACACCATGTTGAGAATACGTCCTCAATACAGCTTCATCTAAGTCTTAAGAGAGGGACTGAGCAGAGGCCATACCCAAAGTTGTAGCTTCTCTGGTCTCGGGTGCCATATTTGGCCCTCCGCTTGGGAGATGAGATCGGCCTTCCTTGGTAATGGTAAGGGGTGATCCTGGACCAAACACACAAGGGCTGGAAACTAAGGATTCTTTGGCCATCTTGGAGCCACAAGTAACACTCTGTGACGGCCCTGTTCTACCCTGCTGAGCACTAGTGGAATCAGAGGTAAGGAAGGAAAAGTGTACAACAACTCTTCTTGAGATAGTGCATCTATCCCCAAGGGACCTCCCTGGTTGTTCAGGTAATACCATAGATCGCAATGTGTTGTCTCTGTGGTCACAAACAGGTCGATCGTCGCCATACCAAACTGACCCCATATGAATCTCACGACTTCTGGATGGAGACGCCACTTTCCCGGGAGAGGACCAGTTCGAGACAGCAGGTCTGCGGCTATATTCGCAATCCCCGGTATGTATACTGCTCTAAGTGATGAGAGTTTTTGAAACGCCCAAAACAGTAGCTCTTTTGTCACCTGGAGACAGTGTACTGATCTGGTGCCGCCTTGGTGATTGATGTGGTACACTGCAGACACATTGTCCGTCCTCACCAGAACATGTTTGTTTGGCAACCATGGGAGAAAAGCCTTCAACGAAAGATACACCGCTCCGAGTTCCAGCGCATTGATGTGCTCTAAGGTCCAGGGAAATTCCTAGAGACCCCTGATGGACCTGCCTTCCCAAACTGCTCCCAACCCCGTTAGAGAGGCATCTGTTGTTATCACAGAACACCTTGCTGGAATGTTGCCTAAGGGAACCCCTTGTGATAACAACGCCTTGTTTTTCCAAGGGTGTAACATTTGCACACACCTTTGTGTAACCCTTATCTTCACCTGTCTGTGTAATTTGGGGTGTAATTGGAAGCTGTTCAGCCAGAGTTGAAGAGGACGGGCTCGGAGAAGGCCGAGAGGGATCACAACCGCTGCCGCCGCAATCATACCAACAACTGCTGGAATTGAATCAACTTCATTCTCTTGTTCACCCAAAATGAGCGAGCTATATTGATCAACTGTACCACCCCTCTGGGGTGATAGGGATGCTGTCATCATTTGGGAATCGAGATAAATTCCCACAAACACGGTGTGTTGTCTGGGATTTAGATTGCCTTTTTCCCAGTTCACCTTGAGACCTAGAGACTGGACATGTTGAAGTACTATTTCTGTGTCCCTCATGGCTTGACTGCAAGATGGAGCACAAATTAGCCAGTCGTCCAGGTATAACAAAATTTTCAACCCTGCACACTGAAGGGGACGAAGGGCTGCTGCAACCGCCCTGGTGAAGACCCTTGGAGACAGAGACAGGCCAAATGGAAGGACCCAGAACTGATAAACCTTGTCTTGAAAGGCAAAGCGAAGAAACGGATGATGATCCTGACATATGGGTATGTGGAAATATGCATCCTTCAAGTCTATGGAAGTGAACCATTCCCCCAGTTCTATGGACTCCAGAATTCGCGCTGTAGTCAGCATTTTGAAAGGCAGTATTTTTAGGAACTTGTTTAGATGCGGTCCAGAATGGACCGAAGCCCACCATCTTTTTTTTGGTACCAGGAAATACTTAGAATAAAACCCAGTGAGCTGTTTGCTGGTGTTTTTCTCTACAATTGATTTTTTTCTGTAATAAACATCTTTTGTACATCTTTGGCCAAAATTTGTGCCTGGACTGGGTCTCTGACTATGGTCTTTTGAACTCCTGAAAAATTAGGAGGGTGTCGCCGAAACTGTATCCTGTAACCTGTATCCTGTAACCTGTCCTGATGGTATCTAGGACCCAAGGATCTGAGATGTTACCTTCTCCCAACTGTCTAGGCATAGTTGGGAGCATGCTTCGGCGACTACAAGACCGCTATGCATTACCTCCCCGGGATTTGAAACCCCTGGAAGTATGCCCCTTAAAATATCGCCCCCTGACTGGAGTGTGCGACTGGTCAGTTTGGGGAGCTTGGTGGGACTGTCTAGAACCTCTACCACGGAATTGGTATCCCTTGTTCGTCTGTCATACCCCCAAGGTTCCGAACGAGGAAAATGTGAGGGCTGAAAGGATTGAGCAGCTCTATGGCCATATCTGGAAGGTCCGCCAAATGTCTGCTGAACTGATTCTCTCCTGCGTCTTGCCTGATCGGCAGTATCCAGTACAGACTGGGAATTAGCATGGAATACCCGGCCAGGTAGTCAGTTCCTTCCTAATAGTCTCAGGCAAAGATGTTTGAGCCAACCATATCTGTCTTCTGGCTAACATAGCCGAAGACATAGATGCTCCAATATCCCTGGTGCACCTTGTGTGGGGACTGGAGCTGTGGCTTCTTCCTGAGTATCAAGGCCCAGGATCCTTGCCGCACTTAAAATGCGCGAAAAAATATCAGAATGCAAGTCTCCTTCTGGAACTTCAGACCTGGATTCATCTTCCTTGTTTTCTTCAACATTCCCCTCACTATCACAAAGTGTATTATTTGCATGTAGTGATACGACATCCATAGAATCATCCCTCCTTTCCTGAAATGATGTTAACACATCTCCAGGTGATGATGCAGCAGGCAGAGCAGATGGTTGTAAACCTACTGGAGAACTATGCGTTTCAAGTCTACCAGCTAAGTCGCGTAATGCAGCTAAAATTTGTGACTTTGTATCGTCCTTGGGCTCTTCGGAACGTGAGGACCTGGTACCCTAATCAGGCCTCTTACGTTTGTGAGATTGTTCATTCCCCAATGAACTACTGGGATTCACTTCTTTGTTACAACCACCTGAATGTCTGGCTCTCTGCACTCTTTCCGGAAAAGCTAGCCCTATCACAGCTGCAGAGGGTTTTTCAATATCGTCTAACAAACGCTGCAAACCCAAACAGGATTGGCATTCCCTGTGTCCATCCCTTGGATGTATGCCCGTTTGACAAAACCGGCAATTTGACTGACTCATGACAACAAGCCAGAGTTCAAGTCACTCATATAACAACAGTCTGTGATAAGAAAAAAATAAGGGATTGACTGTAACCCAATCACAATGTTTTTACTAATTATCGAGGTTGAAAGCAAGAAAATCACAGTGCTATTAACCTATAAAAAGTGATGAATCACTATTCATTAAAGGGTTAATGAATTGAGAAATCAGCTTTCCCTTGAGCTTTCGAAACTTCCTTGTTAGTCAAAGAAAAGCTTTTATAGACACTAGGCCCAGAAAATGATAGAGTGCTTCATACTGCAACATTGCGCAACAAAACACCACCTCTACAGAATAATAAGCACATGTAATTCAGTAGCCCCTTCCCACCGACTCATCACGCTAACCAGCAGCAATAAACAAGTCGAAGATGGCAGCAAGATATTGTGGAAGAACTCAGTTGCTGCATAAGCTTCCTTCGAATACTAATATTAGGAATTTGTGATACTTCATAATTTTTTTTATGAAGTTCCAGCTCACGTGGGGAAGATATGTACGTGTGTTCGCTTCATTTCACTGCAGAATCGTTTGTAAACAATTCTCAGGTGCTGGATTTGCAGACACAGTGTTGTGCCTTCTATATTGGGTTCGACAGGAATGGTGCAACAAACTTATGTGAGTAAACGTCTTTTTTATAATTCACGAGTTCACTAGAATAAATGGTATGCGTATTTGGCGTGCTGTCCGAGGAGAGGGCTCCGAGCTCGGTATTTGGCCCGAACCTAGAGTACTCCCCCAAAAATTGCAAACTAACATGGGACAGCTGCCAGTAAATTATGTTGATGCCCCCCAAAAGTTGCAGAGCACGAAACTGATGCTGTGCCAATAAAAGGGATGGGGTTAGTCACTGGATCGGGAGGTCTTGTTCGTTATTGTCTAAGGTTTTTGATGGTCTTGGTATCAGAAGGGTGAACCTCGTTGGTAGTCAGCTGGGGATGGTTGCACGTGGGCAAGAGGAGATAGCACTGCTGCGGAACTTGCAACAAAATCCTTCCTTTTCAAACTGTCTGATGAGCCAGATATATGGAGAATTTAGCTCCTGCCAGAGCAAAAGAGATGACACTTCTGTGGCAGTGAAACAAGCTTGGATGGCGTAACCGAGCTCCTGTGGGAGCGGAGTGGATAACACTGCTGCGCCAGTGGAGACGAGCCGTTTTCAACATGCTTTCCAAACTATCCAATGAGCTGGTTGTACGGAGAATTGAGCTACTGCGGGAGCAGAGTTGATGACACTGCTGTGGCAGTGAAACAAGCTTGAATGGCGTAATGGAGCTCCTGCGGTAGCGGAGTTGATGACACTGCTGTGGCAGTGGAGACGAGCCGTTTTCAACATGCTTTCTAAACTATCCAATGAGCCGGTTGTGCGGAGAATAGGGCTCCAGTGGGATTGGAGAAGATGACACTGCTGTGGCAGTGAAACAAGCTTGGATGGCATAACGGAGCTCCTGCGGGAGTGGAGTTGATGACACTGCTGCAGCTGTGGAGACGAGCCGTTTTCAACATGCTTTCCAAACTATCCAATGAGCCTGTTGTATGGAGAATTGAGCTCCTGTGGGAGTGGAGAAGATGACACTGCTGTGGCAGTGAAACAAGCTTGGATGGCGTAACGGAGCTCCTGCGGGAGCGGAGTGGATGACACTGCTGCAGCAGTGGAGACAAGCTGTTTTCAACATGTTTTCCAAACTATCCAATGAGCCTGTTGTATGGAGAATTGAGCTCCTGCGGGAGTGGAGTTGACAACACTGCTGCGGCAGTGGAGATGAGCCATTTTTGACATGTTTCAAAACGATCCAAAGAGCCAGTTGTACGGGGAATTGGGCTCCAGTGGGAGTGGAGAAGATTATGCTACTGTGGCAGTAAAACGGGTTTGGATGGCTGTAACCGAGCTCCTGCGGTAGCGGAGTTGATGTGGAGATGAGACGTTTCAACTTGCTTTCTAAACTATCCAATAAACCAGTTGTACGGAAAATTGGGCTCCTGCGGGAATGTCAATGATGTGGCAGTGGAGGCCTTTGTGTGAAGAAACTGGGCTTCTGTTGGAGTGGAGGAGATGACACTGTTTGCAGAAAAAAGTCAGTTGGAGAAACTGGGCTTCTGTTGGAGTCGAGGAGATGACACTGCTGCGGCGGTGAAAGCCAGCTGGATGGAGAAAACTGAGCTTCTGTTGGAGCGAAGTAGATAATACTGCTGCGGCAGTGAAAGATTGAGGTGGGCCCCTGCGGGAGCGACTGGGGAGATGCTGCTGCGGCAGTGAATATATGATTGATTCCCTTAGCGGATTGGTGATGTTGAATTGAAGCGGATGTAGTGATCCTGTAGGTTTGGGTGTATGGAAACAGGCTGAAGCTGAAACTAATTTAGCTGATAAGGGTCTGTTGGGCTTATTTGAAGTGAGAGTGATTGGAACGAATGTGGCTCTTGAAAGCGCCTGACGACCAGTGACCAAGTGTCTGGTGCTGGGAGAGGCCTTTTGTGCCTTTTAGGCAGCTGTGGTTGCTGCACCTATGCAGAAAAAATGGCTAGAAAAGTTTTCTGCTGAGATGCCGGATTGAAACATTATGGACTTGAGGTGTTTTTTCAAACCAGAAACGTGTGACAGGGCACTTGGAGTCGTCTGTAAAGAGTGGGTCAGAAGAGAGTTTAGTCTGCAAGCTTCTGAAATGTAGGTAGGCTAAAGGGGGTTGGTACAGATGGATTGGTGATGGGAGGATTGAAAATGTAAATGAGGTGGCCTTTTTTCATTTGATCTGTCTTACGTTGTTTGATGAAGTAAGAGTGTTTCGTCATCTAGCGCGTGATAGGTCTGAAACTGTAGGATGAAGCTTTGGGTTGAAGGTGGACGTGATGGTGAGTCCTGAGCTTCTGAGAAAGCCAAAGAAAGCCAATATGAACATTTCATCCGGAGTGCGAGCAGTATTGGTGGAGTGGTAGCCTCGGCGGAGGGTGGAGATACATTTGGTGAGTATGTCTAGAGTTATTGGTTGTCTGGCTTCTGGGGAGGGCAGACCAAAAAACGAGTTTGTGAAAAAAATGAATTCCGCTTAGATAACCCTTGATGGAGCTGACTTGGAGGTTCTATATGCTGTTGAGATGAGATATGAATGAAGTAATGGTAAGCAAAGAAATCAGGGAAATTCAGATTATGGAAACACTTGAAACACTTCCATGCAGTTTGAAGAATGGAATTGAGAGAGGCGTCAAGGAACGGTTTCAAATGGTGGTTTATGGGAATATTAGCTCTAAATAGTGAGGTATTGGGGTTGGGAATGGGAACGGGTCCGTCTCTGCCGCCAACAGCCTGAATTTCTGTGAGTATCTGTGCTCTGCTGTTGTGGGGAGGACAAAAAGGCAGCTGGGCCTGCACCGCTAGCGGAGGCAGCCTTGCACTAGAGTTTATGGTGGGGCAGCAGGCCAAGGGAAAGGGTTAGAGAAAGTGGCAGGAAAAAACTGTGATAGCGGAGCCTGCACTGCTGGCAGAGGCATACTCACACTGAACAGGCGGCCTCTATCAATGGAAGCTTGCATTGTGATGTGAAGCTCAGCGCTGGATTAAATTAAACATTAAATGGGCGGCTCCACAGAGCGCCACAGAGCGCCACAGAGCGCCACCAACCGGGAGAGGGATATTTATGACGGTAAAGTGTTGGGAGCCCATTTTGAAATATATTTGAAAAATAGTTTTTTCCCCAGCTGAGCAAGCCAAGCCAGAGGCGACAGTGGCAAGGAAACCAAAACCCCATCAGGAGACCTAATGGAGAAAAATAAACCTTGGGAGAAACCAGGCTCAGTCGGGGTGCCAGTTCTCCTCTGGCCAATTAACAAACAGCGTATTATTATTATTAAAATTATTATTTTAAAGGTCAGAGGTCATAATCGATCTGAATATTCGTAAGATCTGAGGCAACACGCAGGAGACGGGTTTATTGAGGAATAATGTATCGATTAAATAATTATTAAAAATAAATAATTTGAAATATCGGAGTCATTACGCTGGAGACAGGTTTTTATTGAGGATGCCGTATTGATTAAACAATTACTAAAGTGTAATATTCGAAAGATCGGCAGCAACACGCTGGAGACGGGTTGTTTTGAGGATGACATATCGATTTAAAGAATTATTAACTAGGACTATTCAAACAATCAGAGTCATTACGCCGGAGACAGGTTTATTGAGGATGCCGTGTCGATGAGGCAGCTTAAGGGGGAGTCTAAATGACACAGACATTTCAGGGTCATGTGTTGGTCACATCTGGGTGTAGGTCCACCGTCTGATCTGGATACAGCCTGTATCCGGCTGACTGCAGTAGACCTCGGGATAAAACAGAGACACTAACATTAGCGTAGATGCCATTCTTCTGATGATGTAACGAGTACATCAGGTGTTATGGGAAGTGTTCCCGGTTCCGGCTGACCTAGATAATTCAGCCTAATAATCATTTAATTGAAAAAAGTGTTTATGTGTATGCCATAGAAAAGAGATGTGTTTTTAGTCTAGATTTAAACTGACAGAGTGTGTCTGCTTCCCAAACAATGCTAAGAAGACTGTTCCAGAGTTTAGGTGCTAAATAGGAAAAGGATCGACCACCTGCAGTTGATTTTGATATTCTAGGTATTATCAGCTGGTCAGAGTTTAGAGTTTGCAGTAGACGTGATGGAGTATAATGTGTTAAGAGCTCACTCAAGTACTGGGGAGCTAAACCATTTAGTGCTTTGTAAGTAATAAGCAAGATTTTAAAATGTATGCAATGTTTAATGGGGAGCCAGTGCAGTGTTGACAGAACCGGACTAATGTGTTCATACTTCCTAGTTCTAGTAAGAACTCGAGCTGCTGCGTTTTGGACCAGCTGGAGTTTGTTTATTAAGTGAGCAGTGCAACCACCTAGTAGAGCAAGCTTGAGCTCATGAATGCATGTATTAACTGTTCAGCATTTTGCATTGAGAGCATGTGCCGTAATTTAGATATATTTTTAAGATGGTAGAATGCAGTTTTACAGATGCTAGAAACATGGCTTTCAAACGAAAGATTGGTATCAAAGAGCACACCCAGGTTTCTAACTGACGACGAGGACTTGACAGTGCAGCCATCGAGGGTTAGACATAGGGGTGGGCGATATCTCGATATTTAAAATATATCGAGATATTTTTTAAACACGATATGGATTTTGACATATCGTATATATCGATATGTTGTTTATATTTAATTCTGATTCCGCCACTTTGCTTGTTTGCCTTCTCTGTGCTGTGCTCGCCCCCGCCTGCTCGCAGTAGGACTAATATCTTTGCGTGTCACGGAACCCGTCACTGCTTAAAGCAGCTCCTCTAAAACCTGCCAGTGCTGGAGGCAGCTAACAGTCCGGTAGATGCATGCGAACGAAATGACAACGCTGTTCTTTTTTTACACAATATGCAATTCCGCCGTTTTTACACAATTTAGTACCACGAGCCACTACGGTATGCACATTAGGTCAATATTCACCACTAACCAATCGCTTTGCGCCTGCCTCAAGATCTCTCAGTGTTGTTACCACTTTAACTTATATTTTATTCCGCTATTTGTGTTTGTAGCCTAACCGAGCGCGTGTCCCATCATCAAAGCGTCGCGTGTTTGCCTGCCTCAAGATCTCTGTGTTATACAGCTGGTTAAACCGTCACCAGATCGATACAGGAGAGCAAAACAGTGCAATCATGACCATATTTACCACTTAAGCTTATATTTTATTCCGCTATTTATGTTTGTAATCGAGCATGTGTCCCGTCATCAAAGCGTCGCCAGACTCAACCGAGCGTCCACCTGCCTCAAGATCTCTTACTGTTTTACAGCTGACTTTTTTTAATAAAAAAGGCAATATGTATATTTTATTTTACAGTTAAATTATTATTATTATTTATGTAATCAGGGAATTTTATTTTTATCTTAAATGTTGCAGAAGCACTTTATTCATATGCACTGCCTTGAGTTGAGTTGTTAAATTTTTTAATGAAAAGGCAATATGTATTATTTCTTCCTTTATTTTACAGTTAAATTATTATTTTTGTATACAGGGATTTTATTTTATTTTTCGATAGTGTCGAATGCAGCGCTAAGATTGAGTAACACTAACAAAGAGATACAACCACAATCGGATGATAAGAGTAAATCATTTGTAACTCTGATGGGAGCAGTCTCAGTACTATGATATGGTCTAAATCCTGACTGAAAATCCTCACAGATACCATTTCTTTCTAAAAAGGAACATAATTGTAAAGACACTGCCTTTTCAAGTATTTTTGAAAGAAAGGGTAGATTTGAGATTGGCCTGTAATTGACTAATTCTGTAGGATCAAGTTGCGTTTTTTTAATAAGTGGTTTAATAATAACACATACATATCCTAATGACAAAGATGAATGGATGATATTAAGAAGAGGATCCATGACCTCTGGTAGCATCTCTTTTAATAGCCTAGTCGGTATAGGGTCAAGCATACATGTTGTTGATTTAGATGAATTAAAGAGTTTAAACAATTCTTCCTCTCCTATAGCAGTGAATGAGTGTAATTTTTCCTCAGTGACACTACGATGCTCTGTCTGATGTGATACTGTAGTAGACAGCTGCATGGTTATAATTTTCTTCCTAATATTGTCAATCTTACACGTAAAGAAGTTCATAAAGTCATTACTGCTGTGCTGTTTACAAACATCAGAAGTTGAAGCTTTATTCTTGGTTAATTTAGCCACTGTATCGAAGAAATACCTAGGTTTGTGTTTGTTTTCTTCTAAGAGAGTCGAGAAATAAGTCGATCTAGCAGTTTTTACGGCCTTTCTGTATGCGATCATACGTTCTTTCCACGAATTACGAAAGACCTCTAGTTTTGTTTTCTTCCAGCTGCGCTCCATTTTTCTGGCTGCTGTTTTAAAGGCCCGGGTGTGCTCTTTGTACCACAGCATTTGACTATTTTCTTTAATCTTCTTTAAGCGCAGGGGAGCGACTGTGTCTAAAGTACTGGAAAAGAGAGAGTCAATAGTTTCTGTTGCAACATCGAGTTCCTCTAAGCTATCTGGAATGCTGAGGAGATGATACTGATTAGGAAGAGTATTTAAAAAGCAATCTTTAGTCGCAGAGGTGATAGTCCTGCCATTTTTTAAACGGGTGGACGGCTTTGTAGCTTTAGCTAAATTAAGTATACATGATACTAGATAATGATCTGAGATGTCGTCGCTCTGCTGCAGAATTTCAACGGTATCAACATTTATTCCATGTGACAATATTAGGTCTAAAGTATGATTATGGCGATGAGTAGGTCCTGACACGTGTTGCCTAACTCCAATAGAGTTTGGAATATCTTTAAATGCCAATCCCAATGTGTCTTTTTCGTTGTCTACATGGATATTAAAATCACCAACAATTAGTAATTTATCTACGGCCAGAACTAGCTCTGATAGAAAATCAGCAAATTCTTTGATAAAGTCTGTATTGTGCCCTGGTGGCCTGTATACAGTAGCTAACACAAATGTTACACGGGATTTATCATTTGCACTACATAACGTAGTGTTATATAAATATAAGAAATTATATTTGAAACTAGACTTCTGAGTAATACTGAAGATATTATTATAAATTACAGCAACCCCTCCCCCTTTACCTTTCAGATGCGGCTCGTGTTTATAACAATAATCTTGTGGGGTGGACTCATTTAAAGTAATGTAGTCGTCAGGTTTTAGCCAGGTTTCTGTCAAACACAGCACATCTAGATTATTATCTGTAATGATATCATTAACAATGAGCGCTTTTGGGGAAAGGGATCGAATATTCAGCAACCCAAGCTTTATCATTTGATTATCCGTATTATATATATTGTTTATTTGTTGGACATCAATTAAATTATTACTGTTGAATGGTTTTGATGTTTTTTTTGTAATTACTAATTCGTGGAACAGACACAGTCTCTATGTGATAATATCTAGGTAAAAGAGTGTCTATGTGTTGGGATTTACCTGACTTCTGTAACGGGAGGCAGCTAGCAGGCGGTCGGGTAAGCCAGTCTGTCTGCTTCCTGACCTGGGCCCTAGTGAGTCAAGGTTTACCTCTAAGACTATATGCCAAATTACTAGAGAGAAGGGCGGCACCACTCCAAGAAGGATGGATTCCGTCGTGTTTTAACAGGCCAGGTCTGCCCCAAAAGCTTTTCCAATTGTCTATGAACCCTATGTTATTTTGCGGACACCACTTAGACAACCAGCCATTGAGTGATGATAATCTGCTAACTATTTCATCACTCCTTTTAACGCGGAGCGGACCAGAACAAAAAACTGAACCTGCCAGCGTACTAGCAAGTTCACACACCTCTTTAATGTTTTAATTTTGGTGATCTCCGACTGGCGAACTTGAACATCATTAGTGCCGACGTGAATAACAATCTTAGAGAATTTACGATTAGCATTAGCCAGCACTTTTAAATTTGCTTTGATGTCAGGCGCTCTGGCTCCCGGTAAACATGTGACTATGGTGGCTGGTGTCTCTATTTTCACGTTCCGTGTAATAGAATCACCAATAACTAGGGCACTTTCAACAGGATTCTCAGTGGGTGCGTCACTGAGTGGGGAGAACCTGTTTGATATTCTAATCGGAACGGAAGAGTGTTTTTTTGATCCGCGACTATGCCGCCTCACCGTTACCCAGTTTCCCTGCTGCGGGGGCCCTGCAGCCAGAACCGGAGAATGTACAGAGTTCACTAAGCTACTCGCATCCAAATCAGTGTCTAAAGCTGTAACATCCTCACTACTCCCAGATAAAGTCTGGATGCGTGTCTTTAATTCTGAAATCTTCTCCGTCAGCCTAATTATCTCTTTACATTTATCACATGTGAAGCCCTGTTCGCCGATGGAGAAGCCTATACTAAACATGCAGCAAGCAGTGCAAGTGAAAATGACAGGAGAAGATGACATAGCTTTCCGTGTTTGTTGATGAATCCAACTTACCACAATGGTTTGTTGGAGACTATTTACTATTCCAACTCACCACAGTTTTTTAATGAACTCAGAAAACAGGAGACCCGGGTGCAGAGATGACAAGCTAACAGGCTAGCGAAATGCTAATGTGTGATGGTGATTTAGATTAAAAGCTAGTGATGTCAAATTTAATGTGATTGGCAATATTTAAACAATATATGGTGATGAGTAAGTTATATTTAGCAGTAGAACAAAGAAAATATATCAGAGAGGAACGAACCAATGGGGGCGCTCCAGAGAGACCGCCGAAAAAGGGGCTTATATTAGCATACAGGAGGCTATATAAGACCCTGTTTCGCCATAGGTGTCAGATTTTATCTCCTTCAGTGACACCGTCGCTGACCTCCGGAATCAAGCAAACCGCCGTCGAAAAGCAACCAGCGGAACATCCCTGCAGCCCTGAGGACGCTGGATTCCCACCGGGTCTCCGCCTTCAGCCACCTGCGTTCCAGCTGCGCCATCCGGCGTGAAATATCCTTTATTAGGGGTTCAAGCACGAAGTGCTGAAACCCTATTGTAATTGTGCTGATTTTTATTAGGGGTTCAAGCACGTAGTGCTGAAACCCTATTGTAATTGGTAGGATTTTTAGGGGTTCAAGCACGAAGTGCTTAACACCTATTGTAATTGTAAGGATTTTTAGGGGTTCAAGCCCTAAGACTGAAACCCTATTGTAATTGTAAGGATTTTTATTATTAGGGGTTCAAGCCCGTAGGGCTGAAACCCTATTGTAATTGTAAGGATTTTTATTATTATTATTAGGGGTTCAAGCACGAAGTGCTGAAACCCTATTGTAATTGTAAGGATTTTTATTAGGGGTTCAAGCACGTAGTGCTGAAACCCTATTGTAATTGGTAGGATTTTTAGGGGTTCAAGCACGAAGTGCTTAACACCTATTGTAATTGTAAGGATTTTTAGGGGTTCAAGCCCTAAGACTGAAACCCTATTGTAATTGTAAGGATTTTTATTATTAGGGGTTCAAGCCCGTAGGGCTGAAACCCTATTGTAATTGTAAGGATTTTTATTATTATTATTAGGGGTTCAAGCACGAAGTGCTGAAACCCTATTGTAATTGTAAGGATTTTTATTAGGGGTTCAAGCACAAAGTGCTTAACACCAATTGTAATTGTAAGGATTTTTATTAATAGGGGTTCAAGCACGTAGGGCTGAAACCCTATTGTAATTGTAAGAATTTTGACGGGTTCAAGCACGAAGTGTTGAACACCTATTGTAATTGTAAGGATTTTTATTATTATTAGGGGTTCAAGCCTGTAGGGCTGAAACCCTATTGTAATTGTAAGGATTTTTTAGGGGTTCAAGCACGAAGTGTTGAACACCTATTGTAATTGTAAGGATTTGTACTATTATTAGGGGTTCAAGCACGAAGTGCTGAACACCTATTGTAATTGTAAGGATTTTTTAGGGGTTCAAGCACGAAGTGCTGAACACCTATTGTAATTGTAAGGATTTTTTTATTAGGGGTTCGAGCACGAAGTGCTGAAACCCTATTGTATTTGTACAGATTTTTATTAGGGGTTCAAGGATGAAGTGCTGAACACATATTGTAATTGTAAGAATTTTTAGGGGTTCAAGCACGAAGTGCTGAACACCTATTGTTTTTGTGCTGATTTTTAGGGGTTCGAGCACGAAGTGCTGAAACCCTATTGTAATTGCTCATTTTCCCATGATGCATCATTCTACATCTAAAACTGATCGGGCAGACCAAACCGTAAGTCGTAGAGACTTGAAACTTTGAGGGATGGTAGTACTCACACCGACTGCCAGCGTCAGCGAGCACGCCCGATCGGCCTGACGGGGCGCTACAGCGAGCAAAAATGCGAAAGCGGCTCATAACTCCTAAACCGTTGGGCGTGGGCTCAAGTGTCTTATATCGTTGGAATCCCTGGCTCAAGACGGACAAAACGCATGCCTCGGATTGGCTCGTCACCTGGGGGTATTTTTGGCTATTTTGACTTTTTCCAAAAACCTACTTTTGCGAACTAGTCCTAGGTTTTTGGCCCGACCGGAACCAAACCAGCGCAGCAAGATTCTCTGGAGTCTGAATGTCAATAATTATCAAAAACAAGTGTAAATTTGGGTTCCACGGTCCTAAGGGCCACCAAAGCGTTCAGGTGGGAGGAGCCGCTTTCACTTCATTGGCTAGAACTGGTTAAAAGGCGAGATATTTGCACCAAACTCAGCACGCCTGTGTAAGAGCTCATTCTGTGGTCACGTGAAAAAGGGCGCGGAGCGGCCCCTTGGTGGCGCTATAACGGATAAAAAGTTGCCAAAATGATGCATTTCTATGGAAAATCCCATTCAAAGGCTGGCGGCCCTCTACCTGCCTGATTTGCATACAACTTCACCAAATCAGGCGCGCATCGTCACGTGGTCCTAAAGGAACTTGCAAACTTTGATGGACTTTTGGCCATTAATGGTGGTTCAACTCTTATAAAGGTGAAAAAGAGCTCTATATTATTCTATGCAAAATGACCTTTAAATGACCGGAAAAATGGTCTGCTCTGAAAACTTCACCAAATTAGCGGAACACGTGCTTCATTTTATTCTAAAGAAGCATGCAAACTTTTACGGAGATCGGGCGTCGGTAGAGGTTTTACAGTTTAAAAGGTAAAAAAACACCACATTTCCACGATAAATGAGCTGAGAATGCAAAAATCGACCTCTTTCCCTGCCGATGTGCATGTCAGAACGCTTGATAAAGTTTTGGAACCAGCAGCTCGAAAATCAAGTTCTGAGACCCTATAGTTTTTTTTTACAGGCTATTTTAGGCCCCTTTTATGCCCTTTTTATTAGGGGTTCGAGCACGAAGTGCTGAAACCCTATTGTATGATTGCTCATTTTCCCATGATGCATCATTCTACATCTAAAACTGATCGGGCAGACCAAACCGTAAGTCGTAGAGACTTGAAACTTTGAGGATGGTAGTACTCACACCGACTGCCAGCGTCAGCGAGCACGCCCGATCAGCCTGGACGGGCGCTACAGCGAGCAAAAGTGCGAAGCGGCTCATAACTCCTAAACCGTTGGGCGTGGGCTCAAGTGTCTTATATCGTTGGAATCCCTGGCTCAAGACGGACAAAACGCATGCCTCGGATTGGCTCGTCACCTGGGGGTATTTTTCGGCTATTTTGACTTTTTCCAAAAACCTACTTTTGCGAACTAGTCCTAGGTTTTTGGCCCGGACCGGAACCAAACCAGCGCAGCAAGATTCTCTGGAGTCTGAATGTCAATAATTATCAAAAAAAAGTGTAAATTTGGGTTCACGGTCCCTAAGGGCCGCCAAAGCGTTCAGGTGGGAGGAGCGGCTTTCACTTCATTGGCTAGAACTGGTTAAAAGGCGAGATATTTGCACCAAACTCAGCACGCCTGTGTAAGAGCTCATTCTGTGGTCACGTGAAAAAGGGCCTTGTGAGCGGCCCCTTGGTGGCGCTATAACGGATAAAAAGTTGCCAAAATGATGCATTTCTATGGAAAATCCCATTCAAAGGCTGAAAGCGGCCCTCTACCTGCCTGATTTGCATACAACTTCACCAAATCAGCGCGCGCATGCGTCACGTGGTCCTAAAGGAACTTGCAAACTTTGATGGACTTTTGGCCATTAATGGTGGTTCAACTCTTATAAAGGTGAAAAAGAGCTCTATATTATTCTATGCAAAATGACCTTTAAATGACCGGAAAAATGGTCTGCTCTGCGCAAAACTTCACCAAATTAGCGGAACACGTGCTTCATTTTATTCTAAAGAAGCATGCAAACTTTTACGGAGATCGGGCCGTCGGTAGAGGTTTTACAGTTTAAAAGGTAAAAAAAAACACCACATTTCCACGATAAATGAGCTGAGAATGCAAAAATCGACCTCTTTCCCTGCCGATGTGCATGTCAGAACACTTGATAAAGTTTTGGAACCAGCAGCTCGAAAATCAAGTTCTGAGACCCTATAGTTTTTTTACAGGCTATTTTAGGCCCCTTTTATGCCCTTTTTATTAGGGGTTCGAGCACGAAGTGCTGAAACCCTATTGTAATTGCTCATTTTCCCATGATGCATCATTCTACATCTAAAACTGATCGGGCAGACCAAACCGTAAGTCGTAGAGACTTGAAACTTTGAGGGATGGTAGTACTCACACCGACTGCCAGCGTCAGCGAGCACGCCCGATCGGCCTGACGGGCGCTACAGCGAGCAAAAATGCGAAAGCGGCTCATAACTCCTAAACCGTTGGGCGTGGGCTCAAGTGTCTTATATCGTTGGAATCCCTGGCTCAAGACGGACAAAACGCATGCCTCGGATTGGCTCGTCACCTGGGGTATTTTTGGCTATTTTGACTTTTTCCAAAAACCTACTTTTGCGAACTAGTCCTAGGTTTTTGGCCCGGACCGGAACCAAACCAGCGCAGCAAGATTCTCTGGAGTCTGAATGTCAATAATTATCAAAAACAAGTGTAAATTTGGGTTCCACGGTCCTAAGGGCCGCCAAAGCGTTCAGGTGGGAGGAGCGCTTTCACTTCATTGGCTAGAACTGGTTAAAAGGAACGAGATATTTGCACCAAACTCAGCACGCCTGTGTAAGAGCTCATTCTGTGGTCACGTGAAAAGGGCGCCTTGTGAGCGGCCCCTTGGTGGCGCTATAACGGATAAAAAGTTGCCAAAATGATGCATTTCTATGGAAAATCCCATTCAAAGGCTGGCGGCCCTCTACCTGCCTGATTTGCATACAACTTCACCAAATCAGGCGCGCGCATGCGTCACGTGGTCCTAAAGGAACTTGCAAACTTTGATGGACTTTTGGCCATTAATGGTGGTTCAACTCTTATAAAGGTGAAAAAGAGCTCTATATTATTCTATGCAAAATGACCTTTAAATGACCGGAAAAATGGTCTGCTCTGCAAAACTTCACCAAATTAGCGGAACACGTGCTTCATTTTATTCTAAAGAAGCATGCAAACTTTTACGGAGATCGGGCCGTCGGTAGAGGTTTTACAGTTTAAAAGGTAAAAAAAAAACACCACATTTCCACGATAAATGAGCTGAGAATGCAAAAATCGACCTCTTTCCCTGCCGATGTGCATGTCAGAACGCTTGATAAAGTTTTGGAACCAGCAGCTCGAAAATCAAGTTCTGAGACCCTATAGTTTTTTTACAGGCTATTTTAGGCCCCTTTTATGCCCTTTTTATTAGGGGTTCGAGCACGAAGTGCTGAAACCCTATTATGCTCATTTTCCCATGATGCATCATTCTACATCTAAAACTGATCGGGCAGACCAAACCGTAAGTCGTAGAGACTTGAAACTTTGAGGGATGGTAGTACTCACACCGACTGCCAGCGTCAGCGAGGCACGCCCGATCGGCCTGGACGGGCGCTACAGCGAGCAAAAAGTACGAAAGCGGCTCATAACTCCTAAACCGTTGGGCGTGGGCTCAAGTGTCTTATATCGTTGGAATCCCTGGCTCAAGACGGACAAAACGCATGCCTCGGATTGGCTCGTCACCTGGGGGTATTTTTCGGCTATTTTGACTTTTTCCAAAAACCTACTTTTGCGAACTAGTCCTAGGTTTTTGGCCCGACCGGAACCAAACCAGCGCAGCAAGATTCTCTGGAGTCTGAATGTCAATAATTATCAAAAACAAGTGTAAATTTGGGTTCCACGGTCCTAAGGGCCGCCAAAGCGTTCAGGTGGGAGGAGCCTTTCACTTCATTGGCTAGAACTGGTTAAAAGGCGAGATATTTGCACCAAACTCAGCACGCCTGTGTAAGAGCTCATTCTGTGGTCACGTGAAAAAGGGCCTTGTGAGCGGCCCCTTGGTGGCGCTATAACGGATAAAAAGTTGCCAAAATGATGCATTTCTATGGAAAATCCCATTCAAAGGCTGAAAGCGCCCTCTACCTGCCTGATTTGCATACAACTTCACCAAATCAGCGCGCGCGATCACGTGGTCCTAAAGGAACTTGCAAACTTTGATGGACTTTTGGCCATTAATGGTGGTTCAACTCTTATAAAGGTGAAAAAGAGCTCTATATTATTCTATGCAAAATGACCTTTAAATGACCGGAAAAATGGTCTGCTCTGCAAAACTTCACCAAATTAGCGGAACACGTGCTTCATTTTATTCTAAAGAAGCATGCAAACTTTCTACGGAGATCGGGCCGTCGGTAGAGGTTTTACAGTTTAAAAGGTAAAAAAACACCACATTTCCACGATAAATGAGCTGAGAATGCAAAAATCGACCTCTTTCCCTGCCGATGTGCATGTCAGAACGCTTGATAAAGTTTTGGAACCAGCAGCTCGAAAATCAAGTTCTGAGACCCTATAGTTTTTTTACAGGCTATTTTAGGCCCCTTTTATGCCCTTTTTATTAGGGGTTCGAGCACGAAGTGCTGAAACCCTATTGTAATTGCTCATTTTCCCATGATGCATCATTCTACATCTAAAACTGATCGGGCAGACCAAACCGTAAGTCGTAGAGACTTGAAACTTTGAGGATGGTAGTACTCACACCGACTGCCAGCGTCAGCGAGCACGCCCGATCGGCCTGACAGGCGCTACAGCGAGCAAAAGTGCGAAAGCGGCTCATAACTCCTAAACCGTTGGGCGTGGGCTCAAGTGTCTTATATCGTTGGAATCCCTGGCTCAAGACGGACAAAACGCATGCCTCGGATTGGCTCGTCACCTGGGGTATTATTTTCGGCTATTTTGACTTTTTCCAAAAACCTACTTTTGCGAACTAGTCCTAGGTTTTTAGCCCGACCGGAACCAAACCAGCGCAGCAAGATTCTCTGGAGTCTGAATGTCAATAATTATCAAAAACAAGTGTAAATTTGGGTTCCACGGTCCCTAAGGGCCGCCAAAGCGTTCAGGTGGGAGGAGCGGCTTTCACTTCATTGGCTAGAACTGGTTAAAAGGCGAGATATTTGCACCAAACTCAGCACGCCTGTGTAAGAGCTCATTCTGTGGTCACGTGAAAAAGGGCGCTTGTGAGCGGCCCCTTGGTGGCGCTATAACGGATAAAAAGTTGCCAAAATGATGCATTTCTATGGAAAATCCCATTCAAAGGCTGAAAGCGGCCCTCTACCTGCCTGATTTGCATACAACTTCACCAAATCAGCGCGGCGCATGCGTCACGTGGTCCTAAAGGAACTTGCAAACTTTGATGGACTTTTGGCCATTAATGGTGGTTCAACTCTTATAAAGGTGAAAAAGAGCTCTATATTATTCTATGCAAAATGACCTTTAAATGACCGGAAAAATGGTCTGCTCTGCAAAACTTCACCAAATTAGCGGAACACGTGCTTCATTTTATTCTAAAGAAGCATGCAAACTTTTACGGAGATCGGGCGTCGGTAGAGGTTTTACAGTTTAAAAGGTAAAAAAACACCACATTTCCACGATAAATGAGCTGAGAATGCAAAAATCGACCTCTTTCCCTGCCGATGTGCATGTCAGAACGCTTGATAAAGTTTTGGAACCAGCAGCTCGAAAATCAAGTTCTGAGACCCTATAGTTTTTTTACAGGCTATTTTAGGCCCCTTTATGCCCTTTTTATTAGGGGTTCGAGCACGAAGTGCTGAAACCCTATTGTAATTGCTCATTTTCCCATGATGCATCATTCTACATCTAAAACTGATCGGGCAGACCAAACCGTAAGTCGTAGAGACTTGAAACTTTGAGGGATGGTAGTACTCACACCGACTGCCAGCGTCAGCGAGCACGCCCGATCGGCCTGGACGGGGCGCTACAGCGAGCAAAATGCGAAAGCGGCTCATAACTCCTAAACCGTTGGGCGTGGGCTCAAGTGTCTTATATCGTTGGAATCCCTGGCTCAAGACGGACAAAAGCGCATGCCTCGGATTGGCTCGTCACCTGGGGGTATTTTTCGGCTATTTTGACTTTTTCCAAAAACCTACTTTTGCGAACTAGTCCTAGGTTTTTGGCCCGACCGGAACCAAACCAGCGCAGCAAGATTCTCTGAGTCTGAATGTCAATAATTATCAAAAACAAGTGTAAATTTGGGTTCCACGGTCCTAAGGGCCAAAGCGTTCAGGTGGGAGGAGCCGCTTTCACTTCATTGGCTAGAACTGGTTAAAAGGCGAGATATTTGCACCAAACTCAGCACGCCTGTGTAAGAGCTCATTCTGTGGTCACGTGAAAAAGGGCGCGTGAGCGGCCCCTTGGTGGCGCTATAACGGATAAAAAGTTGCCAAAATGATGCATTTCTATGGAAAATCCCATTCAAAGGCTGAAAGCGGCCCTCTACCTGCCTGATTTGCATACAACTTCACCAAATCAGGCGCGGCGCATGCGTCACGTGGTCCTAAAGGAACTTGCAAACTTTGATGGACTTTTGGCCATTAATGGTGGTTCAACTCTTATAAAGGTGAAAAAGAGCTCTATATTATTCTATGCAAAATGACCTTTAAATGACCGGAAAAATGGTCTGCTCTGCGCAAAACTTCACCAAATTAGCGGAACACGTGCTTCATTTTATTCTAAAGAAGCATGCAAACTTTTACGGAGATCGGGCCGTCGGTAGAGGTTTTACAGTTTAAAAGGTAAAAAAACACCACATTTCCACGATAAATGAGCTGAGAATGCAAAAATCGACCTCTTTCCTGCCGATGTGCATGTCAGAACGCTTGATAAAGTTTTGGAACCAGCAGCTCGAAAATCAAGTTCTGAGACCCTATAGTTTTTTTTTACAGGCTATTTTAGGCCCCTTTTATGCCCTTTTTATTAGGGGTTCGAGCACGAAGTGCTGAAACCCTATTATGATGCTCATTTTCCCATGATGCATCATTCTACATCTAAAACTGATCGGGCAGACCAAACCGTAAGTCGTAGAGACTTGAAACTTTGAGGATGGTAGTACTCACACCGACTGCCAGCGTCAGCGAGGCACGCCCGATCGGCCTGGAGGCGCTACAGCGAGCAAAAGAAATGCGAAAGCGGCTCATAACTCCTAAACCGTTGGGCGTGGGCTCAAGTGTCTTATATCGTTGGAATCCCTGGCTCAAGACGGACAAAACGCATGCCTCGGATTGGCTCGTCACCTGGGGGTATTTTTGCTATTTTGACTTTTTCCAAAAACCTACTTTTGCGAACTAGTCCTAGGTTTTTGGCCCGGGAACCAAACCAGCGCAGCAAGATTCTCTGGAGTCTGAATGTCAATAATTATCAAAAACAAGTGTAAATTTGGGTTCCACGGTCCTAAGGGCCAAAGCGTTCAGGTGGGAGGAGCAGCTTTCACTTCATTGGCTAGAACTGGTTAAAAGGAACGAGATATTTGCACCAAACTCAGCACGCCTGTGTAAGAGCTCATTCTGTGGTCACGTGAAAAAGGGCGCGTGGGCGGCCCCTTGGTGGCGCTATAACGGATAAAAAGTTGCCAAAATGATGCATTTCTATGGAAAATCCCATTCAAAGGCTGAAAGCGGCCCTCTACCTGCCTGATTTGCATACAACTTCACCAAATCAGGCGCGCGCATGCGTCACGTGGTCCTAAAGGAACTTGCAAACTTTGATGGACTTTTGGCCATTAATGGTGGTTCAACTCTTATAAAGGTGAAAAAAGAGCTCTATATTATTCTATGCAAAATGACCTTTAAATGACCGGAAAAATGGTCTGCTCTGCAAAACTTCACCAAATTAGCGGAACACGTGCTTCATTTTATTCTAAAGAAGCATGCAAACTTTTACGGAGATCGGGCCGTCGGTAGAGGTTTTACAGTTTAAAAGGTAAAAAAAAAACACCACATTTCCACGATAAATGAGCTGAGAATGCAAAAATCGACCTCTTTCCTGCCGATGTGCATGTCAGAGCGCTTGATAAAGTTTTGGAACCAGCAGCTCGAAAATCAAGTTCTGAGACCCTATAGTTTTTTTACAGGCTATTTTAGGCCCCTTTTATGCCCTTTTTATTAGGGGTTCGAGCACGAAGTGCTGAAACCCTATTGTAATGCTCATTTTCCCATGATGCATCATTCTACATCTAAAACTGATCGGGCAGACCAAACCGTAAGTAGAGACTTGAAACTTTGAGGATGGTAGTACTCACACCGACTGCCAGCGTCAGCGAGGCACGCCCGATCGGCCTGACAGGCGCTACAGCGAGCAAAGAAATGCGAAAGCGGCTCATAACTCCTAAACCGTTGGGCGTGGGCTCAAGTGTCTTATATCGTTGGAATCCCTGGCTCAAGACGGACAAAACGCATGCCTCGGATTGGCTCGTCACCTGGGGTATTTTTCGGCTATTTTGACTTTTTCCAAAAACCTACTTTTGCGAACTAGTCCTAGGTTTTTAGCCCGACGGAACCAAACCAGCGCAGCAAGATTCTCTGGAGTCTGAATGTCAATAATTATCAAAAACAAGTGTAAATTTGGGTTCCACGGTCCTAAGGGCCGCCAAAGCGTTCAGGTGGGAGGAGCGCTTTCACTTCATTGGCTAGAACTGGTTAAAAGGCGAGATATTTGCACCAAACTCAGCACGCCTGTGTAAGAGCTCATTCTGTGGTCACGTGAAAAAGGGCGCTTGTGGAGCGGCCCCTTGGTGGCGCTATAACGGATAAAAGTTGCCAAAATGATGCATTTCTATGGAAAATCCCATTCAAAGGCTGAAAGCGGCCCTCTACCTGCCTGATTTGCATACAACTTCACCAAATCAGGCGCGGCGCATCGTCGTCACGTGGTCCTAAAGGAACTTGCAAACTTTGATGGACTTTTGGCCATTAATGGTGGTTCAACTCTTATAAAGGTGAAAAAGAGCTCTATATTATTCTATGCAAAATGACCTTTAAATGACCGGAAAAATGGTCTGCTCTGCGCAAAACTTCACCAAATTAGCGGAACACGTGCTTCATTTTATTCTAAAGAAGCATGCAAACTTTTACGGAGATCGGGCGTCGGTAGAGGTTTTACAGTTTAAAGGTAAAAAAACACCACATTTCCACGATAAATGAGCTGAGAATGCAAAAATCGACCTCTTTCCCTGCCGATGTGCATGTCAGAACGCTTGATAAAGTTTTGGAACCAGCAGCTCGAAAATCAAGTTCTGAGACCCTATAGTTTTTTTACAGGCTATTTTAGGCCCCTTTTATGCCCTTTTTATTAGGGGTTCGAGCACGAAGTGCTGAAACCCTATTATGATGCTCATTTTCCCATGATGCATCATTCTACATCTAAAACTGATCGGGCAGACCAAACCGTAAGTCGTAGAGACTTGAAACTTTGAGGGATGGTAGTACTCACACCGACTGCCAGCGTCAGCGAGGCACGCCCGATCGGCCTGGAGGCGCTACAGCGAGCAAAAAGTGCGAAGCGGCTCATAACTCCTAAACCGTTGGGCGTGGGCTCAAGTGTCTTATATCGTTGGAATCCCTGGCTCAAGGCGGACAAAAGCATGCCTCGGATTGGCTCGTCACCTGGGGTATTTTCGGCTATTTTGACTTTTTCCAAAAACCTACTTTTGCGAACTAGTCCTAGGTTTTTGGCCCGACCGGAACCAAACCAGCGCAGCAAGATTCTCTGGAGTCTGAATGTCAATAATTATCAAAACAAGTGTAAATTTGGGTTCCACGGTCCCTAAGGGCGCCAAAGCGTTCAGGTGGGAGGAGCGCTTTCACTTCATTGGCTAGAACTGGTTAAAAGGCGAGATATTTGCACCAAACTCAGCACGCCTGTGTAAGAGCTCATTCTGTGGTCACGTGAAAAGGGCGCGTGGAGCGGCCCCTTGGTGGCGCTATAACGGATAAAAAGTTGCCAAAATGATGCATTTCTATGGAAAATCCCATTCAAAGGCTGGCGGCCCTCTACCTGCCTGATTTGCATACAACTTCACCAAATCAGGCGCGCGCATGCGTCACGTGGTCTAAAGGAACTTGCAAACTTTGATGGACTTTTGGCCATTAATGGTGGTTCAACTCTTATAAAGGTGAAAAAGAGCTCTATATTATTCTATGCAAAATGACCTTTAAATGACCGGAAAAATGGTCTGCTCTGCAAAACTTCACCAAATTAGCGGAACACGTGCTTCATTTTATTCTAAAGAAGCATGCAAACTTTTACGGAGATCGGGCCGTCGGTAGAGGTTTTACAGTTTAAAGGTAAAAAAAACACCACATTTCCACGATAAATGAGCTGAGAATGCAAAAATCGACCTCTTTCCCTGCCGATGTGCATGTCAGAGCTTGATAAAGTTTTGGAACCAGCAGCTCGAAAATCAAGTTCTGAGACCCTATAGTTTTTTTACAGGCTATTTTAGGCCCCTTTTATGCCCTTTTTATTAGGGGTTCGAGCACGAAGTGCTGAAACCCTATTGTAATTGCTCATTTTCCCATGATGCATCATTCTACATCTAAAACTGATCGGGCAGACCAAACCGTAAGTCGTAGAGACTTGAAACTTTGAGGATGGTAGTACTCACACCGACTGCCAGCGTCAGCGAGCACGCCCGATCGGCCTGGCCAGGCGCTACAGCGAGCAAAAATGCGAAAGCGGCTCATAACTCCTAAACCGTTGGGCGTGGGCTCAAGTGTCTTATATCGTTGGAATCCCTGGCTCAAGGACGGACAAAACGCATGCCTCGGATTGGCTCGTCACCTGGGGTATTTTTCGGCTATTTTGACTTTTTCCAAAAACCTACTTTTGCGAACTAGTCCTAGGTTTTTGGCCCGACGGAACCAAACCAGCGCAGCAAGATTCTCTGGAGTCTGAATGTCAATAATTATCAAAAACAAGTGTAAATTTGGGTTCCACGGTCCCTAAGGGCCGCCAAAGCGTTCAGGTGGGAGGAGCGCTTTCACTTCATTGGCTAGAACTGGTTAAAAGGGCGAGATATTTGCACCAAACTCAGCACGCCTGTGTAGAGCTCATTCTGTGGTCACGTGAAAAAGGGCGCTTGGAGCGGCCCCTTGGTGGCGCTATAACGGATAAAAAGTTGCCAAAATGATGCATTTCTATGGAAAATCCCATTCAAAGGCTGGCGGCCCTCTACCTGCCTGATTTGCATACAACTTCACCAAATCAGCGCGCGCATGCGTCACGTGGTCCTAAAGGAACTTGCAAACTTTGATGGACTTTTGGCCATTAATGGTGGTTCAACTCTTATAAAGGTGAAAAAGAGCTCTATATTATTCTATGCAAAATGACCTTTAAATGACCGGAAAAATGGTCTGCTCTGCAAAACTTCACCAAATTAGCGGAACACGTGCTTCATTTTATTCTAAAGAAGCATGCAAACTTTCTAGATCGGGCCGTCGGTAGAGGTTTTACAGTTTAAAAGGTAAAAAAACACCACATTTCCACGATAAATGAGCTGAGAATGCAAAAATCGACCTCTTTCCCTGCCGATGTGCATGTCAGAGCAGCTTGATAAAGTTTTGGAACCAGCAGCTCGAAAATCAAGTTCTGAGACCCTATAGTTTTTTTACAGGCTATTTTAGGCCCCTTTTATGCCCTTTTTATTAGGGGTTCGAGCACGAAGTGCTGAAACCCTATTGTAATGCTCATTTTCCCATGATGCATCATTCTACATCTAAAACTGATCGGGCAGACCAAACCGTAAGTCGTAGAGACTTGAAACTTTGAGGGATGGTAGTACTCACACCGACTGCCAGCGTCAGCGAGCACGCCCGATCGGCCTGGAGCGCTACAGCGAGCAAAAAGTGCGAAGCGGCTCATAACTCCTAAACCGTTGGGCGTGGGCTCAAGTGTCTTATATCGTTGGAATCCCTGGCTCAAGACGGACAAAACGCATGCCTCGGATTGGCTCGTCACCTGGGGTATTTTTTCGGCTATTTTGACTTTTTCCAAAAACCTACTTTTGCGAACTAGTCCTAGGTTTTTGGCCCGACCGGAACCAAACCAGCGCAGCAAGATTCTCTGGAGTCTGAATGTCAATAATTATCAAAAAAAAGTGTAAATTTGGGTTCCACGGTCCTAAGGGCCGCCAAAGCGTTCAGGTGGGAGGAGCGCTTTCACTTCATTGGCTAGAACTGGTTAAAAGGCGAGATATTTGCACCAAACTCAGCACGCCTGTGTAAGAGCTCATTCTGTGGTCACGTGAAAAAGGGCGCTGGCGGAGCGGCCCCTTGGTGGCGCTATAACGGATAAAAAGTTGCCAAAATGATGCATTTCTATGGAAAATCCCATTCAAAGGCTGGCGGCCCTCTACCTGCCTGATTTGCATACAACTTCACCAAATCAGGCGCGCATGCGTCACGTGGTCCTAAAGGAACTTGCAAACTTTGATGGACTTTTGGCCATTAATGGTGGTTCAACTCTTATAAAGGTGAAAAAGAGCTCTATATTATTCTATGCAAAATGACCTTTAAATGACCGGAAAAATGGTCTGCTCTGCGCAAAACTTCACCAAATTAGCGGAACACGTGCTTCATTTTATTCTAAAGAAGCATGCAAACTTTTACGGAGATCGGGCGTCGGTAGAGGTTTTACAGTTTAAAAGGTAAAAAAACACCACATTTCCACGATAAATGAGCTGAGAATGCAAAAATCGACCTCTTTCCCTGCCGATGTGCATGTCAGAGCGCTTGATAAAGTTTTGGAACCAGCAGCTCGAAAATCAAGTTCTGAGACCCTATAGTTTTTTTTTACAGGCTATTTTAGGCCCCTTTTATGCCCTTTTTATTAGGGGTTCGAGCACGAAGTGCTGAAACCCTATTATGATGCTCATTTTCCCATGATGCATCATTCTACATCTAAAACTGATCGGGCAGACCAAACCGTAAGTCGTAGAGACTTGAAACTTTGAGGATGGTAGTACTCACACCGACTGCCAGCGTCAGCGAGCACGCCCGATCGGCCTGACGGCGCTACAGCGAGCAAAAATGCAAGCGGCTCATAACTCCTAAACCGTTGGGCGTGGGCTCAAGTGTCTTATATCGTTGGAATCCCTGGCTCAAGGACGGACAAAACGCATGCCTCGGATTGGCTCGTCACCTGGGGGTATTTTTGGCTATTTTGACTTTTTCCAAAAACCTACTTTTGCGAACTAGTCCTAGGTTTTTGGCCCGACGGAACCAAACCAGCGCAGCAAGATTCTCTGGAGTCTGAATGTCAATAATTATCAAAAAAAGTGTAAATTTGGGTTCCACGGTCCTAAGGGCCGCCAAAGCGTTCAGGTGGGAGGAGCGCTTTCACTTCATTGGCTAGAACTGGTTAAAAGGCGAGATATTTGCACCAAACTCAGCACGCCTGTGTAGAGCTCATTCTGTGGTCACGTGAAAAAGGGCGCGGAGCGGCCCCTTGGTGGCGCTATAACGGATAAAAAGTTGCCAAAATGATGCATTTCTATGGAAAATCCCATTCAAAGGCTGGCGGCCCTCTACCTGCCTGATTTGCATACAACTTCACCAAATCAGGCGCGCGCGCATGCGTCACGTGGTCCTAAAGGAACTTGCAAACTTTGATGGACTTTTGGCCATTAATGGTGGTTCAACTCTTATAAAGGTGAAAAAGAGCTCTATATTATTCTATGCAAAATGACCTTTAAATGACCGGAAAAATGGTCTGCTCTGCGCAAAACTTCACCAAATTAGCGGAACACGTGCTTCATTTTATTCTAAAGAAGCATGCAAACTTTACGGAGATCGGGCCGTCGGTAGAGGTTTTACAGTTTAAAAGGTAAAAAAAACACCACATTTCCACGATAAATGAGCTGAGAATGCAAAAATCGACCTCTTTCCCTGCCGATGTGCATGTCAGAACGCTTGATAAAGTTTTGGAACCAGCAGCTCGAAAATCAAGTTCTGAGACCCTATAGTTTTTTTTTTTTTTACAGGCTATTTTAGGCCCCTTTTATGCCCTTTTTATTAGGGGTTCGAGCACGAAGTGCTGAAACCTATTGTAATTACTCATTTTCCCATGATGCATCATTCTACATCTAAAACTGATCGGGCAGACCAAACCGTAAGTCGTAGAGACTTGAAACTTTGAGGATGGTAGTACTCACACCGACTGCCAGCGTCAGCGAGCACGCCCGATCGGCCTGGCCAGGCGCTACAGCGAGCAAAGAAATGCAAGCGGCTCATAACTCCTAAACCGTTGGGCGTGGGCTCAAGTGTCTTATATCGTTGGAATCCCTGGCTCAAGACGGACAAAACGCATGCCTCGGATTGGCTCGTCACCTGGGGGTATTTTTCGGCTATTTTGACTTTTTCCAAAAACCTACTTTTGCGAACTAGTCCTAGGTTTTTGGCCCGACGGAACCAAACCAGCGCAGCAAGATTCTCTGGAGTCTGAATGTCAATAATTATCAAAAACAAGTGTAAATTTGGGTTCCACGGTCCTAAGGGCCGCCAAAAGCGTTCAGGTGGGAGGAGCGCTTTCACTTCATTGGCTAGAACTGGTTAAAAGGCGAGATATTTGCACCAAACTCAGCACGCCTGTGTAAGAGCTCATTCTGTGGTCACGTGAAAAAGGGCGCGGAGCGGCCCCTTGGTGGCGCTATAACGGATAAAAGTTGCCAAAATGATGCATTTCTATGGAAAATCCCATTCAAAGGCTGGCGGCCCTCTACCTGCCTGATTTGCATACAACTTCACCAAATCAGGCGCGGCATGCGTCACGTGGTCCTAAAGGAACTTGCAAACTTTGATGGACTTTTGGCCATTAATGGTGGTTCAACTCTTATAAAGGTGAAAAAGAGCTCTATATTATTCTATGCAAAATGACCTTTAAATGACCGGAAAAATGGTCTGCTCTGCAAAACTTCACCAAATTAGCGGAACACGTGCTTCATTTTATTCTAAAGAAGCATGCAAACTTTTACGGAGATCGGGCCGTCGGTAGAGGTTTTACAGTTTAAAAGGTAAAAAAAAACACCACATTTCCACGATAAATGAGCTGAGAATGCAAAAATCGACCTCTTTCCCTGCCGATGTGCATGTCAGAACGCTTGATAAAGTTTTGGAACCAGCAGCTCGAAAATCAAGTTCTGAGACCCTATAGTTTTTTTTAAGGCTATTTTAGGCCCCTTTTATGCCCTTTTTATTAGGGGTTCGAGCACGAAGTGCTGAAACCCTATTATGATGCTCATTTTCCCATGATGCATCATTCTACATCTAAAACTGATCGGGCAGACCAAACCGTAAGTCGTAGAGACTTGAAACTTTGAGGGATGGTAGTACTCACACCGACTGCCAGCGTCAGCGAGCACGCCCGATCGGCCTGGCAGGCGCTACAGCGAGCAAAAATGCAAGCGGCTCATAACTCCTAAACCGTTGGGCGTGGGCTCAAGTGTCTTATATCGTTGGAATCCCTGGCTCAAGACGGACAAAACGCATGCCTCGGATTGGCTCGTCACCTGGGGTATTTTTCGGCTATTTTGACTTTTTCCAAAAACCTACTTTGCGAACTAGTCCTAGGTTTTTAGCCCGACCGGAACCAAACCAGCGCAGCAAGATTCTCTGGAGTCTGAATGTCAATAATTATCAAAAAAAGTGTAAATTTGGGTTCCACGGTCCTAAGGGCGCCAAAGCGTTCAGGTGGGAGGAGCGCTTTCACTTCATTGGCTAGAACTGGTTAAAAGGAACGAGATATTTGCACCAAACTCAGCACGCCTGTGTAAGAGCTCATTCTGTGGTCACGTGAAAAAGGGCCTTGGCGGGCGGCCCCTTGGTGGCGCTATAACGGATAAAAAGTTGCCAAAATGATGCATTTCTATGGAAAATCCCATTCAAAGGCTGGCGGCCCTCTACCTGCCTGATTTGCATACAACTTCACCAAATCAGGCGCGCGCATGCGTCACGTGGTCCTAAAGGAACTTGCAAACTTTGATGGACTTTTGGCCATTAATGGTGGTTCAACTCTTATAAAGGTGAAAAAGAGCTCTATATTATTCTATGCAAAATGACCTTTAAATGACCGGAAAAATGGTCTGCTCTGAAAACTTCACCAAATTAGCGGAACACGTGCTTCATTTTATTCTAAAGAAGCATGCAAACTTTTACGGAGATCGGGCGTCGGTAGAGGTTTTACAGTTTAAAAGGTAAAAAAACACCACATTTCCACGATAAATGAGCTGAGAATGCAAAAATCGACCTCTTTCCCTGCCGATGTGCATGTCAGAGCTTGATAAAGTTTTGGAACCAGCAGCTCGAAAATCAAGTTCTGAGACCCTATAGTTTTTTTTTTTTTTTACAGGCTATTTTAGGCCTTTTATGCCCTTTTTATTAGGGGTTCGAGCACGAAGTGCTGAAACCCTATTATGATGCTCATTTTCCCATGATGCATCATTCTACATCTAAAACTGATCGGGCAGACCAAACCGTAAGTCGTAGAGACTTGAAACTTTGAGGATGGTAGTACTCACACCGACTGCCAGCGTCAGCGAGCACGCCCGATCGGCCTGGAGGCGCTACAGCGAGCAAAAATGAAAGCGGCTCATAACTCCTAAACCGTTGGGCGTGGGCTCAAGTGTCTTATATCGTTGGAATCCCTGGCTCAAGGCGGACAAAACGCATGCCTCGGATTGGCTCGTCACCTGGGGTATTTTTGGCTATTTTGACTTTTTCCAAAAACCTACTTTTGCGAACTAGTCCTAGGTTTTTGGCCCGACGGAACCAAACCAGCGCAGCAAGATTCTCTGGAGTCTGAATGTCAATAATTATCAAAAAAAGTGTAAATTTGGGTTCCACGGTCCTAAGGGCGCCAAAGCGTTCAGGTGGGAGGAGCGCTTTCACTTCATTGGCTAGAACTGGTTAAAAGGAGCGAGATATTTGCACCAAACTCAGCACGCCTGTGTAGAGCTCATTCTGTGGTCACGTGAAAAAGGGCGCTTGGCAGGCGGCCCCTTGGTGGCGCTATAACGGATAAAAAGTTGCCAAAATGATGCATTTCTATGGAAAATCCCATTCAAAGGCTGGCGGCCCTCTACCTGCCTGATTTGCATACAACTTCACCAAATCAGGCGCGCGCATGCGTCACGTGGTCCTAAAGGAACTTGCAAACTTTGATGGACTTTTGGCCATTAATGGTGGTTCAACTCTTATAAAGGTGAAAAAGAGCTCTATATTATTCTATGCAAAATGACCTTTAAATGACCGGAAAAATGGTCTGCTCTGCAAAACTTCACCAAATTAGCGGAACACGTGCTTCATTTTATTCTAAAGAAGCATGCAAACTTTTACGGAGATCGGGCGTCGGTAGAGGTTTTACAGTTTAAAAGGTAAAAAAACACCACATTTCCACGATAAATGAGCTGAGAATGCAAAAATCGACCTCTTTCCCTGCCGATGTGCATGTCAGAGCGCTTGATAAAGTTTTGGAACCAGCAGCTCGAAAATCAAGTTCTGAGACCCTATAGTTTTTTTACAGGCTATTTTAGGCCCCTTTTATGCCCTTTTTATTAGGGGTTCGAGCACGAAGTGCTGAAACCCTATTATGCTCATTTTCCCATGATGCATCATTCTACATCTAAAACTGATCGGGCAGACCAAACCGTAAGTCGTAGAGACTTGAAACTTTGAGGATGGTAGTACTCACACCGACTGCCAGCGTCAGCGAGCACGCCCGATCGGCCTGGCAGGCGCTACAGCGAGCAAAAATGCGAAAGCGGCTCATAACTCCTAAACCGTTGGGCGTGGGCTCAAGTGTCTTATATCGTTGGAATCCCTGGCTCAAGACGGACAAAACGCATGCCTCGGATTGGCTCGTCACCTGGGGGTATTTTTCGGCTATTTTGACTTTTTCCAAAAACCTACTTTTCGAACTAGTCCTAGGTTTTTAGCCCGACCGGAACCAAACCAGCGCAGCAAGATTCTCTGGAGTCTGAATGTCAATAATTATCAAAAACAAGTGTAAATTTGGGTTCCACGGTCCCTAAGGGCGCCAAAGCGTTCAGGTGGGAGGAGCGCTTTCACTTCATTGGCTAGAACTGGTTAAAAGGCGAGATATTTGCACCAAACTCAGCACGCCTGTGTAAGAGCTCATTCTGTGGTCACGTGAAAAAGGGCGCTTGGCGGCGGCCTTGGTGGCGCTATAACGGATAAAAAGTTGCCAAAATGATGCATTTCTATGGAAAATCCCATTCAAAGGCTGGCGGCCCTCTACCTGCCTGATTTGCATACAACTTCACCAAATCAGGCGCGCGCATGCGTCACGTGGTCCTAAAGGAACTTGCAAACTTTGATGGACTTTTGGCCATTAATGGTGGTTCAACTCTTATAAAGGTGAAAAAGAGCTCTATATTATTCTATGCAAAATGACCTTTAAATGACCGGAAAAATGGTCTGCTCTGCAAAACTTCACCAAATTAGCGGAACACGTGCTTCATTTTATTCTAAAGAAGCATGCAAACTTTACGGAGATCGGGCCGTCGGTAGAGGTTTTACAGTTTAAAGGTAAAAAAACACCACATTTCCACGATAAATGAGCTGAGAATGCAAAAATCGACCTCTTTCCCTGCCGATGTGCATGTCAGAGCGCTTGATAAAGTTTTGGAACCAGCAGCTCGAAAATCAAGTTCTGAGACCCTATAGTTTTTTTACAGGCTATTTTAGGCCCCTTTTATGCCCTTTTTATTAGGGGTTCGAGCACGAAGTGCTGAAACCCTATTGTAATGCTCATTTTCCCATGATGCATCATTCTACATCTAAAACTGATCGGGCAGACCAAACCGTAAGTCGTAGAGACTTGAAACTTTGAGGATGGTAGTACTCACACCGACTGCCAGCGTCAGCGAGGCACGCCCGATCGGCCTGGCCAGGCGCTACAGCGAGCAAAAATGCAAGCGGCTCATAACTCCTAAACCGTTGGGCGTGGGCTCAAGTGTCTTATATCGTTGGAATCCCTGGCTCAAGACGGACAAAGCATGCCTCGGATTGGCTCGTCACCTGGGGGTATTTTTCGGCTATTTTGACTTTTTCCAAAAACCTACTTTTGCGAACTAGTCCTAGGTTTTTGGCCCGACGGAACCAAACCAGCGCAGCAAGATTCTCTGAGTCTGAATGTCAATAATTATCAAAAACAAGTGTAAATTTGGGTTCCACGGTCCTAAGGGCGCCAAAGCGTTCAGGTGGGAGGAGCACTTTCACTTCATTGGCTAGAACTGGTTAAAAGGAGCGAGATATTTGCACCAAACTCAGCACGCCTGTGTAAGAGCTCATTCTGTGGTCACGTGAAAAAGGGCGCTTGAGCAGGCGGCCCCTTGGTGGCGCTATAACGGATAAAAGTTGCCAAAATGATGCATTTCTATGGAAAATCCCATTCAAAGGCTGGCGGCCCTCTACCTGCCTGATTTGCATACAACTTCACCAAATCAGCGCGCGCATGCGTCACGTGGTCCTAAAGGAACTTGCAAACTTTGATGGACTTTTGGCCATTAATGGTGGTTCAACTCTTATAAAGGTGAAAAGAGCTCTATATTATTCTATGCAAAATGACCTTTAAATGACCGGAAAAATGGTCTGCTCTGCAAAACTTCACCAAATTAGCGGAACACGTGCTTCATTTTATTCTAAAGAAGCATGCAAACTTTTACGGAGATCGGGCGTCGGTAGAGGTTTTACAGTTTAAAAGGTAAAAAAACACCACATTTCCACGATAAATGAGCTGAGAATGCAAAAATCGACCTCTTTCCCTGCCGATGTGCATGTCAGAAGCAGCTTGATAAAGTTTTGGAACCAGCAGCTCGAAAATCAAGTTCTGAGACCCTATAGTTTTTTTACAGGCTATTTTAGGCCCCTTTTATGCCCTTTTTATTAGGGGTTCGAGCACGAAGTGCTGAAACCCTATTGTAATTGCTCATTTTCCCATGATGCATCATTCTACATCTAAAACTGATCGGGCAGACCAAACCGTAAGTCGTAGAGACTTGAAACTTTGAGGATGGTAGTACTCACACCGACTGCCAGCGTCAGCGAGCACGCCCGATCGGCCTGAGGCGCTACAGCGAGCAAAGAAATGCAAGCGGCTCATAACTCCTAAACCGTTGGGCGTGGGCTCAAGTGTCTTATATCGTTGGAATCCCTGGCTCAAGGCGGACAAAACGCATGCCTCGGATTGGCTCGTCACCTGGGGGTATTTTCGGCTATTTTGACTTTTTCCAAAAACCTACTTTTGCGAACTAGTCCTAGGTTTTAGACCGGAACCAAACCAGCGCAGCAAGATTCTCTGAGTCTGAATGTCAATAATTATCAAAAACAAGTGTAAATTTGGGTTCCACGGTCCCTAAGGGCCAAAGCGTTCAGGTGGGAGGAGCGCTTTCACTTCATTGGCTAGAACTGGTTAAAAGGCGAGATATTTGCACCAAACTCAGCACGCCTGTGTAGAGCTCATTCTGTGGTCACGTGAAAAGGGCCTTGTGGGCGGCCCCTTGGTGGCGCTATAACGGATAAAAAGTTGCCAAAATGATGCATTTCTATGGAAAATCCCATTCAAAGGCTGGCGGCCCTCTACCTGCCTGATTTGCATACAACTTCACCAAATCAGGCGCGCGCGCATGCGTCACGTGGTCCTAAAGGAACTTGCAAACTTTGATGGACTTTTGGCCATTAATGGTGGTTCAACTCTTATAAAGGTGAAAAAGAGCTCTATATTATTCTATGCAAAATGACCTTTAAATGACCGGAAAAATGGTCTGCTCTGCAAAACTTCACCAAATTAGCGGAACACGTGCTTCATTTTATTCTAAAGAAGCATGCAAACTTTTACGGAGATCGGGCGTCGGTAGAGGTTTTACAGTTTAAAAGGTAAAAAAAACACCACATTTCCACGATAAATGAGCTGAGAATGCAAAAATCGACCTCTTTCCCTGCCGATGTGCATGTCAGAGCAGCTTGATAAAGTTTTGGAACCAGCAGCTCGAAAATCAAGTTCTGAGACCCTATAGTTTTTTTTACAGGCTATTTTAGGCCCCTTTTATGCCCTTTTTATTAGGGGTTCGAGCACGAAGTGCTGAAACCCTATTATGCTCATTTTCCCATGATGCATCATTCTACATCTAAAACTGATCGGGCAGACCAAACCGTAAGTCGTAGAGACTTGAAACTTTGAGGATGGTAGTACTCACACCGACTGCCAGCGTCAGCGAGCACGCCCGATCGGCCTGGCCGGGGCGCTACAGCGAGCAAAAATGCGAAAGCGGCTCATAACTCCTAAACCGTTGGGCGTGGGCTCAAGTGTCTTATATCGTTGGAATCCCTGGCTCAAGGACGGACAAAAGCATGCCTCGGATTGGCTCGTCACCTGGGGTATTTTTCGGCTATTTTGACTTTTTCCAAAAACCTACTTTGCGAACTAGTCCTAGGTTTTTAGCCCGACCGGAACCAAACCAGCGCAGCAAGATTCTCTGAGTCTGAATGTCAATAATTATCAAAAACAAGTGTAAATTTGGGTTCCACGGTCCTAAGGGCCGCCAAAGCGTTCAGGTGGGAGGAGCGCTTTCACTTCATTGGCTAGAACTGGTTAAAAGGCGAGATATTTGCACCAAACTCAGCACGCCTGTGTAGAGCTCATTCTGTGGTCACGTGAAAAAGGGCCTTGTGAGCGGCCCCTTGGTGGCGCTATAACGGATAAAAGTTGCCAAAATGATGCATTTCTATGGAAAATCCCATTCAAAGGCTGGCGGCCCTCTACCTGCCTGATTTGCATACAACTTCACCAAATCAGGCGCGCATGCGTCACGTGGTCCTAAAGGAACTTGCAAACTTTGATGGACTTTTGGCCATTAATGGTGGTTCAACTCTTATAAAGGTGAAAAAGAGCTCTATATTATTCTATGCAAAATGACCTTTAAATGACCGGAAAAATGGTCTGCTCGCAAAACTTCACCAAATTAGCGGAACACGTGCTTCATTTTATTCTAAAGAAGCATGCAAACTTTTACGGAGATCGGGCGTCGGTAGAGGTTTTACAGTTTAAAAGGTAAAAAAACACCACATTTCCACGATAAATGAGCTGAGAATGCAAAAATCGACCTCTTTCCCTGCCGATGTGCATGTCAGAACTTGATAAAGTTTTGGAACCAGCAGCTCGAAAATCAAGTTCTGAGACCCTATAGTTTTTTTTTTTTTAGGCCCCTTTTATGCCCTTTTTATTAGGGGTTCGAGCACGAAGTGCTGAAACCCTATTATGCTCATTTTCCCATGATGCATCATTCTACATCTAAAACTGATCGGGCAGACCAAACCGTAAGTCGTAGAGACTTGAAACTTTGAGGATGGTAGTACTCACACCGACTGCCAGCGTCAGCGAGCACGCCCGATCGGCCTGGCAGGCGCTACAGCGAGCAAAAATGCAAAGCGGCTCCATAACTCCTAAACCGTTGGGCGTGGGCTCAAGTGTCTTATATCGTTGGAATCCCTGGCTCAAGACGGACAAAACGCATGCCTCGGATTGGCTCGTCACCTGGGGTATTCTATTTTGACTTTTTCCAAAAACCTACTTTTGCGAACTAGTCCTAGGTTTTTGGCCCGACGGAACCAAACCAGCGCAGCAAGATTCTCTGGAGTCTGAATGTCAATAATTATCAAAAACAAGTGTAAATTTGGGTTCCACGGTCCCTAAGGGCCGCCAAAGCGTTCAGGTGGGAGGAGCGCTTTCACTTCATTGGCTAGAACTGGTTAAAAGGAACGAGATATTTGCACCAAACTCAGCACGCCTGTGTAGAGCTCATTCTGTGGTCACGTGAAAAGGGCGCGTGAGCGGCCTTGGTGGCGCTATAACGGATAAAAAGTTGCCAAAATGATGCATTTCTATGGAAAATCCCATTCAAAGGCTGAAAGCGGCCCTCTACCTGCCTGATTTGCATACAACTTCACCAAATCAGCGCGCGCATCGTCACGTGGTCTAAAGGAACTTGCAAACTTTGATGGACTTTTGGCCATTAATGGTGGTTCAACTCTTATAAAGGTGAAAAAGAGCTCTATATTATTCTATGCAAAATGACCTTTAAATGACCGGAAAAATGGTCTGCTCTGCGCAAAACTTCACCAAATTAGCGGAACACGTGCTTCATTTTATTCTAAAGAAGCATGCAAACTTTTACGGAGATCGGGCGTCGGTAGAGGTTTTACAGTTTAAAAGGTAAAAAAAACACCACATTTCCACGATAAATGAGCTGAGAATGCAAAAATCGACCTCTTTCCCTGCCGATGTGCATGTCAGAACGCTTGATAAAGTTTTGGAACCAGCAGCTCGAAAATCAAGTTCTGAGACCCTATAGTTTTTTTACAGGCTATTTTAGGCCCCTTTTATGCCCTTTTTATTAGGGGTTCGAGCACGAAGTGCTGAAACCCTATTATGCTCATTTTCCCATGATGCATCATTCTACATCTAAAACTGATCGGGCAGACCAAACCGTAAGTCGTAGAGACTTGAAACTTTGAGGATGGTAGTACTCACACCGACTGCCAGCGTCAGCGAGCACGCCCGATCGGCCTGGCCGGGGCGCTACAGCGAGCAAAAATGCAAGCGGCTCATAACTCCTAAACCGTTGGGCGTGGGCTCAAGTGTCTTATATCGTTGGAATCCCTGGCTCAAGACGGACAAAACGCATGCCTCGGATTGGCTCGTCACCTGGGGGTATTTTTCGGCTATTTTGACTTTTTCCAAAAACCTACTTTGCGAACTAGTCCTAGGTTTTGGCCCGACGGAACCAAACCAGCGCAGCAAGATTCTCTGGAGTCTGAATGTCAATAATTATCAAAAACAAGTGTAAATTTGGGTTCCACGGTCCCTAAGGGCCGCCAAAGCGTTCAGGTGGGAGGAGCGGCTTTCACTTCATTGGCTAGAACTGGTTAAAAGGCGAGATATTTGCACCAAACTCAGCACGCCTGTGTAAGAGCTCATTCTGTGGTCACGTGAAAAAGGGCGCTTGTGAGCGGCCCCTTGGTGGCGCTATAACGGATAAAAAGTTGCCAAAATGATGCATTTCTATGGAAAATCCCATTCAAAGGCTGGCGGCCCTCTACCTGCCTGATTTGCATACAACTTCACCAAATCAGGCGCGCGCATGCGTCACGTGGTCTAAAGGAACTTGCAAACTTTGATGGACTTTTGGCCATTAATGGTGGTTCAACTCTTATAAAGGTGAAAAAGAGCTCTATATTATTCTATGCAAAATGACCTTTAAATGACCGGAAAAATGGTCTGCTCTGCAAAACTTCACCAAATTAGCGGAACACGTGCTTCATTTTATTCTAAAGAAGCATGCAAACTTTTACGGAGATCGGGCGTCGGTAGAGGTTTTACAGTTTAAAAGGTAAAAAAACACCACATTTCCACGATAAATGAGCTGAGAATGCAAAAATCGACCTCTTTCCCTGCCGATGTGCATGTCAGAACGCTTGATAAAGTTTTGGAACCAGCAGCTCGAAAATCAAGTTCTGAGACCCTATAGTTTTTTTTTACAGGCTATTTTAGGCCCCTTTTATGCCCTTTTTATTAGGGGTTCGAGCACGAAGTGCTGAAACCCTATTATGCTCATTTTCCCATGATGCATCATTCTACATCTAAAACTGATCGGGCAGACCAAACCGTAAGTCGTAGAGACTTGAAACTTTGAGGATGGTAGTACTCACACCGACTGCCAGCGTCAGCGAGCACGCCCGATCGGCCTGGCCAGGCGCTACAGCGAGCAAAAAATGCAAGCGGCTCATAACTCCTAAACCGTTGGGCGTGGGCTCAAGTGTCTTATATCGTTGGAATCCCTGGCTCAAGGCGGACAAAGCATGCCTCGGATTGGCTCGTCACCTGGGGTATTTTTCGGCTATTTTGACTTTTTCCAAAAACCTACTTTTGCGAACTAGTCCTAGGTTTTTGGCCCGACGGAACCAAACCAGCGCAGCAAGATTCTCTGGAGTCTGAATGTCAATAATTATCAAAAACAAGTGTAAATTTGGGTTCCACGGTCCTAAGGGCATAAAGCGTTCAGGTGGGAGGAGCCGCTTTCACTTCATTGGCTAGAACTGGTTAAAAGGCGAGATATTTGCACCAAACTCAGCACGCCTGTGTAAGAGCTCATTCTGTGGTCACGTGAAAAGGGCCTTGGCGGGCGGCCCCTTGGTGGCGCTATAACGGATAAAAAGTTGCCAAAATGATGCATTTCTATGGAAAATCCCATTCAAAGGCTGAAAGCGGCCCTCTACCTGCCTGATTTGCATACAACTTCACCAAATCAGGCGCGCGCATGCGTCACGTGGTCCTAAAGGAACTTGCAAACTTTGATGGACTTTTGGCCATTAATGGTGGTTCAACTCTTATAAAGGTGAAAAAGAGCTCTATATTATTCTATGCAAAATGACCTTTAAATGACCGGAAAAATGGTCTGCTCTGCGCAAAACTTCACCAAATTAGCGGAACACGTGCTTCATTTTATTCTAAAGAAGCATGCAAACTTTACGGAGATCGGGCGTCGGTAGAGGTTTTACAGTTTAAAAGGTAAAAAAAACACCACATTTCCACGATAAATGAGCTGAGAATGCAAAAATCGACCTCTTTCCCTGCCGATGTGCATGTCAGAGCTTGATAAAGTTTTGGAACCAGCAGCTCGAAAATCAAGTTCTGAGACCCTATAGTTTTTTTACAGGCTATTTTAGGCCCCTTTTATGCCCTTTTTATTAGGGGTTCGAGCACGAAGTGCTGAAACCCTATTGTATACTCATTTTCCCATGATGCATCATTCTACATCTAAAACTGATCGGGCAGACCAAACCGTAAGTCGTAGAGACTTGAAACTTTGAGGATGGTAGTACTCACACCGACTGCCAGCGTCAGCGAGCACGCCCGATCGGCCTGGCAGGCGCTACAGCGAGCAAAAAATGCGAAAGCGGCTCATAACTCCTAAACCGTTGGGCGTGGGCTCAAGTGTCTTATATCGTTGGAATCCCTGGCTCAAGACGGACCAAAGCATGCCTCGGATTGGCTCGTCACCTGGGGGTATTTTTCGGCTATTTTGACTTTTTCCAAAAACCTACTTTTGCGAACTAGTCCTAGGTTTTAGCCCGACCGGAACCAAACCAGCGCAGCAAGATTCTCTGAGTCTGAATGTCAATAATTATCAAAAACAAGTGTAAATTTGGGTTCCACGGTCCTAAGGGCCGCCAAAGCGTTCAGGTGGGAGGAGCGCTTTCACTTCATTGGCTAGAACTGGTTAAAAGGCAGAGATATTTGCACCAAACTCAGCACGCCTGTGTAAGAGCTCATTCTGTGGTCACGTGAAAAAGGGCGCTTGTGGAGCGGCCCCTTGGTGGCGCTATAACGGATAAAAAGTTGCCAAAATGATGCATTTCTATGGAAAATCCCATTCAAAGGCTGGCGGCCCTCTACCTGCCTGATTTGCATACAACTTCACCAAATCAGGCGCGCATGCGTCACGTGGTCCTAAAGGAACTTGCAAACTTTGATGGACTTTTGGCCATTAATGGTGGTTCAACTCTTATAAAGGTGAAAAAGAGCTCTATATTATTCTATGCAAAATGACCTTTAAATGACCGGAAAAATGGTCTGCTCTGCAAAACTTCACCAAATTAGCGGAACACGTGCTTCATTTTATTCTAAAGAAGCATGCAAACTTTTACGGAGATCGGGCCGTCGGTAGAGGTTTTACAGTTTAAAAGGTAAAAAAACACCACATTTCCACGATAAATGAGCTGAGAATGCAAAAATCGACCTCTTTCCCTGCCGATGTGCATGTCAGAGCGCTTGATAAAGTTTTGGAACCAGCAGCTCGAAAATCAAGTTCTGAGACCCTATAGTTTTTTTTACAGGCTATTTTAGGCCCCTTTTATGCCCTTTTTATTAGGGGTTCGAGCACGAAGTGCTGAAACCCTATTATGATGCTCATTTTCCCATGATGCATCATTCTACATCTAAAACTGATCGGGCAGACCAAACCGTAAGTCGTAGAGACTTGAAACTTTGAGGATGGTAGTACTCACACCGACTGCCAGCGTCAGCGAGCACGCCCGATCGGCCTGACGGGCGCTACAGCGAGCAAAAATGCAAGCGGCTCATAACTCCTAAACCGTTGGGCGTGGGCTCAAGTGTCTTATATCGTTGGAATCCCTGGCTCAAGGCGGACAAACGCATGCCTCGGATTGGCTCGTCACCTGGGGTATTTTCGGCTATTTTGACTTTTTCCAAAAACCTACTTTTGCGAACTAGTCCTAGGTTTTTAGCCCGACGGAACCAAACCAGCGCAGCAAGATTCTCTGGAGTCTGAATGTCAATAATTATCAAAAACAAGTGTAAATTTGGGTTCCACGGTCCTAAGGGCCGCCAAAGCGTTCAGGTGGGAGGAGCGCTTTCACTTCATTGGCTAGAACTGGTTAAAAGGAGCGAGATATTTGCACCAAACTCAGCACGCCTGTGTAAGAGCTCATTCTGTGGTCACGTGAAAAAGGGCCTTGTGGAGCGGCCCCTTGGTGGCGCTATAACGGATAAAAAGTTGCCAAAATGATGCATTTCTATGGAAAATCCCATTCAAAGGCTGGCGGCCCTCTACCTGCCTGATTTGCATACAACTTCACCAAATCAGCGCGCATGCGTCACGTGGTCCTAAAGGAACTTGCAAACTTTGATGGACTTTTGGCCATTAATGGTGGTTCAACTCTTATAAAGGTGAAAAAGAGCTCTATATTATTCTATGCAAAATGACCTTTAAATGACCGGAAAAATGGTCTGCTCTGCGCAAAACTTCACCAAATTAGCGGAACACGTGCTTCATTTTATTCTAAAGAAGCATGCAAACTTTACGGAGATCGGGCGTCGGTAGAGGTTTTACAGTTTAAAAGGTAAAAAAAACACCACATTTCCACGATAAATGAGCTGAGAATGCAAAAATCGACCTCTTTCCCTGCCGATGTGCATGTCAGAGCAGCTTGATAAAGTTTTGGAACCAGCAGCTCGAAAATCAAGTTCTGAGACCCTATAGTTTTTTTTACAGGCTATTTTAGGCCCCTTTTATGCCCTTTTTATTAGGGGTTCGAGCACGAAGTGCTGAAACCCTATTATGATGCTCATTTTCCCATGATGCATCATTCTACATCTAAAACTGATCGGGCAGACCAAACCGTAAGTCGTAGAGACTTGAAACTTTGAGGATGGTAGTACTCACACCGACTGCCAGCGTCAGCGAGGCACGCCCGATCGGCCTGGCCAGGCGCTACAGCGAGCAAAAATGCAGCGGCTCATAACTCCTAAACCGTTGGGCGTGGGCTCAAGTGTCTTATATCGTTGGAATCCCTGGCTCAAGACGGACAAACGCATGCCTCGGATTGGCTCGTCACCTGGGGTATTTTTCTATTTTGACTTTTTCCAAAAACCTACTTTTGCGAACTAGTCCTAGGTTTTTAGCCCGACCGGAACCAAACCAGCGCAGCAAGATTCTCTGGAGTCTGAATGTCAATAATTATCAAAAACAAGTGTAAATTTGGGTTCCACGGTCCTAAGGGCCGCCAAAAGCGTTCAGGTGGGAGGAGCGGCTTTCACTTCATTGGCTAGAACTGGTTAAAAGGCGAGATATTTGCACCAAACTCAGCACGCCTGTGTAAGAGCTCATTCTGTGGTCACGTGAAAAGGGCCTTGTGGAGCGGCCCCTTGGTGGCGCTATAACGGATAAAAAGTTGCCAAAATGATGCATTTCTATGGAAAATCCCATTCAAAGGCTGGCGGCCCTCTACCTGCCTGATTTGCATACAACTTCACCAAATCAGGCGCGCGCATGCGTCACGTGGTCCTAAAGGAACTTGCAAACTTTGATGGACTTTTGGCCATTAATGGTGGTTCAACTCTTATAAAGGTGAAAAAGAGCTCTATATTATTCTATGCAAAATGACCTTTAAATGACCGGAAAAATGGTCTGCTCTGCAAAACTTCACCAAATTAGCGGAACACGTGCTTCATTTTATTCTAAAGAAGCATGCAAACTTTTACGGAGATCGGGCGTCGGTAGAGGTTTTACAGTTTAAAAGGTAAAAAAACACCACATTTCCACGATAAATGAGCTGAGAATGCAAAAATCGACCTCTTTCCCTGCCGATGTGCATGTCAGAAGCTTGATAAAGTTTTGGAACCAGCAGCTCGAAAATCAAGTTCTGAGACCCTATAGTTTTTTTACAGGCTATTTTAGGCCCCTTTTATGCCCTTTTTATTAGGGGTTCGAGCACGAAGTGCTGAAACCCTATTGTAATTACTCATTTTCCCATGATGCATCATTCTACATCTAAAACTGATCGGGCAGACCAAACCGTAAGTCGTAGAGACTTGAAACTTTGAGGATGGTAGTACTCACACCGACTGCCAGCGTCAGCGAGGCACGCCCGATCGGCCTGGCCAGGCGCTACAGCGAGCAAAAATGCAAGCGGCTCATAACTCCTAAACCGTTGGGCGTGGGCTCAAGTGTCTTATATCGTTGGAATCCCTGGCTCAAGGCGGACAAAACGCATGCCTCGGATTGGCTCGTCACCTGGGGGTATTTTTGGCTATTTTGACTTTTTCCAAAAACCTACTTTTGCGAACTAGTCCTAGGTTTTTGGCCCGACGGAACCAAACCAGCGCAGCAAGATTCTCTGGAGTCTGAATGTCAATAATTATCAAAACAAGTGTAAATTTGGGTTCCACGGTCCTAAGGGCGCCAAAAGCGTTCAGGTGGGAGGAGCAGCTTTCACTTCATTGGCTAGAACTGGTTAAAAGGAACGAGATATTTGCACCAAACTCAGCACGCCTGTGTAGAGCTCATTCTGTGGTCACGTGAAAAAGGGCGCGGCCCTTGGTGGCGCTATAACGGATAAAAGTTGCCAAAATGATGCATTTCTATGGAAAATCCCATTCAAAGGCTGAAAGCGGCCCTCTACCTGCCTGATTTGCATACAACTTCACCAAATCAGGCGCGCATCGTCACGTGGTCCTAAAGGAACTTGCAAACTTTGATGGACTTTTGGCCATTAATGGTGGTTCAACTCTTATAAAGGTGAAAAAGAGCTCTATATTATTCTATGCAAAATGACCTTTAAATGACCGGAAAAATGGTCTGCTCTGCGCAAAACTTCACCAAATTAGCGGAACACGTGCTTCATTTTATTCTAAAGAAGCATGCAAACTTTTACGGAGATCGGGCGTCGGTAGAGGTTTTACAGTTTAAAGGTAAAAAAACACCACATTTCCACGATAAATGAGCTGAGAATGCAAAAATCGACCTCTTTCCCTGCCGATGTGCATGTCAGAGCACTTGATAAAGTTTTGGAACCAGCAGCTCGAAAATCAAGTTCTGAGACCCTATAGTTTTTTTACAGGCTATTTTAGGCCCCTTTTATGCCCTTTTTATTAGGGGTTCGAGCACGAAGTGCTGAAACCCTATTATGTGCTCATTTTCCCATGATGCATCATTCTACATCTAAAACTGATCGGGCAGACCAAACCGTAAGTCGTAGAGACTTGAAACTTTGAGGATGGTAGTACTCACACCGACTGCCAGCGTCAGCGAGCACGCCCGATCGGCCTGGACGGGGCGCTACAGCGAGCAAAAATGCGAAGCGGCTCATAACTCCTAAACCGTTGGGCGTGGGCTCAAGTGTCTTATATCGTTGGAATCCCTGGCTCAAGACGGACAAAACGCATGCCTCGGATTGGCTCGTCACCTGGGGGTATTTTTGGCTATTTTGACTTTTTCCAAAAACCTACTTTTGCGAACTAGTCCTAGGTTTTTAGCCCGACGGAACCAAACCAGCGCAGCAAGATTCTCTGGAGTCTGAATGTCAATAATTATCAAAAAAAGTGTAAATTTGGGTTCCACGGTCCTAAGGGCCGCCAAAGCGTTCAGGTGGGAGGGCGGCTTTCACTTCATTGGCTAGAACTGGTTAAAAGGCGAGATATTTGCACCAAACTCAGCACGCCTGTGTAGAGCTCATTCTGTGGTCACGTGAAAAAGGGCGCGTGGAGCGGCCCCTTGGTGGCGCTATAGCGGATAAAAAGTTGCCAAAATGATGCATTTCTATGGAAAATCCCATTCAAAGGCTGAAAGCGGCCCTCTACCTGCCTGATTTGCATACAACTTCACCAAATCAGCGCGCGCGCATGCGTCACGTGGTCCTAAAGGAACTTGCAAACTTTGATGGACTTTTGGCCATTAATGGTGGTTCAACTCTTATAAAGGTGAAAAAGAGCTCTATATTATTCTATGCAAAATGACCTTTAAATGACCGGAAAAATGGTCTGCTCTGCAAAACTTCACCAAATTAGCGGAACACGTGCTTCATTTTATTCTAAAGAAGCATGCAAACTTTTACGGAGATCGGGCCGTCGGTAGAGGTTTTACAGTTTAAAGGTAAAAAAACACCACATTTCCACGATAAATGAGCTGAGAATGCAAAAATCGACCTCTTTCCCTGCCGATGTGCATGTCAGAGCGCTTGATAAAGTTTTGGAACCAGCAGCTCGAAAATCAAGTTCTGAGACCCTATAGTTTTTTTTTTTTTTTACAGGCCCCTTTTATGCCCTTTTTATTAGGGGTTCGAGCACGAAGTGCTGAAACCCTATTATGATACTCATTTTCCCATGATGCATCATTCTACATCTAAAACTGATCGGGCAGACCAAACCGTAAGTCGTAGAGACTTGAAACTTTGAGGATGGTAGTACTCACACCGACTGCCAGCGTCAGCGAGCACGCCCGATCGGCCTGGCCGGGCGCTACAGCGAGCAAAAATGCAAGCGGCTCATAACTCCTAAACCGTTGGGCGTGGGCTCAAGTGTCTTATATCGTTGGAATCCCTGGCTCAAGACGGACAAAGCGCATGCCTCGGATTGGCTCGTCACCTGGGGGTATTTTTATTTTGACTTTTTCCAAAAACCTACTTTTGCGAACTAGTCCTAGGTTTTTAGCCCGACGGAACCAAACCAGCGCAGCAAGATTCTCTGGAGTCTGAATGTCAATAATTATCAAAAACAAGTGTAAATTTGGGTTCCACGGTCCTAAGGGCCGCCAAAGCGTTCAGGTGGGAGGAGCGGCTTTCACTTCATTGGCTAGAACTGGTTAAAAGGCGAGATATTTGCACCAAACTCAGCACGCCTGTGTAAGAGCTCATTCTGTGGTCACGTGAAAAAGGGCGCGGAGCGGCCCCTTGGTGGCGCTATAACGGATAAAAGTTGCCAAAATGATGCATTTCTATGGAAAATCCCATTCAAAGGCTGAAAGCGGCCCTCTACCTGCCTGATTTGCATACAACTTCACCAAATCAGGCGGCGCATCGTCACGTGGTCTAAAGGAACTTGCAAACTTTGATGGACTTTTGGCCATTAATGGTGGTTCAACTCTTATAAAGGTGAAAAAGAGCTCTATATTATTCTATGCAAAATGACCTTTAAATGACCGGAAAAATGGTCTGCTCTCGCAAAACTTCACCAAATTAGCGGAACACGTGCTTCATTTTATTCTAAAGAAGCATGCAAACTTTTACGGAGATCGGGCGTCGGTAGAGGTTTTACAGTTTAAAAGGTAAAAAAACACCACATTTCCACGATAAATGAGCTGAGAATGCAAAAATCGACCTCTTTCCCTGCCGATGTGCATGTCAGAGCAGCTTGATAAAGTTTTGGAACCAGCAGCTCGAAAATCAAGTTCTGAGACCCTATAGTTTTTTTACAGGCTATTTTAGGCCCCTTTTATGCCCTTTTTATTAGGGGTTCGAGCACGAAGTGCTGAAACCCTATTATGATACTCATTTTCCCATGATGCATCATTCTACATCTAAAACTGATCGGGCAGACCAAACCGTAAGTCGTAGAGACTTGAAACTTTGAGGGATGGTAGTACTCACACCGACTGCCAGCGTCAGCGAGCACGCCCGATCGGCCTGACGGGGCGCTACAGCGAGCAAAAATGCAAGCGGCTCATAACTCCTAAACCGTTGGGCGTGGGCTCAAGTGTCTTATATCGTTGGAATCCCTGGCTCAAGACGGACAAAGCATGCCTCGGATTGGCTCGTCACCTGGGGGTATTTTTGGCTATTTTGACTTTTTCCAAAAACCTACTTTTGCGAACTAGTCCTAGGTTTTTGGCCCGACCGGAACCAAACCAGCGCAGCAAGATTCTCTGGAGTCTGAATGTCAATAATTATCAAAAACAAGTGTAAATTTGGGTTCCACGGTCCCTAAGGGCCGCCAAAGCGTTCAGGTGGGAGGAGCCGCTTTCACTTCATTGGCTAGAACTGGTTAAAAGGAACGAGATATTTGCACCAAACTCAGCACGCCTGTGTAAGAGCTCATTCTGTGGTCACGTGAAAAAGGGCGCGTGAGCGGCCCCTTGGTGGCGCTATAACGGATAAAAAGTTGCCAAAATGATGCATTTCTATGGAAAATCCCATTCAAAGGCTGAAAGCGGCCCTCTACCTGCCTGATTTGCATACAACTTCACCAAATCAGAAGCGCGCATGCGTCACGTGGTCCTAAAGGAACTTGCAAACTTTGATGGACTTTTGGCCATTAATGGTGGTTCAACTCTTATAAAGGTGAAAAAGAGCTCTATATTATTCTATGCAAAATGACCTTTAAATGACCGGAAAAATGGTCTGCTCTGCAAAACTTCACCAAATTAGCGGAACACGTGCTTCATTTTATTCTAAAGAAGCATGCAAACTTTTACGGAGATCGGGCGTCGGTAGAGGTTTTACAGTTTAAAGGTAAAAAAACACCACATTTCCACGATAAATGAGCTGAGAATGCAAAAATCGACCTCTTTCCCTGCCGATGTGCATGTCAGAGCAGCTTGATAAAGTTTTGGAACCAGCAGCTCGAAAATCAAGTTCTGAGACCCTATAGTTTTTTTACAGGCTATTTTAGGCCCCTTTTATGCCCTTTTTATTAGGGGTTCGAGCACGAAGTGCTGAAACCCTATTATGTGCTCATTTTCCCATGATGCATCATTCTACATCTAAAACTGATCGGGCAGACCAAACCGTAAGTCGTAGAGACTTGAAACTTTGAGGATGGTAGTACTCACACCGACTGCCAGCGTCAGCGAGCACGCCCGATCGGCCTGACGGGGCGCTACAGCGAGCAAAAATGCGAAAGCGGCTCATAACTCCTAAACCGTTGGGCGTGGGCTCAAGTGTCTTATATCGTTGGAATCCCTGGCTCAAGACGGACAAAACGCATGCCTCGGATTGGCTCGTCACCTGGGGGTATTTTTCGGCTATTTTGACTTTTTCCAAAAACCTACTTTTGCGAACTAGTCCTAGGTTTTTGGCCCGACGGAACCAAACCAGCGCAGCAAGATTCTCTGGAGTCTGAATGTCAATAATTATCAAAAACAAGTGTAAATTTGGGTTCCACGGTCCCTAAGGGCGCCAAAGCGTTCAGGTGGGAGGAGCCGCTTTCACTTCATTGGCTAGAACTGGTTAAAAGGCAGAGATATTTGCACCAAACTCAGCACGCCTGTGTAGAGCTCATTCTGTGGTCACGTGAAAAAGGGCGCGTGAGCGGCCCCTTGGTGGCGCTATAACGGATAAAAAGTTGCCAAAATGATGCATTTCTATGGAAAATCCCATTCAAAGGCTGAAAGCGGCCCTCTACCTGCCTGATTTGCATACAACTTCACCAAATCAGAAGCGCGCGCGCATGCGTCACGTGGTCCTAAAGGAACTTGCAAACTTTGATGGACTTTTGGCCATTAATGGTGGTTCAACTCTTATAAAGGTGAAAAAGAGCTCTATATTATTCTATGCAAAATGACCTTTAAATGACCGGAAAAATGGTCTGCTCTGCAAAACTTCACCAAATTAGCGGAACACGTGCTTCATTTTATTCTAAAGAAGCATGCAAACTTTTACGGAGATCGGGCGTCGGTAGAGGTTTTACAGTTTAAAAGGTAAAAAAAACACCACATTTCCACGATAAATGAGCTGAGAATGCAAAAATCGACCTCTTTCCCTGCCGATGTGCATGTCAGAACGCTTGATAAAGTTTTGGAACCAGCAGCTCGAAAATCAAGTTCTGAGACCCTATAGTTTTTTTTACAGGCTATTTTAGGCCCCTTTTATGCCCTTTTTATTAGGGGTTCGAGCACGAAGTGCTGAAACCCTATTATGATACTCATTTTCCCATGATGCATCATTCTACATCTAAAACTGATCGGGCAGACCAAACCGTAAGTCGTAGAGACTTGAAACTTTGAGGATGGTAGTACTCACACCGACTGCCAGCGTCAGCGGCACGCCCGATCGGCCTGGACAGGGGCGCTACAGCGAGCAAAAATGCGAAAGCGGCTCTAACTCCTAAACCGTTGGGCGTGGGCTCAAGTGTCTTATATCGTTGGAATCCCTGGCTCAAGGCGGACAAAGCATGCCTCGGATTGGCTCGTCACCTGGGGTATTTTTGGCTATTTTGACTTTTTCCAAAAACCTACTTTTGCGAACTAGTCCTAGGTTTTTGGCCCGACCGGAACCAAACCAGCGCAGCAAGATTCTCTGAGTCTGAATGTCAATAATTATCAAAAAAAGTGTAAATTTGGGTTCCACGGTCCCTAAGGGCCGCCAAAGCGTTCAGGTGGGAGGAGCCGCTTTCACTTCATTGGCTAGAACTGGTTAAAAGGCGAGATATTTGCACCAAACTCAGCACGCCTGTGTAGAGCTCATTCTGTGGTCACGTGAAAAGGGCGCTTGTGAGCGGCCCCTTGGTGGCGCTATAACGGATAAAAGTTGCCAAAATGATGCATTTCTATGGAAAATCCCATTCAAAGGCTGAAAGCGGCCCTCTACCTGCCTGATTTGCATACAACTTCACCAAATCAGGCGCGGCGCATGCGTCACGTGGTCTAAAGGAACTTGCAAACTTTGATGGACTTTTGGCCATTAATGGTGGTTCAACTCTTATAAAGGTGAAAAAGAGCTCTATATTATTCTATGCAAAATGACCTTTAAATGACCGGAAAAATGGTCTGCTCTGCGCAAAACTTCACCAAATTAGCGGAACACGTGCTTCATTTTATTCTAAAGAAGCATGCAAACTTTTCGGAGATCGGGCCGTCGGTAGAGGTTTTACAGTTTAAAAGGTAAAAAAACACCACATTTCCACGATAAATGAGCTGAGAATGCAAAAATCGACCTCTTTCCCTGCCGATGTGCATGTCAGAGCAGCTTGATAAAGTTTTGGAACCAGCAGCTCGAAAATCAAGTTCTGAGACCCTATAGTTTTTTTATAGGCTATTTTAGGCCCCTTTTATGCCCTTTTTATTAGGGGTTCGAGCACGAAGTGCTGAAACCCTATTATGCTCATTTTCCCATGATGCATCATTCTACATCTAAAACTGATCGGGCAGACCAAACCGTAAGTCGTAGAGACTTGAAACTTTGAGGATGGTAGTACTCACACCGACTGCCAGCGTCAGCGAGCACGCCCGATCGGCCTGGCCAGGCGCTACAGCGAGCAAAAATGCGAAACGGCTCATAACTCCTAAACCGTTGGGCGTGGGCTCAAGTGTCTTATATCGTTGGAATCCCTGGCTCAAGGACGGACAAAACGCATGCCTCGGATTGGCTCGTCACCTGGGGGTATTTTTCGGCTATTTTGACTTTTTCCAAAAACCTACTTTTGCGAACTAGTCCTAGGTTTTTAGCCCGACCGGAACCAAACCAGCGCAGCAAGATTCTCTGGAGTCTGAATGTCAATAATTATCAAAAACAAGTGTAAATTTGGGTTCCACGGTCCCTAAGGGCGCCAAAGCGTTCAGGTGGGAGGAGCGGCTTTCACTTCATTGGCTAGAACTGGTTAAAAGGCGAGATATTTGCACCAAACTCAGCACGCCTGTGTAGAGCTCATTCTGTGGTCACGTGAAAAGGGCGCGTGGAGCGGCCCCTTGGTGGCGCTATAACGGATAAAAAGTTGCCAAAATGATGCATTTCTATGGAAAATCCCATTCAAAGGCTGAAAGCGGCCCTCTACCTGCCTGATTTGCATACAACTTCACCAAATCAGCGCGCGCATGCGTCACGTGGTCCTAAAGGAACTTGCAAACTTTGATGGACTTTTGGCCATTAATGGTGGTTCAACTCTTATAAAGGTGAAAAAGAGCTCTATATTATTCTATGCAAAATGACCTTTAAATGACCGGAAAAATGGTCTGCTCTGCTAAAACTTCACCAAATTAGCGGAACACGTGCTTCATTTTATTCTAAAGAAGCATGCAAACTTTTACGGAGATCGGGCGTCGGTAGAGGTTTTACAGTTTAAAGGTAAAAAAACACCACATTTCCACGATAAATGAGCTGAGAATGCAAAAATCGACCTCTTTCCCTGCCGATGTGCATGTCAGAGCGCTTGATAAAGTTTTGGAACCAGCAGCTCGAAAATCAAGTTCTGAGACCCTATAGTTTTTTTTTTTACAGGCTATTTTAGGCCCCTTTTATGCCCTTTTATTAGGGGTTCGAGCACGAAGTGCTGAAACCCTATTATGATGCTCATTTTCCCATGATGCATCATTCTACATCTAAAACTGATCGGGCAGACCAAACCGTAAGTCGTAGAGACTTGAAACTTTGAGGGATGGTAGTACTCACACCGACTGCCAGCGTCAGCGAGCACGCCCGATCGGCCTGGCGGGCGCTACAGCGAGCAAAAATGCAAGCGGCTCATAACTCCTAAACCGTTGGGCGTGGGCTCAAGTGTCTTATATCGTTGGAATCCCTGGCTCAAGGCGGACAAAACGCATGCCTCGGATTGGCTCGTCACCTGGGGGTATTTTTCGGCTATTTTGACTTTTTCCAAAAACCTACTTTTGCGAACTAGTCCTAGGTTTTTGGCCCGACCGGAACCAAACCAGCGCAGCAAGATTCTCTGGAGTCTGAATGTCAATAATTATCAAAAAAAGTGTAAATTTGGGTTCCACGGTCCTAAGGGCCGCCAAAGCGTTCAGGTGGGAGGAGCAGCTTTCACTTCATTGGCTAGAACTGGTTAAAAGGAAGATATTTGCACCAAACTCAGCACGCCTGTGTAAGAGCTCATTCTGTGGTCACGTGAAAAAGGGCGCGTGAGCGGCCCCTTGGTGGCGCTATAACGGATAAAAAGTTGCCAAAATGATGCATTTCTATGGAAAATCCCATTCAAAGGCTGAAAGCGGCCCTCTACCTGCCTGATTTGCATACAACTTCACCAAATCAGCGCGCGCATGCGTCACGTGGTCCTAAAGGAACTTGCAAACTTTGATGGACTTTTGGCCATTAATGGTGGTTCAACTCTTATAAAGGTGAAAAAGAGCTCTATATTATTCTATGCAAAATGACCTTTAAATGACCGGAAAAATGGTCTGCTCTGCAAAACTTCACCAAATTAGCGGAACACGTGCTTCATTTTATTCTAAAGAAGCATGCAAACTTTTACGGAGATCGGGCCGTCGGTAGAGGTTTTACAGTTTAAAGGTAAAAAAACACCACATTTCCACGATAAATGAGCTGAGAATGCAAAAATCGACCTCTTTCCCTGCCGATGTGCATGTCAGAAGCAGCTTGATAAAGTTTTGGAACCAGCAGCTCGAAAATCAAGTTCTGAGACCTATAGTTTTTTTATAGGCTATTTTAGGCCCCTTTTATGCCCTTTTTATTAGGGGTTCGAGCACGAAGTGCTGAAACCCTATTATGATGCTCATTTTCCCATGATGCATCATTCTACATCTAAAACTGATCGGGCAGACCAAACCGTAAGTCGTAGAGACTTGAAACTTTGAGGATGGTAGTACTCACACCGACTGCCAGCGTCAGCGAGCACGCCCGATCGGCCTGGCCAGGCGCTACAGCGAGCAAAAATGCAAGCGGCTCATAACTCCTAAACCGTTGGGCGTGGGCTCAAGTGTCTTATATCGTTGGAATCCCTGGCTCAAGACGGACAAAACGCATGCCTCAGATTGGCTCGTCACCTGGGGGTATTTTTGGCTATTTTGACTTTTTCCAAAAACCTACTTTTGCGAACTAGTCCTAGGTTTTTGGCCCGGCGGAACCAAACCAGCGCAGCAAGATTCTCTGGAGTCTGAATGTCAATAATTATCAAAAACAAGTGTAAATTTGGGTTCCACGGTCCTAAGGGCCGCCAAAGCGTTCAGGTGGGAGGAGCCGCTTTCACTTCATTGGCTAGAACTGGTTAAAAGGCGAGATATTTGCACCAAACTCAGCACGCCTGTGTAGAGCTCATTCTGTGGTCACGTGAAAAAGGGCGCGTGAGCGGCCCCTTGGTGGCGCTATAACGGATAAAAAGTTGCCAAAATGATGCATTTCTATGGAAAATCCCATTCAAAGGCTGGCGGCCCTCTACCTGCCTGATTTGCATACAACTTCACCAAATCGAAGCGCGCATGCGTCACGTGGTCCTAAAGGAACTTGCAAACTTTGATGGACTTTTGGCCATTAATGGTGGTTCAACTCTTATAAAGGTGAAAAAGAGCTCTATATTATTCTATGCAAAATGACCTTTAAATGACCGGAAAAATGGTCTGCTCTGCGCAAAACTTCACCAAATTAGCGGAACACGTGCTTCATTTTATTCTAAAGAAGCATGCAAACTTTTACGGAGATCGGGCGTCGGTAGAGGTTTTACAGTTTAAAAGGTAAAAAAACACCACATTTCCACGATAAATGAGCTGAGAATGCAAAAATCGACCTCTTTCCCTGCCGATGTGCATGTCAGAACGCTTGATAAAGTTTTGGAACCAGCAGCTCGAAAATCAAGTTCTGAGACCCTATAGTTTTTTTTTTTTTATAGGCTATTTTAGGCCCCTTTTATGCCCTTTTTATTAGGGGTTCGAGCACGAAGTGCTGAAACCCTATTGTAATGCTCATTTTCCCATGATGCATCATTCTACATCTAAAACTGATCGGGCAGACCAAACCGTAAGTCGTAGAGACTTGAAACTTTGAGGATGGTAGTACTCACACCGACTGCCAGCGTCAGCGAGCACGCCCGATCGGCCTGACGGGGCGCTACAGCGAGCAAAAATGCGAAAGCGGCTCATAACTCCTAAACCGTTGGGCGTGGGCTCAAGTGTCTTATATCGTTGGAATCCCTGGCTCAAGACGGACAAAACGCATGCCTCGGATTGGCTCGCCCTTCAGGCGCCAATTTTGAGATATTTTGAGTTTTGAAAAACCTACTTTTGCTAACTACTTCCACATTTTTCCCTGATCAAACCAAACCATCGTAGAAATGTTCTTTGGAGAGAGACTATAAATAATTCATAAAAACATAAACATTTTTGTTTCATGGTCGCTAAGGGAACCAGAATATTCAATGCGTCGGGGCCACTTTTACTAAAATGACTATAACTTGTAGAACAGAACAAGATATTTTTGCTAAACTCGGGTCACATGTCTATGAACTCAAACTTCAGTCACATGAAAAAATTGCGATGATTGGCCACTTGGTGGCGCTGTAAGGAAAAAATGTCATCAAAATGGCCATAACCACCCCCAACCATTAGTCCGATAATAATTGGCATGCATTGACCTTGTCCAGGGTGCCATGATAGTCTATGAGAACACTGGTATATCTCAAACTAAAAATTGGATAATCGCAAAACCAACACAATGCCCTGCAGGAGCCTAAGAAGTTTCAAGCCAGTGATTTTCACAGAGTCACCTCCTTTGACTCCAGAATCCTTGCTGAGTCCAACAATACCAAACATGGCAGGTATTGCCTTATGGTTTGATATGTGTCATTTAGACCGTACAATTATGAAAAAATCCAACCAATGTTGCCCATGGGTAATTTTATACACTCATAAATATACTGTAACTATATAATGGGGTGGCCAATACTGCTCCTGGAGGGCCACTAGACTTTAGCTCAACCCCAAAACACACCTTTACCAGCTAATCAAGGTCTTAACACACCTGTCTGGAAGTTTCTATTATGTCTATTGAGGCAAGCTGGAGTCTAGAACTTCAAAATGAAATGATATTTTAAAACAAATTTGACACACATATGTATGGACACTCTGAGGACACCTAAAAAAAGTGGTGTAGATTGGGCAAGACGCAGTTGAACTGCTAGAAATAGTTGAACTGCTAAAAAAAAAAAAAAAAAAAAAACTGCTTAGTAAATTGGATGTAAAGGTCTTTTTCATCTATGATCCAAGTTTATTTCTTTATTTGAATCCCCATTTGCCAGTATCTAGGCAGCGGCTACTCTTCCAGAGGTCCCAACAAGTAAAAAATACAAAACTACATTAAAACCACAACAATAAAAAGTCAATGAAAAATATAAACCCAAAATTCATACCAAATATCAAAATCAACAATGTACTATATATTGTGCCATTAACGTTTCTTTAATGATTTTTAAAAAAACTTAAAATATGTAATATCTGATAGTAAATCTATCTTTTATATATATACAGTCCCCTCCAAAAGTATTGGAACAGTGAGGACTATTCCTTTATTTTTTCTGTAGACTGAAAACATTTGGGTTTGACATTCAAAAATTTATATGAGACAAAAGATCAATCTTTCAGCTTTTATTTCCAGGTATTTACATCTGGATCTGATACACAACTTAGATGATATAACCTTTTGTTTGAACCCACCCATTTCTCATGTGACCAAAAATATTGGAACATGTGACTGACAGGTGTGTTTTGGTACCTGGTGTGTCCTATTACATTGATTATTCAAACAATAAATAGCACTAAATGTCTGCACTCAGTTTCAGATTTGGGTTTTGCCTGTGCAGACTGCATTTATAGTTAGGCGTGTAACCAACATGAAAACCAGAGAGCTGTCTATGGGTGAAAAACAAGCAATTGTGAAGCTGAGCCATTGCACAAACATTGACCATAGCAAGTACAACCATTTGGAATGTCCTGAAGAAGAAAGAAACCACTGGTGTACTAAGTAACAGACCTCGAATGGGTAGACCAAGAAAAACATCAGCTGTTGGCGACAGAAACATTGTGAGAGCTGTAAAGAAAGACCTAAAACAACTGTTAGTGACATCAGCAACAACCTCAAGAGGGCAGGAGTGAAGGTATCACAGTCTACTGTCCGCAGAAGACTTCATGAACAAAAGTACAGAGGCTACACCAGAAGATGCAAACCTCTCATTAGCAAGAAGAATAAGAAGGCCAGGCTGGAATTTGCCAAAAACTACAGAGACAAGCCTCAAACATTCTGGGGCAAAGTTTTATGGACTGATGAGACAAAGATTAACCTCTACCAAATTGATGGAAAGGCTAAAGTTTGGAGAAAAAGGATCTGCTCATGACCCCAAACATACAAGCTCATCTGTGAAACACGGTGGAGGTAATGTCATGGCTTGGGCTTGCATGGCTTCTTCTGGGCGGGCTCATTGATCTTCATTGATGATGTAACACATGATGGCAGCAGCAAAATGAACTCTGAAGTGTACAGAAAAATTTTGTCTGCCAATTTACAGAAAAATGCAACCAAACTGATTGGGAGATCCTTCATCATGCAGCAAGATAATGACCCAAAACACAGTGCCAAAGCAACAAAGGAGTTCATCAGGGGCAAAAAGTGGAAGGTTTTAGACTGGCCAAGTCAATCTCCAGACTTAAACCCTATAGAGCATGCATTTTACCTGCTAAAAAAGAGACTGAAGGGAGTAACCCCCCAAAACAAACAACAACTGAAAGAGGCTGCAGTGGAAGCCTGGAAAAGCATTACAAAGAAGAATGCAAACGTTTGGTGATGTCAATGGGTCATAGGCTTGATGCAGTTATTGCAAGCAAAGGATTTTCAACTAAATATTAAGTCTTATTCACTTTAATCTATTTTAAGTTAATCTGTTCCAATACTTTTGGTCACATGAGAAATGGGTGAGTTCAAACAAAGGTTATATCTTCTAAGTTGTGTATCAGATCCAGATGTAAATGCCTGGAAATAAAAGCTGAAAGATTGATCTTTTGTCTCATATAAATTTTTGGATGTCAAACCCAAATGTTTTCAGTCTACAGAAAAAGTAAAGGAATAGTCCTCACTGTTCCAATACTTTTGGAGGACTGTATCTTATATTTCCAATCATCTATACGTTGCAGTACATTTGTTTTACAGTAGTTTTAATCCAGTACATTAGTAAAAAACATCCTTTGATTCATGCCTTGTGTTGAAATTATGATTAGTACTAAATGTTGACATTACAGAACATTAGGAACTCTAGACAGAAATATTTCTTATAAAACTAAGCAGAGAGGCAACCTTTCACCAGTGGCCATCCTAAAGTTTTGTGCATTCTTATTATATTAGCCCTTCTATTACAGTTTTAAAGTAAGTCATCGGCTATGTTCATGACTTATTGTCATTTTGAGTGTCTTTACTTGATGAACTCAACAACCACATCACTGGGCAATAATCTAAGAACCATTGCTTGCACAATTTAAGAAATACAGTGTTGTAGTAAAAAGTTTCCCTGGTAACCCTGGCCACCAGTAAATTATTTAAGTTGAAAGTTCATAAAACGAAAGAATAAGAGTGTTCTAGAAGGAAAGCAATTCATCCAATCAATGATTGTGCTGCAGTGACTGACACTCCTGTGAGCCAATAGTAGCGCCTCATTCAGGTCCAGCAGCGCCTCTGTGAGCCTGTCATTCAGACAGTCAGATCAGAGCACATCAGATGAGAGCGTTTCTCCAGAAACTCTCTGAGCTGAGCGGTAATCTAACGAACATTGTGATTGAGTTCACATGGAAAGTTGGACTTTAGATCGTTAGCTGAAGTTTTGTCGTCGGAGAGAGAAAGAGTGAGAGAGAGTAGTGAGAGATCGGATCTGGAGTGTTGTGAATAATTGGTAACAGTGATTCTATCTGACTTTGGTGAGTGACATTTCAGATATTACTCTGATATTATGTAAAGTTTCAGAGATTATTCGTTCTGAGCAGATCTGAGTAACGTTAACTTAGTCCCAAGCACACAGCGAGAGCTAAACTGATTAACTTAACGTTAGCACACGGGCTAAAGCTATGTATAAAATGCAGTACAAAAGTTCTTTATGAGTGTCAGTGTGTCTAATAATGGTTGAAAAGTTGGATTAATGTGTCATTTCAGCTCTGTCTATGTAATTCATTATGGGAATGTCTGAATGAAAGATTATTTTTGTTTTTGCCTTGTCTTTTGCAAGGATGGGTCGTTTTCCATTGTTCTATCTTTATTTCTATGTGATCTCCTGGTAAAGTTTCCTGTAATGTGCCAAATACAGTCCTCTGGTGAGGAATCGTCTGGTGAGCTGCCCATGGACCTGTTTTCCCTATGAACTCTGATTTTTGTTATATAGAAATCTATCACCAACTGGTAGGAGAATTACAATTACATTTTTGGAGACAAAATACTTTATTTCGTTGAATCCGTTCAATTTTTTCTTTTGAAAATGAGAGACTTTTTTGTATCTTGAACTGATTGAAAGAGAGTTCAAAAACTCTTTGAACTGAATCATTTGATTCACAAACTAGTTCGCTAATTCGTTCAAATGAATCGATTCATTCATGGACTTTGTTCAACTGAGTCAATTCATTTGTTTCTGTATTTCAATTCTTATTGTTGAATGTGCTGTTTACTAAGTGAAAGTGATTTATTGGAAGGAGTTTTGAATTATATTCTATGTTTTGTCAAATCAAATATTTATTTACTTTCATTTACTTTTGCATTTAGGTTATTGAATGTTGTAAAGGGATAACAGCATGTAATTTAAGTATATGTGCAAGATGTTTCTACAGGATATGGAAATGACAGTAACAGTGTGTATGTGTGTGTGTGTGTGTGTTCCTGCAGAACATTCCTCTTATCTAGTAACACTGAAATTGTGTTGTTGTTGTTGTTGTGGTCTTTCTTTAATATCATTTTAATGTAGGGATGTAATGTAAACTCCTTTTGCTTAGTACGAATACTTTTTGTGCTACATAATGTATAGCACAAACATACCCTTACAAAAATTAACCACAGTTTTATGATGGTAAAACCATGTTTTTCTGTATAAATTACCATTTGTATAACCACACAAATAACAAAAATATACTATGGATTTTAAGCAAAACAATCACAGACCCAGAGGTCTATAAGAAATTTTAAAGAAATTGGCCACTAGTTGGCACTAACGAGTTGTATGCGACTCTGTAATCACGTGGCGTTTGACATATCCACACAATATGCATTACAATTAATAGATTCACTAATTCACTAATGTGTTAAAAGATTTTATCACTAATGTGTTAACTTACTTTTGCAAACTAGTCCTAGGTTTTTGCCCGAGCGGAACCAGACCACTAACGAATGATTCTCTGGACTCTCCTGATCAATAGTTATACAATTTTTACCCTTTGGATAGCTATAACAGAGTCATTTAGAGAATGAGCAAAACATGCTCAAAAGCCTATTAATCCTGAACAAAAACTAAAAATTTCACAAAAATAGGTGGGCACGTGCACCATATGACTCTCAAGAAGAGAGTCACATGGTGGACTCTCTTTATAGAGATCAGACTATAGTGGCACTATAGTTGTTAAAAAGTTTAAAACCATTTCCTATGGTAAACTGCCTGTATTGGCTATAAATGGTCCTTCCTCTCTATGATCAAGATGTTTATAAGCTTGCTAAATAAAACTTAATAACTTTTTATGCATGTGTCCCTTAAAGGCCTTAATTGCTCGAACCGATAAATGCTGCTTGCAGCTTTATTATTATCGCAGCCAAACCGTGGGCAGCAAACTTTGTAGCCTACAGATGGTAGTTATGATTATTATTATGGCCTATAGGTGGCGCTACAGCAATCAATGGCCTATAGGTGGCGCTATAGCAATCAATTGCGCGAAACTGCTCATAACTCATAGATCGTATGTCGACTCAAGTGTCTTATATCATTGGAAAGCTGAATACCTGACGTAAAAACGTATATCTCGATTTTATTTCCGGTATGCAAATTTTCCCGCCATTTTGAATTTTGTTGAAAAACTACTTTTGCCAACTATTCCTAGGATTTTGTCCAATCAGAACCAAACCAGTGCCAAAATGTTCTCTGAGTCTGATTATCAATAATCATTGAAAAAATTCATAATATGTGTGTGTGTGTGTGTGTGTGTGTAAAACGTGTGTGTGTGTGTGTGTGTGTGTGTGTGTGTGTGACTAAAAGGCTATAACTCAAAAACGAAATGAGATATCTTCACCAAACTTGGTACACATATGTAAGGGCTCAGTCTTTGGTCAGGATAAAAAATCGCAACGATTGGCCACTTGGTGGCGCTATAACATGAAAAACCCTGAAAAGGGCTATAACCACATCACCGCTAGTCCGATTGACTTGAAAATTGGTATGCAGTGTCTTGGTCCAAGGTACCATATATATATATGAGGACATTGGCGTATCTTAAAAAACATGGCCGCCACAGCCAATTAAATTTGAGCACTTATTAGACAAGGTTAATGGAGGCCGATCGGAATGAAACTCGGTGGGCATGTTTGGCTCATGGCCTAGAGGTCTGTAAGAATTTTGAAAGAAATCGGCCACTAGTTGGCGCTAACGAGTTTAAAGGCTCTGTAATCACGTGGTGTTGCACACATCCACAAAATATGCATATCATTTGATAGATCTCCTCATGTTGAACAACTTTGCCTCTAGAACCATTGCTGTCAATCAAATCGTTCATTAAATATTCGCGATTATGTTAAAAACCTACTTTTGCGAACTAGTCCCTGGTTTTTTGCCCGATCGGAACCAAACCAGTCTGGGACAATTCTATGGACTCTCCAGACCAATAATCATTGACAAAAAGTTGAAATTTTGCTTTTGCATGGCTATAACAGGTTCATTTACAAAGAGGCGTGGCAAAATACACTCAAAAGCCTATAAATCCTAAGGAAAACTCATAACTTTACGAAAATTGTTGGGTATATGTGACGTAACATGCCGAAGAAGCATGCAAAGTTTTATGGAGATAAGACTATAGGTGGCGCTATAACTGTTAAAAGCTTTAAAGCCATGCATTTCCTATGGTAAATTGCCTGTTTTGGCTGTAAATGGCCTTTTCCATCTATTATCATTTAATATTAAAATAATTTGTTAGATGTGCTCATTTTGACTCTCTAGGTCAATAATTATATTAAAAAAACCTTTTGCAGTTGGATGGCTCTAATAGGTTCATAGCAATATGTGATTTTGACCAAGTGTCACGAAAGCCTTTAACTCCTCAATGAATGTTTAGATCTTCTCAAAAGAGGTAAGTACATGTGACATATGACTCTAAACAAGCATGCAACATTTCATGGAGATCGGGCAATAGATGCCTCTATAATAGGTAAAAAGGTTTCAATGTGCCAAAGCTTTATACCTAAAATTGCCATAAAGCCACCAGAGGGCAGCATAAGACCACTCATTGGTTCATTCTGCTCACTAAGCATGTATAAAATCATTAGAAATAACATTGCAAATCACAGAACATGTGTCCTATGCCTCTAAACAAACATATTGTACAATATTGACCTATATAACAGTTAAAAGGTGAAAATGGCAGTGTTACTATGAATATAATGGAATATTAATCCAATTAGTGGTATTATACTACCCCATTCTGTTCATTTCGTCATAATACTCACTGATATGATCTATAAGTCATATTTAGACTTTATAAAATCACTGTTTTAACATTTACAATCATATTTAGTCTAAATTAATCTATCAAGTATTAATATTGACAATTGTCACATTGAGAAATGTGAATCCTGAAGGAGACTTGCAGTAAACATTTTGTTTTTCATCATTTAAATCAAATGTCTGTATCTACAAAATAATGTGTGTGTAGTCCTGTTTCTGAATAAATTCTGAATAATCTGAATAATAGTTTATAAAGAGCTATGTGAAATGCTTATAGACCATAGCATTTAAAAAATGTGTGTGTGTGTGTGTGTGTGTGTGTGTGTGTGTGTGTGTGTGTGTGTGTGTGTGTGTGTGTGTGTGTGTGTGTGTGTGTGTGTGTGTGTGTGTGTGTGTGTGACTCTCTAGGTCAATAATTATCAAAAATAAATAAATAACTTTTGCATTTGGATGGATATAATAGGATCATAGCAATATGTGATTTTGACCAAATGTCCCCGAAAGCCTTTAACTCCTCAATGAATGTTTAGATCATCTCAAAAGAGGTAAGTACATGTGACATATGACCCTAAACAAGCATACAAAATGTCATGGAGATCGGGCAATAGATCCCTTTATAAAAGTTAAAAAAGTGACAATGCTTATATTGGTGTATTACATTAAATTGCCATAAAGCCACCAGAGGGCAGCAGAAGACCACTTATTGGTTCATTCTGCTCACTAAGCATATATAAACTTTATAAAATCCTTATAATAACATTGCAAAACACATTTTAACAATGTTTATCAATTAATTTGTTCATTTAATATATGTTTTTACAATAATATTACATTACAATTAAAATAACACCTGAAAATATGTTTTAAAGGAAAACCTAGAATAAGCAACTTGTTACCTATCATTTATTTCAAATATCTATATCTGTAACAAAATGTGTGTGAGTTAGCATGTTTGAAGGCATTAACTTGGAAAATGTGCCCATTAAATGAAAAACAGACAGTTTAAATGAGCTAATGAGTGGTTCTCTGCTGCCACCTGCTGGTTAAAAAAAAGTCATTTTGTTATACTAACTACTTATTGTTCTAAAATTCATAATTAGACATTATAAAACCACCATTATAAAATTTACAATCACATTTTGTCAAATTTGATCAAGTCATTTTTTTTTATGCATTGGTATTGACAATTCTACCAAAAAATGATGGTATGATTAATGTGTACAGCTAACTACAAGAGAAGCAAGCATTTTGTTTCTAATAATTTATTTAAAATATCTATATGTAAAACAGAAGTGTGTGTGCGTCTGTCTCTTTCTCTCTCTGTATGTGTGTGTGTGTATGTATGTACGTATATATGTATGTTTGTGTGTGTGTGTGTGTGTGTGTGTGTGTGTGTGTGTGTGTGTGTGTGTGTGTGTGTGTGTGTGTGTGTGTGCATTGTGGAGTTAACATGAAAACAATGGTTTTATTTAGTGCAGAATACTGTTGAAAATCATGAACTTTAAAAGGAAAGTGAGCCAATAAGTGGTCTTGTACTGCCCTCTGCTGGCCATTCTACTTAATAGTCTTTTCACATGTGCTTTTGCATTCATATATTTAGACATTAAAAGATACTATTATAAGACAAACTTATTTTGTCAGTTTATCACTTCAATTGTACTGATACTTCTATCAATGCTAGCAATGTGGTAAATCATGGTACATCTTGCTAGAACATGGTAAATCAAATAATAATAGAACGTGATGTATCATGGTAAATCATGCTAGCACTGTGGTAAACCGTGGTAAACCATGCTAGCAATTTCATAAACCATGCTAAATCATGCTAGAATTGGGGTAAATCATGTTAGCAATGTTGTAAACCATGCTAAGTCATATTAACAATGTGGTAAACCATTGTAAATAATGCTAGAACAATGTAAATTATGCTAGATTGTGATAAATTATACAAGAAACATGGTATATGATACTATAATGTGGAATATCATAGTAAATCATACTAGAACATAGTAAATCATGTAAACTGAAAAATCATGGGTATAATCGTGGTAAATCATACTAGAATATGGTACATCATGGTAAATCATGATACACTCTGCTAAATCATGCTAGAATCACAGTAAATTATGGTAAATCATACTAGAATTTGGAGCTTTTATATTTAGATGGCTCCATTCATTAATTTATTTCTTCTCAAAAAATAATGTTCTCAATTGTGCTACAGAATAATTACTGTAAACTCTGAAATGGTGTTACAAAAAGGAGACTTGCACTAAGGATTTTAATACCTATAATTTATTTATAGATCTGGTATTGCCAATAATTAGTAATATCTCCATATATTGTTTTGCACAAAGTAGAAACTTCACAAAACTTTGTAGATGTGGAAAAATTCATGGTAAAATCTAAATTAACTGTTGTCCACTATAGAGAGCAGCAGGATTAGACATATTTTTTATGTTTTCATCAGCTTTCACAATGGGCTTAAAAATTCATGATGTACTGTAATATATGTTTATATTATTGGATCACAAAGAAAAATGTGAAATGTTCAATGACCATTAAACATTATTTTCACAATAACACATTGTGTGTGTGTGTGTGTGTGTGTGTGTGTGTGGACTGGTAATCCCTACGGTATGGGGACAAAATGTCCCCACAAAGATGGCAATATCCAAATTTTTGTCCTTGTGGGGACATTTTTTGGTCCCCATGAGGAAAACATCTTATAAATCACACTAAGTGATGTTTTTGAAAAGTAAAAATGCAGCATGTCTCCTGTGATGGGTAGGTTTAGGGGCTGGGGCAGTGTAGGGGATAGAAAATACGGTTTGTACAGTATAAAATGCATTACGCCTATGGAATGTCCCCATAAAACATGGAAACACAACATGTGTGTGTGTGTGTGTGTGTGTGTGTGTGTGTGTGTGTGTGTGTGTGTGTGCATGTATAAAACTATGTGTATCAAATGTGTTTTTGCATCCTGTGTTTTAGCATCCTTTTTCATGCACATTTAATTGTGTCAGCCATACATTTGAGTACATTACAAGAAGCATAAATGGGAAATGTTTACAATTCCTCAAGGAATTGTCATATGTCCTTAAAATAAATAAGTACAATAGACATATGACTCTAAACAAGCATGCAAAATGTCATGGACATTAGGCAATTGGTGCCTCTAAAAAAGTTAAAAAAGTCAAGAAAAATAGTGTTTGACAGAAAATTTTAAAGATAGATTAACAAAATGCATAAGAAAATAAGAATATGAAATAGAAAGAGATAATTCATTAATTCATTCAATTACATTATTTTTACATATTAAAGTATGTTTGTGTTAAAAAAATAAATAATAATCACATATTAAATGAAAATCCATAATTGTGAAGTATTAAGATTTGAAATGAGAGAATCTAGAAATAAAATTTAAAAAGTACATATAAAATTTTTTAAAATGTCAAATAGTAAACCAAAAAAAAGCAAAAATTAAAGAATAATATATTTTTAAACAAATGTACGAAAATATTTCAAAAATATTCAATAGTTGTAAATAAATATTAAAAAATTCATTTAATTTAAATTGTT